>CM053592.1:110583336-110618437 GCA_028646515.1 Pseudochirops corinnae | reverse complement strand
GTATCTGTGTGCGTTTTTGAAGTTCTAGGTTGGTCCAGAGTCCTATTCCATGGGTATTTGGGGGTGGCTATGTGAGAGCTGCGATATATTGCTGCTGCTACGCCGCCATCTTGGCTCCGCCCCCGCTTTTTAGTATTTATTAAAATCCACGCACACATATCTATATATGTATATGTGCATACAACCATTTTTATCTAGCATATACCAAGAAGAGAGATTTCCTGGGTAGTACCAGGCTTGATTGTTGCTTCTTGAGTGAATTCACAAGTTCTAGAGTTCCAGCCCTGAGCATTCTAGACAAAGAATGGAATTTCCTCTCTAAAGTACTTCTGATTGAATAGAGAGTAAATTTATAGTACTTTCTAATTAGCCAAGAGATGGTAAGAACTTTTCCATAGCTAACAGACCAACTGTTATATCCATCATATATCCTGTAATGTGTCTGTGAGTGGTTGTTTTTTCATCAGATAAATTTAAAACTGTGTCAGATCTAAGTTGAAGAACAGACTTTTAAAAAATAACTTTAAGCTCATTTAAAGCATCATAAATTATTGCCAAACTTTTACTGGAGTTGGAATACCACTTTTCAGCAAGAAAAATAGTAGTAAACCAGTGTCTCCCTACCTACTCTCATTCAAAATTTAGACACTATGATGTGTTTTGGTTGGAATTATGAATGTGGAAAAATTTCAGTGCGAAGGGCAAGCCAGATGGAATTTACAGGATGCATTTCATGTAATGAAAGTTTTCGCCTTTCCTGGTCACTGCTGGCTTTGCCCAATGCTTAACTGTTGGCTGGGTGGCTCTTTCTCCTGGCTTCCCTCCTGGTTGGAACTTGGCAGTTGTCCAGAGTCATTAAATTGCATCAAGGAGCTGGAAGGAGACCTACAGCAATTTCAACCTTCCAGCTCAGAATGTTCAGGCTGGCTGACAACACAGTGCTTTTGTGCCCACTGTTCACGCAGTGAATAAATACCATGCTACTAGAGAGGGTGATTGCTTGTCCAGGATGGCGGCATGCAGGAGAAGTATATGCAGGCCTTTCTCAGTAGTCTAGACAGGCATGAAGTTAGGGAATTTCTATGGGAGTCTATTGTAATCACTGGGAGCATCTTGATTAGGATCCTAAGTAATTCCTAGATAGTATCTTTTCTCATCTCCTTTTTTCCCTCATTTTGGGCTGCAAACTCTGAAAAGGATTCATTCAACCTACTCAGAACTGCCCAAAATGTAATAGAAATTGTGTTCCATTATATTCATATCAATTCAATGAACATTTAAATATTAAGCATTTACAAATGCAAGGCATTTTGCTAGGTGATACGGCAGTAAAACCTTTAAGGAACTTTCCCCCCCCAAAAAAAACCTGGGTACAAAATATAAAAGCATCAAATGTATATATTCTACCTTCCTTTGAAAGTACTGTCTTTTAAGTTAGATATTTGCTTGCATGGTTGCCATGGCGTTTTGATGGTTTCAGGGTTTTTAGTGTTATATGTAGAGGACTGGAAGAAGGAACCTAGAAACTGGGGAAAAAAGGGATGTATATGGACAATGTTTATTTTCATATTGAGATTCCTCGCACATGGTCAGTTCTGCTTTTCTTTCAATTTTGAGAGGTTTGCTTTTTTAAATTAAAATTATTTGAACATGAAAATATTAAAACGTCAGAAGTCCTTTTTTTTATCTGTAACTTCTTTCATTAAAAGAAAAATTTTCTAGGAAAGTAGAAGGCCTTGGTTTTCATTCCAATGCAAGTACCATAGTGAATTTAAATGGGTTCTTAATCGCTATAAAATATTTGCCTATTCCTTGGCTAAAATCTCTTTCACAGCATCTTAGCATTATCATATATCATGACAATACTTATCAGAAATGTTCTGTTAGGGGAAGGGAATAAGCATTTATGTAGGGTCTGCTGTGTGCCAGGCACTGTGCTAGGTACTTTAGAAATTTTTTTCTCATCTGCAGGTTTTGTTATTATCTTCATTTTATAGTTGGGGAAACTGAAGCAAACAGGCTAAGTGACTTGTCCAGGGTCACACAATGAGTGACTAAGCTTGGGTTTGAACTCAGGTCTTCCTGACTCTAGGCTTACTTTGCCACCTACTTGCTTTATTTCCTTTTTTCCCTCCTCCCTCTCCCCCAGATTACCTTGCATATGCTTCATAAATATTTCACTCTATTTATGTGTGTACATTTTGTTTCTTGCTGGTAGAATGTAAAGCCTTTGAAGGCAAGAAATGTTGGATATTTATTTTTGGTATCCCTAGCTCCAGGCATATCTTGAACTTAGTATGTTCTTTAAAATGCTTGTTGATTCGAAGAAAAACACCCTAAAAGTAAATGATTTTTCCTCTCCTTTCATCCATCTAACCAAATTTTACATTTATTGCATATTATCTAGCTAGATTATGTGTAAACATGCCCTCTCTCTCTCTCTACACACACACATGTGCTTATAAACAATCTTCATGTGTGTGTATATCATGTAATATTGTATCAATTTTCAGAGAATTAGAATTCATATAAAATAAATAACAGTAAAACTATAGTGAATGTAGTTAAAATTTTTTCTTTGTCCAGAATGCAAGAAATTTTGTGTCATAATAATGAACAGACATCAGTCATCCTTATATATCAAATTAGAAAATGCCTGTTAATAAAAATTGCTAATGGATGATATATAGGGTGAATAGGCGCTTAACTGCTTAACTCCAGAAGAATAATCTATTGATTACCACCTTGATTAATTCTTTTAAAAATTCTTTTATTTAATATTTTATTTTTCCCCAGCTACATGTAAAAACAATTTTGAACAGTTTCTAAAACTTTTGAGTTTCAAATTCTCTACATCCCTCTCCATCCTGCCTCATTGAGAAGATAAGCAATTTTATATAAGTTATACATGTGTAGTCATGTAAAATGTTTCCATATTAGTCATGTTTGAAAGAAAATATAGACAAAACAAAACTCAAGAAAAATAAAGTTTAAAAAAAAAGGATGCTTTAATTTGTATTCAGGTACCATCAGTTCTTTCTCTGGGGTTGGATAACATTTTTCATCTTTCTGAGTTGTCTTAGATCATTGTACTGCTGAGAATAGCTAAGTCATTCACTGCTGATCATCTTGTTACTTTGTACACAGTACATCTCACTCTTGCATCAGCTCGTGTAAGTCTTTCAAGGTTTTTCCAAGAGCATCCTGCTCATCATTTCTTATAGCACAATAGCATTCCATCATCGTCACATTCAACTATTGGTTCAGCCATTCCCCAATTGATAGGCATCCCTTCTGTTTCCAATTCTTTGCCCCCAGAAAAGAGCTACTATAAATATTTTTGTACCTATAGATCCTTTTCCTTTTTTTAAAATCTTTCTTGGGATACAGACTTAGTAGTGGTGTTGCTATGTCAAAAGGTATGCATGGTTTTATAACCCTTTGGACATAGTTCCAAATTGCTCTACAGAATAGTTTAATCAGTTCACAACTCTATCAACAGTACATTCATGTCTCATTTTTCCCACATCCCCTTCAGCATTTGTCATTTTCTTTTTCTGTCCTTTTAGCCAATCTAATAGGTGTGAAGTAGTATCTCAGAATTGTTTTAATTTACATTCTCTAATCAATAGTGAGTTACAGCATTTTTTCATATGGTTCTAGATAGCTTCAATTACTTCATCTGAAAACTATTCATATCTTTTGATCATTTCTCAATTGGGGAATGGCTCTTATTTTTTATAAATTTGACTTTGTTCTCTGATATGTTTGAGAAATGAGGCCTTTATCAGAGAAACTTGCTTCAAAATTTTTTTCACAATTACTCTTGTTAACTGTATTTCCCTCCATCCTATGCTGTCCTTCCATTTATTCTATTTTCTCTCTCTCCTTTTACCCTCTCTTCTCAAAAGTGTTTTGTTTCTGACTACCTCCTCCCCAAATTTGCCCTACCCTCTATCACCTCTCCTCTTCTCTTGTGTCCTTTCTCTCCTAATTTCCTGTAGGATAAGATAGATTTCTATACCCAATTGAGTGGATATTATTCCTTCTTTGAGCCAGTTCGGATGAGAGTAAGGCTCACTCATTTCCCCTCTTCCTTCCATTGTAAAAGCTTTTTTTGCCTCTTTGATGTGAGACAATTTACCCCCATTCTACCTCTCTCTTTTCCTTTTTCCCAATACATTCCTCTCTCACCAATTTTTTAAAAGATAGTATCCCTTCATATTCAACTCACACCTGTGCCCTTTGTCTATAAATACTCCTTTTAACTACCCTGATAATGAGAAAGTTATTATGAGTTATAAGTATCATCTTCCCATGTAGGAATATAAAGAGTTTAACCTTATTAAGTATCATATGATTTCTCTTTTCAGTGTACCTTTTCATGCTTCTCTTGAGTCTTGTATCTGAAAGCCACGTTTTCTATTCAGCTCTGGTCTTTTCATCAAGAATACTTTAAAGTCCTCTATTTCATTGAATATTCATTTTCTCCCCAATGGATTATACTCAGTTTTGCTGGGTGGGTGATTCTTGCTTATAATCCTAGCTTGTTTGCCCTCTGGAATATCACATTCCAAGCTCTCTGGTCCTTTAATGTAGAAGCTGCTAAATCTTGTGCTATCTTGACTATGCTTCCATGATACTCGAATTATTTCTTTCTGACTGCTTGCAATATTTTCTCCTTGCTCTGTAATTTTACTGTAATATTTTGGGATCTCTTTCAGGAGGTGATTGGTAGATTCTTTTGATATCTGTTTTGCCCTGTGGTTCGTGAATAACGGGTCAGTTTCTCTTGTTAATTTCCTGACAGGTAATGTCTAGGCTCTCTTCCTGGATCTGTTTTCCAGATCATTTGTTTTTCTAATGAGACATTTCACATTGTCTTCTATTTTTTCATTCTTTTGGTTTTGTTTGACTGTTTCTTGATTTCTCATAAAGTCATTAGCTTCCATTTGTTCTCTTCTAATTTTTAAGGAATTCATTTCTTTAGTGAGCTTTTATATTTCTTTTTCCATTTGACCCATTCTACTTTTTCAGGAGGTTTTGTTTTTGTTTTTGTTTTTTTTTTTTGCTTCAGTGAATGTTTGTGCCTCTTTTTCCACTTGGCCAGTTCAGCTTTTTATAGCATTCTTTTCCTCACTGGCGTTTTGGACCTCTTAACCATTTAGCTTAGTCTGTTTTTTAAGGTGTTATTTTCCTCAGTATTTATTTTTTATCTCCTTTACCAAGCTGTTGATTTCTTTTTCATTATTTTCTTGCATCACTCTCATTTCTCTTCCCAATTTTTCCTTTACTTCTCTTACTTGATTTTCAAAATCTTTTTGAGCTCTTCCATGACCTGAGACCAATTACACTTTTCTTGGATGCTTTGGATGTAGGAGCTTTGACTTTGTTGTCTTTTTCTGACTGTTTGTCTTGATCTTCCTTGTCACCATAGTAACTTTCTGTGGTCAGATTTTTTTCTCTTGTTTGCTCATTTCCCCAGCATATTTCTTGACTTTTAATTCTTTGTTAAAGTATGGCTCTCCTTCTGGGGTGGAGGGCTCACTGTCCCAAGCTTCAGGGGTTTTATACAGCTGTTTTCAGAGCTGATTTTAGGGACCTGTAGGTTTTCAGTTCTTCCAAGGTGGTGTTATCAAAGGAGATGTGTATTTGCTACTCTTCTGGTCTGTGTTCTGGTCTGCAAGCAACCACGAACATTCTTTTCTGCCCTGGAACTGTGATGAAGGTCATTGCTCCCCTGTTGCTACAATTTCTGATGAACTAGTACCCTTCCTTGCTCTGGGACTGCCACCCAGGACTGTGACCTGGATCTGGATATGGGCAAAGCAACAGTTCTACCTCTAGTGCCAACAAAGAGACCCCTGTAATCTCTCTCTGATCAGTTTTTTGACCCCCTTACTGAATGAGGGCTCTGGAAACAGCCACTATTGCTTTTGATTCAGTGCCTCCCAATGCCTGCTCCATTTTTGTTGGGTCTGAGTCTGTGCTCATGCAGCCTACACTTTACTCTGCTCTGTTCGCACCCAGGTAGGACAGACCTTTCCTGCTGACATTCTAAGTTGTCTTTTGCTAGAAAATCATTTCACCCTGTCCTTTTGTGAGTTCTACTGCTTCAGGAATTGTTTTACGGAAGTAGTTAATGGTGGTCTAAGGGGTTTTGGGGAGAGCTCAGGCAAGTTACTGCCTTTTCTTTACCATTTTGGCTTTGCCCTTGCTCTGCACTGTGATTACTTCTAATGGTTAGGAAGAATTTGAGTAGAGGAAGGATATGTAGTGTCATTTGTAGTAGAACTGCTGCCTTCATTATAAGGAGGGAAGAAGCAGGAGTCCCAAATGACTGGGCTATTTGTTTTGCTGTTACTGTGAGGGCAGTGAGTGAGATGATAGGGCGCTATCCTTGGATAACTGGGGGAGTGTTTTATACTGGTTGTGGGTAGTGTAAATATTTTCTAGTCCAAGTATGGAAATGAAGACAGGTAGGGAAGAATGGGGATGTATGAACTCTATGTAGTTTCTTTACTGATGGCTCAATATATTTGTATATGATCAAATTATTTTATAAGGAGAAAGGATAGCCTTAATATTTGAAATGGCATTCAGTAGAAACCACTTCAGGCATCTGTGATTTCATCACTGGGATACTTCCCCCACTAAAACAGGTATAATCAACTTTTTAGTTTAATAGATGATCCCAAAGAGTATTATGGCCACAGCATTCATCACCCTGCCACCAAGCTGATGATGAGTCTCTCTGAACTCAGCAAGGTTTATCATTAGACAACAGAGATTCCTGGCCCAATATAGCACTTTGTTTTAATTTTGGAACAAGAAGATGATTTTACATCATAGGTCATAACTTATACCTTTTTCCATTCTCCTTCCCCAGAACTGTGTTGAAAAGGGGAAAAAATGAACAAGAAAGTTTTAAAACTTAATGATCTAGAGGAGTGGGAGCAGAAAATGCAGAAAGTTTAGAATTTCCTCAATTAAAAGCAATTGCTTTGATTAATAGGGAAATTGATCAGGTTTAGAAATTGTTTTTGACTTAGCATTTCATACTTTGTACTTTGAAATACAAGTGAAACTAATCTGGGTTGAACACATGACTTAGGTTATTTGATCTGGTAAAAATGTTCTCATGGAACTGGGGAAAGGTTCATGATTTCTGAGAATTTTAAGGCCAAAGAAAAGACATTTTGGAATTTTAAAAATTTATAAGCTATTTTGGTGGAAAAGCATCTTTACATGGGGAATATTCTGCTTAAGAACTGAATAAAATAGGAATAGATCAAATCTATTTGAAGTATATTATAAAAAATGAGATCCACTTGACCGAAGCTAAAATTCTTTGGTGGTTTGAAGGGCAGTGGGCGGAAGAGGATATTAAGCAGTGAGTTCTGCTCAGTATGACATCATAAACCAGAATGCTTACGAGAGACCCTGTTAGGTATAAAAACAAACAATTTGGGCTTTTTCTCTGAAGCCAGACTTTTAGCTCTTGCCCAGTTGACAAATTTATGTTGCTATTGTAGCGCCTAGTTTTTGTTTTTCTTTTTGTTTCTATCTTTCCTCTACTATTCGACTCTCTTGTTTACTCTCCTGGGCTCTATACTTCTGTTCCATTTCTGCCATTTGCATTCTTCAAATTTCTCAAAGGGTCTACTTAAGCCAGAGATGTGGATGAGGTTCTTCTGTGCCTTCACAAGAACTCCCTCAGTCTCCAGGATGCTACATGAGTCACAATCACCCAAACTGCCTACTGTCATAGTGCTTAAATCATAAGTACTTACCATCAGTGAGCTTATAATCTAGCCTGGGAGACAAGACATACACAGAGGAAAATTTAACTAACTTTATAAGGGAAGAGCATGTAACTTGATCTGTGAATATGCCTTAATTTCATTTGTTCCATGGTAAACAAACCATAATGGACTTAGCGTGACTGTGTAGTGTTATTTTATTGTGTAATATATGAGTTAAGCTCATGTTGAGCTGAATATAAAAAACTGGAGTCTCTTAGTAATTTAGTCTATTAGAGGGAAGGGACTAGTTTGCCAAGATATTCTTAGATGAAGAAAAACTGAATTTCTTTGCCTTCTTTCAGGATAATATCACCTTATTCTTAAGAGGCTGCAAAGAGCTCGGGCTTAAAGAATCTCAACTTTTTGACCCAGGTGATCTCCAGGATACTTCAAATAGAGTAGCAGTCAAGTAAGTAATATTCATACATAGAGTAAGTTATATATCTTTTGTGTTTTGGAAGTGAGGGGATGGGGAAGGCTAAGAGGATTGCCAATACTGATAGGCATATAATAATGATGATAAAAAATCGAAGTTTCAGAGAAACATTAACGTCAACTTTCTTTCCTGTGTACCTTTTGCTAAAACCAAACATGCTCTTTCAGATGCAAGAGAGTAGAAAAGGTTCTAAGGAGGGAAGAAAGTAAAGGCATTTGTACAAAATCTATCTTAGGCTAAAACCAATTTGAAAAAACATTTAGGAGCTACCATTGTGATCCTTTGAATAGGCTGTTGAAAGCTGCAAGACAAGTAAACAAAGCTATACTCAATTGATTAAGCAGTGAAAGCAATTGATTATGGAGAAATCTCTCTGTTTACATTTGCAGCCACTCATTTCTTCTGTCAGCTCTTCAGTTCTCTGAAGATGGATCCTTTACTGAGTTCAAGGTGAACTGCATCAGTGCAATGTGACTAATTTAGTAATCCTCAGGGCCAAAATTTTCCTGCATCACAATGTTAGTAGTTAAATGAAAAGGCTTACTAATTTCTAATGAAAGAGTGAACTCATGGTCAGGATATAAAAAAGAAGTATCTTGTGAGATCTTAGTGGTAAATTTAAAAATTAAAGTCCATTATGTTTCTTATTGTGGTGTGGAGGTGATCCTATTTTCTTAACAGCTATTAAACTTAAAAGTCTGATTTTATGGGCAAAGGATAGAGATTATTTGGGGGGCATTTGAGGAATGGTATAGTTAAGTCTGGAAAGACTTATTACTAGAAGGATGGCTAATTCATGATGAATTTTATTTTTGAAGGGGGAGACACAGTTCCTCCTGTTGTCAGTCATTCAGTCATATCTCTTCATGACCCCACATGTTGCTTTCTTGGCAAAGACATTGGAGTGGTTTGCCATTTCCTTCTCCATTGATTAAGGCAGACAGATTAAATGACTTGCCCAGGATCATACAGCTAGTGAGCATCTGAGGCTAAATTTGAACTCCGGTCTACCTAACTTCATGCCCAGTGCTCTATCCAGTGAGCCATCTGGCTGTCCCAGTATTGGTATGGAAGAGTTGGGGACTACATTATTTAAAGGTGAAGACTGACAATAAATCACAAATTCTTCAGGTACTAAAGAAAATAGTTTTTGAACATCTAGTCTTTGGAAATATCTAAATAAATTTTTTTTCCACTATTGCTCAATCCAATTAAATTATGTTCTTATTTAGTTGGAATCATTGTTGTACAGCAGAAAGAAATGTGGATTGAGAGTTTGGCGCTTCACATCCTAGTCCTAACTGCCACTCTTCAGGACTTTGGGCAGGTCTCTTTGGGGAGCCTCATCTTCTATAAAATGAGGGATTGTGTGCACAGAGTTTTAGAACTAGAAGAGACTTCCTACTGCATAATCTGATGCTACCCCCTCATTTTACAGAGGAGGAAATTAAGGAACAGAGAGGAGTAAAGTGAGTTGGCTAAAGTCACAGATACAAAGTGACAGGGACAGACTTTGGACCTAAGTGCTTGGTTCCCTATCTACTAGTGCCCTTTCTACTCTACTATAATTCGGGGGGTTGGGCAAAATCATTTTGATAATCCCTCCTTTATTCTGGGACTCTGAGATTAGGATTCTAGGCCCTGGAGATATACACACACACGTGTGTGTGTGTGTATGCATGTGTATACACACATATGTATATATGTGTGTGCATGTCTATATACATACATATGCCCATATTTGTATGTAATATATTAATTATTGCCAAAGAGACTGAACTTTGCCCTTTGAGACTTTTTCGGTTGAGCAAATAACGATGGTAAATAATTTTATAATCTTTGAGGGTCTTCTGCTAAGAATGTAGTGTACTTAAGTTCTAAGCACTTTCCATACCTGGTTTGAAACTTTTAACTCATATCAGGTCATCTGCAAATCAGAATGTTCAGTTTTGTAGTTTCAGGGAAAAGAGACGCTAGCCCTCATATTGAGTTTCCTAGACTGTTAGGTGTTTTTGTTGAGCCTAAAAGTCAGGTAGCCAGGAGTAATGGTAATTTAGTGATTTGACAAAAATGGTACACACATTTTCATCTAGGGAGCCAGAGAAAGCATACTTCACTGAGGTACACAAAATTTTGAAGTTGGAAGTGACCATCCCTTTGTAGAGTTATGGCCTTGATGTCAGCTACACAGGATTTTAGCAAGTCTGGTTCTAGGGCAATTCTAAAATCTATAATCATTTTAGAACTTTGGAAAACAAAGATTTCTGGACCCTATCTTATAACTGGCCGTGTTCAGATCCAGGAAGCTCTTAAGTTCACATTGCAGGGAAGTTTATGGTAATTATAGTAAGACTATAATTATAAAAGAATAGAAGATGAAGGAAAGAAGGGGGGAGGAAAGGAGAAATAGAGAGAGTGAAGGGAGGGAGAGAGGGTCCAAGGAAAAGAGCCAATATGTTTCAATTATGTAGATAACAGTTATTTAAGTTAATGTCTGTCTTCTTATTTCTCCCCTCTTCTTACCCTCTACCCATTCTTCTTTTCTTCCTCTTCTTAACCATTCTTCTTTTCTCTCTGGTCCTCCTTTCTTCTATTTTAGTCTCTTTCCTTTCTTTTTTTTTCCTGTCATTCAGTTTTCCTATTTCCCTCCTTTTCCTGGTCTTTGACTTTCGTTTTCATCATGCTTTTCCCTTTTCATTTTCTTTTATCCTTTTCTCCATCCTGATAATTGTACTCAAATACATACTAGTTCATAGGTTCTCAAAGTAGGCATGGGCTGTCCCCAGGGGACACTGGAATGATCCAGGGTGGTGGTAATAGCCTCGGGTGCAGTTTGGGAGCATTGAATAAAAATAAGGGGGTGGTGGAAGCATAGGGAAAGAGGAGAACATAAGAAAATTTTGAAAAATCATTGTGCATTTTTCATCTATTGTGTAATAGAGCTAAAGTTGTAGTGATTACATTATTTTCCAAATAGACACACAAAATACAAGGTATAACCAATCAGTGGTCAAGTCTGCCAGCGGGTCTTAACAAGCAAGTATTGGCAGATGAGCATGTCCTGCCTTGTCGGGAAGTCTAGCATGCATCAACAGCAATATGTGCATGTAATGACTGGTTTACAACCTGATACTATACAGTTACATGACATAATATTGCACCATCAAAATTTCAATACAGGAAAAAGCCCACAAATTTATAATAAATTATTAAATTTAAAATGCATCATTTTAAAAATATATTTTATATTTTCTTGAAATGACACAAATTTTTTTTTAAAACCATGAAAGTGTTAAAGAAAGTAGATTTCCAGGGGGCGCTGAGTAGTTTTTTTTTGAAAAGGGGGTGGTATGCCCCTTTGAGAACCTACTAGTCTATTATCTTCCCTTAAGTCCCTCCCTTTTCTTTAGCATAGTTAGAATGTAACCATTTTTATATATAAAGATTGTGATATTGTTGTTCCACCCATTTTACTAACTGGAGAAATGTTCTCCCTTTTAAAAAGTTTCTGGGGTTCAGGGTATAAGGAGAAGTCAACTTCATCAAGGCTGTTGGTTTTATTATTTTTTTAATCATATCAGTCCCAGGATTCTCTATTCAAGGGGACATTATTAAATTATTATCACAGTGCTAGACTGAGTCACAACAACATGTTCTCTAGTTATTTTTTTTATTCTCTCAGAAGAGTTGGTAAATGCGTAAAAGAATAATTTGTTATTTTCATTATTGCACAGTGTAATCTATGACCTATGGTAACTAATCTTAATGGGCAACTGTTGAATTTTTTATGTACAAAAGTTTAGTGTTTTAATAAATAATGAATAGGACCAAAAATTATGAGTCAATGAAATAAGGAACAATGAAGCTTCTTTAAGAGCTTATACTGTTCAAAGTACATATAACATGGAGATTTCAAGCAGAAATCAGATGGTAAAGTTCATTGGTCCTGATCGCAGCAAGGCATGTGGTAATGTATTATCTTCAGTACCATTTCATACCTGTTGAAGCATTTGACAATTCCAAGGATTTAGTGGCCAGAACTTTTTCACTATTTCTAATTTCATGTAATTTGACATGTACATAAGGCAGTTAGGATGAGTAATTGGAGCCAGAGTTTAGAAAGATATATTAATAAACATCATTCTAAGAAAGCAAAATAATGATTTTGGGAAAGTGTTGTGAGATTTTCTCAAACTATTAATTTGTATTATTTTAGAAACATTTTTACTTTATATTGTAATTATTCTAATTAAATGAAAATGTTCTATATTCTTTATATATGTATATATATTCTCCATATATGAATATATAAAATTCATTTATTCTACATATGTTGAACTTATAAAATATAGAGTGACAGAGTTGCAGTTTTTTAGAATGTACCATTCAGTGAAGGCGGCAGGGTAGCACAGTGAATAAGGTACCAGGCCTGGAGTCAAGAAGACTTGACATCAAATCCAACCTTGGATACTCTGTGACTCTGGGCAAGTCATTTAACCTTTGTTTGCCTCCATTTCCTTTTATGTAAAAAGGGAATAATAATAATAATATCACTTGCTTCAGAGGGTTGTTGTGAGAATTAAATGAAATAATATTTGTAAAGTGCTTAGCACAGTGCCTGGCACATAATAGGTGTTATATAAATGCAAATTCTCTTCACTTCCCCTTTTAGGGTCTCAGTTTTTAATTAATTTTTCTCAAAAGGAAATTGAAATCCATTATGTTTGAATGATGGAAACTTTCAAAGGAATGCTTTTGCCTGAATGTTGTGAACTTTCACATAAATGTATGTCTACCATAAAATAATCCTACATAAATATCTTGATATGCCTTTGTTTAATTTTGGAAGCCTTCTTGAGTTCATGCACATGTCACTGGAGTGTATACACACATACCATAGTTAAAACTCCAACATGTGCTGATGTTCACAGCTTAAATAACATAATTTATTATTTTGCTGCTTCAATATCTATTATCAAACTTATGATTTAAACAAATTTTTTTGTGCTTATGAGAGGATGAGTAAATGAAAGTATTGACTGAGCCCCCTAGAGTGAAATGCAACACTATATAGTTACAAATATAGGTACATTCTCTCTTCCTAATTCCTTTAATCAAACTTTTATTTTGAGCAATTAAGCTTTGAGAATATAATTATAAAATATATTTATATACTTAATGAATTTAAAATTTATGAATCCAATTGTTCTTCCATGTTACAACCACTAAATCGAATTTAATTTTAGAGAAAGTTAGATTAAAGATTAAAGAGTATGGGATAGTGAAATAGAGGTAAACTTGAAGCCAGATAGACCTGAGTTAGAGTCCAAGGTTTGACAAATACTGACTGTGACCCTGGCCAAATCACTTAACCCCTCACTGCTCAAATCAACACTCTACAACTCCTACATTGCAGAGGAAGTCGACTTGTAGAAAGAACTTTTTCAAAGGAGATTTCCTATACAATTACAAGTCCAGTTCCTATTTTGAGCTTTATAATATTTCACTAAGGTGCTACATTCATGATGTCTACCCTATCCACTTTGTCTTTGTTTCATTTTAGAAATTCTTAGCATATATATGTTACTTCATGTCATCTTTCTAGTTATTTTGTATTTGTTAACTTCCAAAAATATATATATATTTTTTAGGAAAATCACATAAGTTACACTCTTATGAGGAATTTGCTTTTCTAATTACTTTTCTTCTCTTTTTCTTATATTATAGGAGCATCGACTGTAGCAGAAAGCTGAAAAATGTAAGGTTCAGTTTTACTTTGTACTCACATATAGATCTGTTTTATTGTATGTCTCTAGTTTTCTTGATGATGAAAGTTATAAATTCAGTTTATGAGATGGTACCTTCATTTACCTAAAAATCCTTAGAATAAAATTATGTATTACACCAATGGAATAAATTAATGACACTAAAGGGAATGGAAATAGCAAAATTTTAGGATTTCTTTATATAATTTAAAAAATACCACATTCAGAAAGAATTGAAAGCTTATCTCCAGTGAGTGATTGGGTTACTTAGAGACCAAGTGACATGTGGTAATAGTTACATTACACAATCTCTCAACCAGGTTGGGAGATATTTGGGCAAATTGTTTTAAGAAAACAGTAGTGTAATCTGAAGTAGCAACAACTGTTGTTGCCTACGTTTTTGCTGGCTTACGTTTTTCCATGGACCTTTCAAATGTTAATTGGTGTCTTCCAAAGACAAAAGGAAACAATGTACGTGAAATTGCTTCTTAATTGTACAGTCATATGAAGCAAGCTTCTGTTCCAAACCAACATTTTCCAGTTAGGTTTCATTTATAAAAGACAAAAATAGGTTAGACCAATTCCATTTTAAATTTTAAATTAGAGAATATCAGGAATGGTCTAATGCTTATAATATTTGTGGAGAGTGTCTGGATTCTCTTGGTTATTTGTATAGTGACAACTTGGGAATTTGTTTCTTCATCCCATCGGCTCATGACTGTCACCCTCTTTTACCATTCCACCTCTTCTTCATGCAGAAATTCCCAAAGAGATGTATACCATCCTTCCAAGTAAAATTTCAGTTGTATAAAAAAAAGTCCATAGATTAAAGAGGCCTGTCTTTTAACAGCCTTGTGTCTGGCATTATGATTTTCCAAATCATCTAATACACTTAGTGTACATTAGAGTTTCTTTATGGCCCTAGTTAATATACTGACATTTGGAGGATTTTATTCTCTGGAAATTTGCTTGCTAAATGTATTCAAGCTCCAAGACTTGCATGGAAATGGGTGTTTTGGGAGAGTCATGAAGGATATTTTTCCTGCAGAAGTATGAAATCAAAATTTAATGGAAGCCACAATACAAATGTCATATTTTGGGCTTATTGCCATTTGAAACCATGTGTAAATGCTGTGTTCTCCAAAACATATTCAGGCCTGGTTAATGAAGGGAGGCAAGACTGAATGAGTGGTAATTCAACCAAATATTTAGAAACTTAACTTTTTTGCTAATTAAATAGTGCTGAAGATGGAAATTAAACAACAGCCTTGCCTCTGAGATTTTTTAGACCTGGATAGTTCCCTTCTAAGCCTCATCTGAAGCCTTTCTGACCTTGATTTGGGGAATGTCCCTTTATATATATTGGTTTTTTTCCTGAAAATTTTATTTTGAGGGATAGAAAAATCACACCAACTTGAGATTACAGCTTCATGACACTGAGTTGAACATAAAAAATTCACAAACATTTGAGGTGTTAATTGGTAGCAGCATGAGCATCAGCAGGGTTCAAGTCATTGAGTTCCAGAGTAAATGGAATTTAATTGTTAGTTCAAATCAAACCCCAAGACTCTTCTGAGTCTACCACGCGTTACATCCCTGGCTTACAGTTGTAGAGTTATAATTATTGTTTTTTTTTCCCCTAGCCTTACTCAAATGCCGTTTCATGGTAGGCATGCTAGTGACTTATAATCCAATTTCATTCCTACATGTGTTGTTCTTCCCATCAGTACTACATAGTTAAAGTCCCCGTGTATAAGTAAGACTACATTTTGGCTTTAAAATAGCCCAGTGTTTTTTTAGAGTTATTGGCAGATTCCTCTGGGTCAGTGAAGATTCCAAGCAATTGCTGAAGTTTTGCTTGTTTAATTTTGAAACATTTTCATTCTTTTGAAAATAATGTTGTAGGATTTTCTAGTCTTTCTTTTGGAATCCTTTCCCATTACTAAACTTTCCCTAAAATCTTAGTCCAGTGTTAACTACTGAACCTTGTTTGTGTGGACTGACACAACATTAGGTTCTTATTAAAATGAATTTTACATTTAATGGGTACCTCATGGGTGGTGAGCTTTTTATAAATCAATATCAGACATTCTCCCTCTTCTGCCTTCCTGTTAGTGCTGAGTATAGATTTCTTAGTAAGTTGAAAAGTAATCTTACAAAGGGGTTCTGTATTTAAGCCTCCTTTTTTTTCCCCCCATAGGTATTAGTTACCATTTACTGGCTGGGGAAAGCGGCAAACAGTTGTACTGCATATAGTGGTACCACACTGAACTTGAAAGAATTTGAAGGTTTGTTGACGCAGATGCGAAAGGTAAGTAGACTCTTCATCTTTGGCTTATGAGGGCTGTTAAAGGATGAAAAAGAACAAACTCAAGTCTCTATTTTGAAGGGCATCTCAGTTCAGCTTTGCAGTATTTCATAGGGACACAAATGTTTCAGACGTGCAAATCACCATGTTTTAAAATGGATTAAAGCTTTGCCACATGTATCCCCCACATCCAAGAAAATTGAGTCCAATTAGGATTTGATAACCAAAGACTAGAGTTGTCTTTCCCTGGCCTGGGTAAATTTGTCACTGCTAATTTCTTTTAAGAAGAAAAAAAAATTAATTAAAACAATACAATTTTATAGAAAGTAAAAACTCATCCTGCATCTTAATTTTAAAAGTCATTTTATTCAGTCTCTATAACCAAGGGCTTTTTCTGAACATGACATAGGATCTAGAAATCTGGATGAACTAAAAAAGTTCTCTCTCCATTGCCAGTGTATGTTATAACTTTAACAGTCATGAATTGGATATTGAAAAGACAGTTCAATGGTTTAATATCATTCTTATTTGTACAGTACACTTACTAATTTGGAGAAAAATCAGTCAATTTTTTTTTTTTAAGTTTGAGTTAGGGAATTTTTAAAAATGTAATACAGATTTGTTTTTATCTTGAAATGTAGATACACTAAGTTGTGAGATCTGCTAACAATATTTCCCAGTAAAAATGCTATTGAGGCTGCTTTGATGTATAGATATAATGTGTTTTTAATTAACAGAATACATTTATACACATCAAGGGTTTTATATGGTTGGGAAAATATTTGAGGGTCTTTCAAAACCAAGTTGATTTAAAAACTTTTTGAAATGGGGATACTGGAATGCTATATCTGATTGTTTTAAAAAGTGGGAAAGGAAATAATAATAATAATGATGCTAACTGATATTTTATAGCACTTTATGCAAAGCACACACAAGGTAAGTATTTATGCCTGTTTTACAGATGAGAAAACTGAGGCCAGAGAAGTTGAGTGATATTTTCTTGGTCACTAGCAGTTTCTTCTAATAAGGACACAATTTGAAACTGGGTCTTTTTCATTTCAGTTTTCTCTCTACCTTTCCACCCTGTTTCTCAGTCTATGATAGTACTTAGGAAGTCTGCTTATTAGTTCAGTTTGTCAAGATATTACATCTCATATGATAAAGTATTTCCCAAATTTGATAGGTGTCCCATTTCTCGAAGTATGCATTAATCTTAAAAATCTCTCCCCTGCTTGCAGTTTCATACTATAAGCTCTACCTTTTCCTACTAGTAATGAAAATAATCACTAGTATTTATATAGTGCATTGAGGTTTTCAAGGATTTCTGTTTTACCTAAGGGAATAGAATCAGAGTCATATCATTTTAGAGATGAAAAAAGATCAATTGAGCCCAGGTCTCTCCATTTTTCCCAGGTCAAAGTTGTAGTGGCCAATTGTGTACTCTGTCCCACTCTTGATCAGCATGGAAGCTTTAACTTGCTATTTCCAACTTGGAATAGTTTCCCTCTCCTTAAGGCATTCTAGGTCCTCCCATGCTTTACTATATTGGTGCTAGACCTACTATGGTTGTCCAATTGACTTTAGCCTCACTGCATCTCAAACAGAACTGCTGAGTCCAAGTGGGCCAAGAGCCTCAACCTGCCTGGCAGCAGAGTATTGTGGTAGATGCCACCATACCCAGGTGACCTGCCTTTTTGTTGAACAACTCAAGGCTAATCCAGCATGCCACATACAGCTCATGTGAGCTGTAATTGTTTTAGATAAAATAAATTGTTATCCACAAGTGATAACTACTGTTATTTTTACCACATTAAAATTTGTCTTTCATTTAAAAAGAAATATAGGAGAGTACTCCACACATAAATATAAATAAGTTTTAATTACTTCAATATTTTCAGCATCTGTCATTTCACAGAATCAAAGATCTGAGGCTGAAAGGGACCTTCATATGCATCAAATTCAACCCCTTTGTTTTAAAAATGAAGGTCCTGAGACCCTGGGAGGTTGTAACTTGCCTAGTGTTACTCAGAAGTAGTAAATATCAGAGGTAGAATTTTAACTTGGGTCTTTGGCTCAAAGCAACACTCTTTCCTCTGTGTCATACAACTCCTAAGGAATTCCCTTTTATGCTGTATTTATACACAGCCCAATCCCCCTTTGCCTTTGTAGATGTTTACTGATGCCAAAAATGAATGAATGAATGAAGTAACTTATGGCCCAACTTGTAGGCATGAAACTCTGCAAACTTAGCTAGGCTGGTCCTTGGAAGACAGATATGCAGGTGTGGTATGTGCATATTGTACAGATTCAGCCTGTGTAAATATACTTACACGAATCTATATGCAGGCACATAAGGGGGGAATGCCTAGTTAAATGACTGATCACAGTGGGAGAGAGAGCTGGCCAACAGCAGGGAGCTCAGAAAGTGATATTGGCTCCAGCCTTTTAACAGATTGCTTCTTCTCCTTGCACGTTTTGGTTCAGCCAGGCACTCCGGGATGGCAAATAAGAACCCGTGCCCTTTTGCTCCCATGTCCAGAATTCTTTCTGTTATGCCTTCACTAGCAGTTAGGCATCTGGGAGCCTGTTGTGAGCCTGCCAGAGTCATGCCGGTGGGCAATCCGGGAACAGAATGCAGTGCTATGATGGTACTTTGGTAGGAGCCCAGAGAGGATTTGACTTCTGAGGCCCACACATATATTTCTGGCTGTAATACAAGACACTCACTCTACATTTAGATTCCTAGGGGAGGATGCTGGACAAGGATGGCTACAGGTGGCTGGGTTTTCGTTTTGCAAATGGGCCACACCATGCTGCTCTGTTTCCAGCTCCAACCCTTGATCCAAGTTTTCTGTTCTTGGCTTGCTGCACAGTCATGAACATATCTGACTTTTGTATTGTTTTTCTTTCCCATAACTAGCCATATGAGAGCAGATGGAGCTCAAAGTAACCTATTGACTTGCTTCCCCCTACTCCCACTTTCCTTTTTCCTTTAGTTGGGGGACAGATATTTGAACCTCCTCCCCCCCACCACTATCATTCTGATAGTGAGGTGCCAAATAACTGCAAATGGGACTGGTTTTGGCAGCTAATTTTAGATGAGGTCAACAGCACCTAGGTTTTTAAGGTCAATTACAGTCAACTTTAATATTTTGAAGTGGATTATCCATTAACAATCAGTGTTGTAGCTGAAGTAACTAGTAAACAGCACCAATGTAAGAGAGAAAGGGAGGCAGCTAGGTTGCTCTGTGGATAGAGTGTTTGGCTTAGGGTCAGAACACCTGGGTTCAAATCTTTGTTTTACAAATGAAGATACAGAGTTCCAGGGAAGTTGTGACTTGCCTAGTGTTACAGAAGTCGTAAATAACTGTGTAACAGTGAACAAGTCACTTAACCCTTTTTGCCTTAGTTTCCTCATGGAAATTGGAAAAATACTCTAGTATCTTTGCCAAGAAAATTCTATACAGTATCACAAGTCAGACATGATTGAATGACTAAACAACAACAAAGGGAGAAATGGGATAGGACATAGGCTGGGTATCTGAGTATATTTTCTAGATTTTGTATTTTCTTGACTGTATGGAAGAGAAGATAGAGAGCTGACCTTGGAGTCAAGAAGACACAGGTTCAGGTTCATCCTCTGACTCAAAACTATCTCTAGGCCTTCAGCATTGCTGGCAGGTCTCCAAGATTAGAATTTGCAGAGTGTTTGCAGATTAAATAAGATGATGTGTGTGTAGGGCCTTTTTTTTTTTTTTTAATCAATCTTAAGGTGCTATAGAAATGTTAATCACTATTTTTTGTCTCCTATACCAGTGAAACTACAGGGATGAAGAGAAAGAATATTGCCCTTAAAAATGCATATCATTTTTGAACTATAAATAGTTTTATAACCTCTACCGTACCAAGAACTGCTTCTAAAGGACAGTGTCATTCAGAGAATAGATAGTCATACTACCATGTGTCTGATAAGAGTGTTGGCAGCAATACTGATGAGAACATTAGCCTACAAATCGTCAGACCAAAAGATGTATTCAGTTTTAGAATTGATTCACTTTTGGTCGGTAAAATACTAACAGCTAGGGGCACAGTGGATAGAGTGCCAACCGAGGTACAGAAAGAGCTGTGTTCAAATGTGCCACAGACTCTTCATAGCTGTGTGACCCTGACTAGGTCATGTTACCTCTGTGTCAGATTCCTCATCTTTAAAATGAAGATAATAATGGCACTTTCCTCCCAGGATTGTTGGGAGGATCAAATGATATAGTTGTAAAGCCCTTAACACAGTGTCTTGACACATAGTAAGCACTATATAAATGTTAGTTATTGTTATCATTTAATAACTGTGTAGCACCAAAGCAATATTCACAGCGCCAGCAGTGACCGTGAATATGCCGGCATAGTTCTCAATTGCAAAATATAACTTTCCATATAGAAGACAGAAGCAAAGCATTTATTCAGACATCAGAGAGCCAAATTCCAACACCAGGAAACTGAATCTATCATAGCAACATAGAAGTTAACACACCATAGCACAGCAGGGAGCCACACTATCCTTTAGCCTTACCACAAATGAGCACTCAGAAGCCTAGTTGTCACAGGAGGGGGCAAACAAACACAAGCCTAGGTGTCTCCCTGGGTGTGTCCTCTCATCCCTCTAGCTCTAACTGCTCTGACTACCAGTTTCCTGTGGACTCTGCTCCACCAGTCAGCAAACTCCTCCATGGGATTTACATTTGGCCTGTTAGGGGGCAGGGAAGATCTTCAAATCTACATTACCATTACACTCCTCTAAGCAAAGTTCCTTGAAGTTTTTGTAGTGATGGAGCCTTACAGTAAAACCCTTTCAAATTATTTTAATGCTTATTAATAATTGTCCAAGAAAACAGAAGGCAGATTTCTTAAAATTGTATTTTCAGAGCATTTTTTCAGAATCAATATATTTAAAGCTTATTTTTTTAAGTTTATTTTTTTTTAAACATGTCTTTTTTTTTTTTTTACATCACTGTGGCTTCCCCCAGTATCCCTTTCATTACTCCTTCCAAAGAAATGTCACATATAACACATGGTATTTTTAAAAAAACATAGAGGAAGAAATAAACATAACTGATCAATCCGCCTACAATGTCTGAAAATATGTGTGATGTGGAGTACTTGTGGACCTTCCACCTCTGCAAAGAGTTCTTCTTTTAAGCCATGTTTGTTCTTTATAATTTTGTAGCTTTCACTGAAATCTTACTTATTGAGAAAGATATATTTGTTTCTTATCAATCGATCAATTTATTTTTAATTTTATTTTTATATTATATAATTATTAATGATATCTATATATAATTATATGATAGTAGTGTAATTTTAATAAATTAATAAATTAAAAATTTTAAAATTGTGAACCATATTGGAAGTGATAATTCACTTTCCGCTTTGATTTATATAGGTCATTGTACTTTGGTAGATTTTTTCATTAATCTAATTTTAGCCTTTGAAAACAAGACTTTTGCATTTAAAGTCTGTTTTGTATTTAAATGCCTTTGTAGTTACATTGAGCATGAAATTTTTTTTTTTTCACTAACATGACTGCAAGAAAATCCAAACTGGTGATTTCTATCACATTCCTAGTTCTTCTCTATTTGGGATTTTGTATTCCGTCTGGGTATGGGAATGTTTGCTTCTTAGTTGTGAACACTTTTTTTTCTTGTCTTTCCCACTTTGACCAATTGTCCATTATGAGAATTGATAGAAATATAGTGGACCAGTGCATGTATGTTGTATTCCAAAGAATCAGCAATGACTATAAAGGGGCAAACGATTACTTGCCATTATCAGGCATATTAAATGATTGATTTTAAACCAATAAGAAGCTAGCTAGTTAATCACAAGGTTAATTTCATCCAATCGCTAGTGTTTTTTCCCATCCAGTTGAGCACACAATTGTACAATTGTACCCATCGGTCACAAAGGCAAAGTAGATGCGTTTTCCCGGTGTGTGTGTGTCTTTTGAACTTTTGTCATCCGGGAAGCCCCCTCCCCTCCCGCTGCCCTGAATTCCTCAAATCCTCCTTTGAGAGAGGCTATTTTAAAGCATCTTTCCTGTGACTACATGGAGGATTGGCAGCTCATTCTTTTTCTGCACTCAGCCCTCTCCCATGAAAGAGTTAGAGGGTGCTAATATTTCAGTCTTGCCCTTTCCATCTCACCCACTCTTCTTTTTAGTGCAAAGCTTTTGTCTGTCTTTGCGCATTGCAGCTGCCCCCACCACCCCAGCATCCTCCCAGGCTGAGGTGGGAGGCACTTATGTTAGTTAGACTGAGACAGACCATTGAGTAGTAACACATTCTTCCCAGAAGGTGGTTGCTGCAGTGGCCTTGACTCTTGTGGGCTCTGCTAATTGACTCTCGATTAGTTTTAAGAACTTTTCACATTTCGAATTATCTGTTCATTTCTATAGTGTGGGAGGACATCTTGAAATTCGTAAGCATCTCCAGAAATTCCGAGTTTCACATTTCAGACTTTTTAGCTTAGAAAATGCCAATCTATGAATGTCTGATTTTTAAGTGGCCGTCTGGGAAGTGGGGTTGGGGGGGGGGGTGGTTAAGAAATTAAATCGAGGTTTATCTTTGAGTGACCATAGTTATTTTTGTTTTCCTGAGCCTGGGCTGTTGTAATTAATGCTAAGACACTGGCTAAAACAAGGGATTTATTATAACACGAGGGTGAGGATGGCTTCGACTGACCTTTCTCTCTGCTGGAGTTTCAGTGTTTTAGTATGTGTTGCTTGTGCTGGAAAGAATTTATAATCACAGGACTGTCAAAGACAAGCATTGTTCTCCCTGCTCTGAACATGTGGGTCAGCTCCAAGTGCTTTCATATCCCCCTAGAGCCAAGAGCTGGCAAAGAAGGAAGAGCTTGACTGAATTCTTCTGAGGCATCGGGAGAAGCATTTTGCATATTTTTCATTGCTGATTGCCTCCGAAAGACATCTCTCTTTCATAGGAGGAATTTCCCTTCGAGGTAGAGGGAGAGTGGGAGCCTGCTAGCAAGGATCTTGCCCAGTTGATTCTACAGCATAAACAAGTGCTTACCCGCCATCAGCCAGATAGAGAGGACTAGACAGGAGCAGTCCTGTGGCTAAGCCAGAAGCTTCTCTCCATTCTAGACATGTAGTTATGGACTCCGAAAGACAAATCAAGGTTAAGCTCTTAGTTTGTCATTTCTCTTTTCACCTGTTGATCACTTCATGTCTTTTCCTGTCAATTCAGATAATTTGATACTCTTTCATCTAATAATTTGTGTGATTTAAAGATTGGATGGCAGGAGGTATATATGTGGTGGTGCTGGGGGATTGAGTTGCTTTGGAAATTTTTATTATGGTTCTGTGTGTTTTCATAGTGGGGTGAGAATTCAGGCAGAGAGGACAGAATGGGAGGGAGATCATCATTAACTTTAAAGTGGCAGCCACATGTAGCCCTTACATTCTTATGTCAAATAAAAGACAATTACCTATAAATGCATCATTTGTAGAGACTACAGAGATTGGGACTTTAATAGTTTCTGTAACTTTTTTTTTTTTTGGATAGGAGACCGATGATATTGAAAGCCCCAAACGCAGCATCCGAGACAGTGGCTATATAGACTGCTGGGATTCTGAACGCAGTGATTCCCTCTCTCCACCCCGGCATGGTCGAGATGATTCTTTTGACAGTCTGGACTCATTTGGCTCCCGTTCTCAGCAGACGCCCTCCCCGGATGTAGTCCTCAGGGGAAGCAGCGATGGTAAGTTGCTGTTGCAATTAATGACATGTCTCAGGATTAAATGTTCACAAGGAATTTGTTGTCAGGGGCTAGAATTTTAGGTTTCGTCTTAGGTAATTCTGTAGGCTGGTAGATAAAAAAAAAATGTTTGGGGATAAAAAGAAAAAAATGTTGTTTTAGTGATGCAAGAGGTTTTGATGACTGCCACAAGTTTGTTTGAACTTTGCCTCAGTTACTGTATGTGCTGGAAAATGTGTTACATCATAGTACTGAACTGTAATTTATGAAACCATGCCTCTCTGGGCTTCAGCAAAACAAGATGCTTCTCAGACACATTACTCAGTAAACTTTCCTAAAGGTTTATGCATTCCAGGTACCAGTAGGGGAAATGTTTAAATCAATATCACACCATCTACAAAAAAGACGCAACTTCAAATAAATTGAAAATGTGTTTTAAAAAATTATTATGATCATGTTGAACCATGATATTATGGAATCTTGAATAGGATTCTTTTCAATAATCTGTTTGATATGTGGGGATCTAATAGATTGACAGGAAGTTTCAATGATTAGTAAGACAACAGTGGATAATACAGCCAGGTTGTGTGTTCATTCCCGGATTCAGATAAAATTGATTTTAAAATCATCAGCCAAGAATTGATCTAAATTTTCCCTTTCAATAGTACCTTCCTGTTGCTTAATTTGACTGTATTACATATTCTCCATAACTCATTTCGGTACCTGTTCATTGTCTGGGAGATGGAGAGAGGTAATAACTTCGCTCTGCATAGACCAGCTGGTAGAGAGATGACTGGACTGTATCAGAACAGTCTTGCATTTGTACATGCTGCATGTTCTTGCTTCTGAAAGTTGTAACTATAGTCTGAGATCTGAAACAGCTTCTCTATGGTCTCTTTTCTTAAAGCTGCAACGCTGGGATTTGGTGATTCCTCTGTAGTGTTTCCTTTAGTTCAATGCTACCTCCTGCGTGAAACCTTTCTCGATTTCCCTCCCCTCTAGCTCAGTTTACCATGTATTTATTTTTGCCACACACACACACACACACACTTACACACACACACTGGATCACAGATTGAGAGCTGCAAGGCTTTTAGACTGACCATCTTGTCAAACGTCCTCATTCTATAGATGAGAAAACAGAGGCCTGGGGAGGTCAAACAGCTGATTGAAATGAACCAAAGTTACATAGGCCCAGAAGTGGAATTTATCCTCAAGATCCTCAGACTCCAATACAATGGAAGCTCTTAGAAGACAAGGACTATTTTGAAAATCTAGACTTTTATGTCTCTAGTGCCTAGTACAATGCCTGGCACATAGCAGTTACTTAATAAAAATTTTTGTTTGACCAATTAAAAAATGGGATTATAAACTGGGAACTGGAATAGACCTGAAGGTCATCTTGTCCAGAGGTGTCAAAATGTACAGCCAAATGTGCAGCTTAATTAATGTGCAGATTAAAATGTAACTCAGAAATAATTTAACAAAATAAATAACAATTCAACAAAACACAGATCATGCTAATATCTGGTTTTCTAAGCCAATATTTGGCCTACTGAGTTCCTTATATAAAGTTTAGGGGGCTCATTTCTATTTGAGTTTGAAACCACTGATCCAGCCTGGTCCTCTCATTTATAGGTGAGAACCAGTGAGGTTAAGGGAATTGCCAAAAGTCATCCAAGTACAAGCTCTAGAATTTGAACTCAACTCCTCTGACTCCAGAGCAAATCTTTCTACTGTATTATGCTACCCTAGACTATCCAAGCAAATAAGTTGTGCAGTGCTGGACTCGGAGCCAGAAAGAGTGGTTTCAAATCCAGCCTCAGTTAAGTACTCAGTAGCTGTGTGAACCAGGGCACAAGTCATTTGACCTCTCACTTCCTTGCGTTCCTCATCTGTGAAATGGACATAATAATCACACCTGTCTCTCAGGTTTGTTGCAAGGATAAAATGAGACCATGTTTGTATAGTCCTTTAAGCTTTATATGAATGCTGCTGCTGTTATTGTTGTGATTCATGAACTTTTGGAAATCCAAAGGATTAGTGATTGTCTCACAAAACATTTCCAAAATGGGAAAAGGGAAGAGAAGAATAAGCATTTCCATGAGCCCTATCATGTGCCAGACCCATGCTAAGTGCTTTACACAGACATTGTCTCATTTGTTCCTCACAGTCACCTGGGAGAGGTGGGTACTGGTACGTACTATCCTCATTGTTACAGTTGTGGAAACAGACAGTGGTTAAGTGATTTGCCCAGAAATCATGCAGCTAGTGAGTGTCTGAGGCCAGATTTGAGCTCAGGTCTTTCTGACTCCATCCCTAGTCCTCTACCTACTGTACCACCTAGCTGCTCCATATATCATTTTAGAATATCATTTAACATATATACCATTTTAAATAAATATAGTGTTACTTACAGCTGGCATTTGGATGTTGATGTATTTGATCATCAGGATGGCTTAAAATATCTTTGCATGGAATTTTCATAAATTTTGGCAAAAAATTTAATGTTTTGGATTTTGAGGGAAAAAACACTAAAGGTTTAAATTCAATTTACTTATTTCATACCTATGATGTGATTCTTTATAAAGCTATTTATTATTAGAGCTTATAATAATAAATAATAACACATTTATGTCTCACTTTAAGGTTTGTAGATCTCTTTACGTAATATGTCATTTGATCCAGACAATGGCTCAGTGAAGTAGATACTGTAGTTATCATTCCCATTTTGTTATACATAAGGAAACTGATCTTCAAAGATCAACTTCCCATGAATCACACAGCCACTAGGGCAGTAGTAGGATTTGAACTGAGGTCCCCTTGACTCCAAGTACAGTTCTCTTCCATCGCTGCTGCTTAAATATAATACTTGGAAACTGAGTAGGATATTCTAGATGTGCGCAGCCCAAGGAAGAGCACAGTAGAACAATGACTTCCCTTGTCTTTGGTGCTGTGCTTGTCCTTATACAGCTGAAGGTTGCATCCATTCTTCTGGCTGCCAGGTCATTCTCTTGGTTCATATGAATTTATAGCCAACTAAACCCCACCTCCCCAATCTTTTTTTCATGGAAGCAGAAATCATCTAGCCCCACGTCCTCCAGCTTGTATGTAGGGGCTTTCTTTTGGGGGGAAGGAGACATGTCATCCGATAAGTCTTCACATTTATCTTTGAATTCCATAGTTTTAGATTTAAACTGCCCAGACTTTCTGGGTCATCAATATATTTTCAGATACTGACTCTGATATCCGCATGTTAGCTATTTCTTGTCTTTTTATATCACCTTCAAATTTAATAAGCATGTTACCTATACGTTTATCCTAGTCATTGATACAAATATTAAACAGTGCTTAGTCAAGGATAGAGGCTGGCACATTGTACTAGAGCAGCAGTTCTCAACCTGTGGGTCGTGACCCCTTTGGGGGTCAAACGACCCTTTCACAGGGGTCACAGGGGTTGCCTAAGACCATCAGAAAATACATATTTCTGATGGTCTTAGGAACCAAGACACTGCTCCTCTATCGGTCTCCAGGCGGGTCCGCCCGCATGCAGATATGCCCACATACGAATATTAAAGGGTCACACCATTAGGAAGGTTGAGACCCGCTGTACTAGAGACTTTTCCAATATGGTACCGATTCATTAATGACACTTCAACCAGTTCTGAATACACCCAACCATTTGTGTAGCTTTTTTGTTTGTTTAGTTGTTTTTTATTCTTGTCTGATTCTTCATGACCCCATTTAAGGTTTTCTTGGCAAATGCTGGAGTGGTTTACCATTTCCTTCTCTGGCTCATTTTATAGATGAAGACACTGAGGCAAACAGGGTTAAGTGACTTGCTCAGGGTCCCATAACTACTAGGTGTCTGAGGCTGTTGAACTTGGGAAGAGGAGTCTTGTTGACTCCAGGCCCGACACTATGTCTACCATACCATGTCTGCCCTTTGTATAGCTTACATCTTGCCATCTTTTCTCCAAGAATAGCATGAGATCAGATGATTTGCTAAATGCTAGGTAAACTATATGCTGTTCAAATGTACAACATTCCCAGATATACCAGTCTAGACACCTTGTCAGAAAAGGAATTTGGTTATTCTAGCCTAATTCATTCATTATTTAACTTTTTATGATTTCTTCCTTTTCTTAGATGTTTGCTAATGATCTTTTGTAACAACGTGCAGAATTTTACATACAATCTAGGTTAAGCTATTATTAACCTATAGCTTACAGACTCCATTCTCTTCCTTTTTTTTAAAATTAGGCACTTTACCCTTCTTCATTCCTGTATTGCCATTCACATTGTCCATAATCTTTCAAAGTTCTCTGATGATGGCTAGGCAGTTAACATCTATTAGTTCATTAGGGCCTTGGGATGTAGATCCTATAGGCTTAGTGATTCATCACAAGTAGAGTTTAACAAATTTGGGTAGCAACTATTTTGAGTATCAACTCTTTTCTTACAATTTTTGTTTTATCCTTTCTGTTCCAAAAAACATGACTAAGTAGACAGACTACAAAATAATTTGAGGAGGAAAAGAAACCTAGGACCCAAGAGGATCAGGAAATGGTTTATTGTGGAGTTGATTTGTGCAGACAGAAAAGGATTTTGTGAATTGTAGTTGCATTCCAGGTTCGGGTCGGGGGGAGGGAGAGGAAGAATAAGGAGACAATTAAGGTAAGACCTGCAATGTTGAGTTAGGTGAATGGGTGGTTGTCTAGGTTGGTTGGAATTTGTGAAGGGACTAGTTTCAGGTAAGTCTGGAAAGATAGATTGGAGTCAGATTGTAGAGGGTTTTATGTTTTGAGAAAAGGAGTTTGAGTTTTGGACTGGATTCAACAAGAAACCTCTGAAGGATTTTGAGTAGGAAAGTGACCTTGAGTAGGAAAGTTGTGCCCTCAGAGTCACTGAGTCCAGGGATTCCTGAACTCTTTGTGTCATGGATTCCTCCTTTGACTAAAGAGTAAAGTCTATGACCCCCTTCTCACAATAATGTCTTTAAATGCATAAGATAAACTCCATAGGAGATAATCAACAGAGTGAAGGCACTAGCATTAAGGTGAGGTTTTTAGCTGGGGTTTGAAAGGAACCAGGCTAAGCAAAGAGATAAAGATGGGGAGTCTGGAAAACGGGTGTATTTTGTATGAAGAACAGCAAGGAGGCCAGTGTCACTGTATCCAACCGAATTCCTTTCCTTGCACATGACTTCGATTTATTTGAACTAGGTCCTCGATATCTGACACATAGCCCTGTCAGGGAGTATGAGTTTGCCAAGGGTATACAACTTCTAGAGATGTAAATAAGAAGTCCTGTGCTGAGGATGACCAATAAGAAATGATACTCTCCTGAACCAGCTGCCCAGGGCTGTAGGTGAATAAGCTGAAATTTGCTCATTACTCTTTCTTTTCTGTTGGCGTGATCTACTGTTACAATTCACGGTAATGTGTCCTCAGCATATTCACAGATGTTGGCTTGAATCTGATTAAGATAACACTGTATAGTAGGATTTTAGGGCTGATTAGCTGCATCAATATTTCTCTTGCTTGCTGTCTTAAGTGCAGATGAAGATCTATTGTACCTTGTTTTTTAAACCTATAAAGAGATTTTATAACCTTTCTTGCTAGTCTATTCCAACAACTAATAATTTTCTAATAAAAACTCTTGAGAAAATTCTTCTGTCTAACCCAAATTTCCTAATACTATAATTCAGTCCTCCTTTTTCTCTTCTCAGTGGAAACTTGGGAGTAGTTGGTCAACTATTCATCATCCTTTGTATGACAATGTATGAAATATTTAAGAACAATTCTAATTTTTACTTTTGGAACTGTGCTGCTTTCAAGTATCATCTCTGAAATGACATGAGGTTCCCATTGCTAATCATCTTTGGCATCAAATACAAGCTCTCTGTTTCTTTCAAAATCTTCCACAGTTTGGCTCCATCAGACCTCTCAAATCTTACGTCTTTCTCATACCTTAAGATAAGTCATATCTTCTAGCCAGGTTGACCACTGTACTGTCTCTTCTACCTCAGAGGCTTGTTCCTACCTCTGTTCCTTTGTTCTTACTGTTCCTACCTTTTGGACTAACCACATTAATCGACTACAATTACCTAAGTCCTTCCAGTTCTTTAAAGTCTATTCTTGAAGCCTTCATAGACTAACATCTACCAATCTCACCCTTCTTGGAACGACTACTATACCTGATTCTTGGTTCCATGTTATTTTGCTTGTTAAATGCTTCATGTATATTCATGTCTTATAGTCCTCAATCAATGTCATCCCAATCTAATAAGTACCATGAGAGGAAAAAGGGTCATATTCTATATATTTGTATCCCTCACAGTGCTTGATACAAATCAAGAGTAGATACTGACTAAATAAATATATAGTTGGTTGATTTATGTTTAATCTTTGAAGCACAGGTATCAATGGAAATGGAGAGGACTAAAAAGAAATCTTCAGCTTGTGTAATTCTAGTGACCATACTTGACCTCAGAGAAGAGTTGAAAAAACATACCCTCCCCCATCTTCATTTTGGAGACAGCATATTGTGACATGTTGCATATACTATCATTCCAAATGTTGTTTGTCTTTGCTCAACTACTTAAAAAAAAAACTTTGTCAAAAGAAAGTGTTCAATATGTATAGAAGGGGTTGTCATAAGAAATGAATATGGTTTTTAAAGGTGACAATGAAATGAAATTGTAAACTGTACGTATGATGGTGGCAAAAATAGTATCTCTATTGTAATTTTGCTACTAATTGAAAAATCTTGCTATTTGGACTTTTAAACTTTTTTTTTCTTTATTAAAATGGGTATCCCAGAATATACCAATTTATGTGGATACTTTTGAGTAGTGAACTGAGAAATGGATGGAAGAAGCCCTGTACTCTTCCAGCCTTGAACAGATCTTTTAATGCCGTAGAAACTTGCCATTTCAAAAAGAAAGTGGCTTATTTAAGCTCTCCTAATAGGAAAACACCCCATCTCACCCCCTAATTATGAACACTTTTCCCCTCTTACCTAGGCAGAGGAAGTGACTCAGAATCTGACTTGCCTCATCGAAAGCTGCCAGATGTAAAGAAGGATGACATGTCAGCGAGAAGGACTTCTCATGGTGAGCCAAAATCAGCAGTGCCTTTTAACCAGTACCTTCCCAACAAGAGTAATCAGACAGCTTATGTACCTGCGCCTCTGAGAAGGAAGAAGGCAGAGCGTGAGGAGTACCGGAAAAGCTGGAGTACTGCAACCTCACCCCTGGGGGGTGAGAGGACCTTCAGGTAGGACCAGCCTTTCACCTTCATTATTTCTTTTCTCTTGTTCTTTTTTTTTTTCATGACCTGAAAGAAGTGCCCTCCCTGAACATGTCAAATCATGGCAATTTCATCCCGGTCACACAGGAATCAGGCCTCTAGTCTGTGACATTAGCCTTGTTGACATGGACATTGAGAACACAGGTTCCATTCTGTGCACAAAACTATACTGGTCATAGACCCTTATCAGGCTTCTTCCAAAGAAACTGGATTCCTGGAGAGAGCCAGGTTAGGTGCGAGGAGACTGCATGGTGAATTGGGAAGTTAAGGGGGAAGTCTATGAGAGTCAAACATAGAGGAAATACTAGCCAACTGTCAGAACTTTGGCTCTCGATTTGGAGGCAGTGTCTTAAGCAATTTATTCTTTATCTGTAGTTTTTAAAAATTTGTGGTTTATACACCTTTACCCTTGTGCAACACTTTAAAGTTTGAAAGGTTCTTTTACCTATCTTATCCCATCTGATGATCATAATAACAGCACAGTGAAGAAGATAGAACAGTTAGTTATTTTCTTTTTCCTTTTATATCAGAGGAAACTGAGACCCATAGAGATTAAGTGATTGCCATTTACTAGAAGATAAATCAATCTCATGATTTGAACCCAGATCACTTGATCCCTTCCTCCTCCTTACCCCTTTATTCCAGTGCTCTTTCTGGGGTAGGCAATACAAAACCTCTCAGGTGACTATATTTATCTGAATGTTTTCTATATAATTATATGGTTTACCCTTGCATAAATTTTGAAATGGAAATGATCTTATTAAATAATAAAGCTAATACATTTTGTACAGTAGTAGAAAGCATTTGGAACAACACGTAAGAGCTACTGGAATGATTGCATATTACATTAACTGTTAAGAAATGATTCAACTTTATGTTTCTCTGGGTTTTTTTTCATTAAATCATTAGGGTAACTCTATGTCATGTAAATTATGAATTTCCGTTTTTAGAAGCTAAGATTAATTTGATAACAGTTAAGAAAGATATCCAATTTGGTCTCAGCTCAACCATCAATGTGGCATTTACAGTTTGGTAAACTGTATTGTACAACTCAATAGCTACCCAGAAACCATAGAGGAGGAAGAACTGAATGAAGTGGGGCCCGATGATGAAGAGGCACAGGCCGCCCCATCGGATCCTAGTGGAAAGCCTTCAGATACGGGGTTAGACTTGAAAGAGCAGAATGGTAAGGAACAGTCTCTTCCAGAGACCACAAAGGACACGGCAGCACAGAAAGCCGCACAGAAAGATCTTGAAGAGATGAGAAAACGCAGAAGGTTGGAGCAAGCTGGTATCAAGATCATGCCAGCTGCCCAGCGTTTTGCCAGGTTAGCTCTGTGGTTACAGGATAGGCAAGCATGTTCTGTGCTGTGAAGTGCCTTGGCTGTGGTTGGCATTCACCCTTCAGTTTCTCTCTTCATGACCTTCCCTTCCTATCCCTGCTTCCCCCAGCTGAGTTGGTGGAAAAGTAAGCGGTAGTTTAGAAGTATCTGCTGTTTCTCTGCTTTTTGGTTGAGTATTTTAGAAAGCTTGTGTGCCTAAAAAGGAGCAACACTTGGAATGGGCTTGACAAAGGGTGGTTATTGTTTAATGCATTTGTTGCAGTTGAAGTTCATAACTCCAAACCACCATGCGATGGTGCATTTTACTTACCGCTCTCTTGTTATTAGGGCTTTATTTGTTTTTCTACCAGTTTTAAATGGCTCATATCCAAACATCGTTAGGGAATGGTCAATGTTACCATTCAGTGATGAAGATTTTATTAAGAATGACTAGTCCTTCTTTACTAATAGCCCCTTGCCTTCTGTATCTCAAGTGGCTAGAAAATAACCTTGCTGTGTAAGGATCTCACATGAACACATAACACTAGTTGTTGGTATTTTTTTAACCAGGGGTTTTGGCTAATTGGAGTTTAAGATTTGAGTGGTAAGTTGGAAGTCTACCACTAGTATCTAGTTATGACTGTCTCCTATTACATATCAGAGAGCCCTGGGCAATCAAAATCAGAGTAATAATATATTAAATATTAAAATAGGCAAATCTTTTATTGTTTTGTAACTGATCAGTTAAGAGATGTTTACATTTAATAACCATGAAACAACATAGTCACATACATTGCATTGAATATTTTCTCTTTTTCTATGCAGTGGCACACTTAATACGTACAATTATTCCTATGATTCACACCAGTCCTGAGTAGAACATATTGACTGTATTCTTAGATTCTTCAGTTTCATGAGAAATAGATGTCCTCCTTTCCATGGTAACCAACATATAAACATCTACACACTACAAATATTTTTGTTACAACATGTGAACTGACACAAAACTTGTGTTTAAACATATACACACCATCTACACTTAACTCACATATCGTCTGTACTAAAGGAAGAGGACAGAGACCGGTTAATAATCTTTACATTAACACACATGTAGTGCATGTGTGTGTGTGTGTGTGTGTGTGTGTGTGTGGTGTGTGCTGTGAAGAATGTGTGTGTTACATGTACACAAATACAGTGTGTGCACACATAAATACACATACATCTCTGCATAGCCATCTTGCACATGCCCTATTTTAGGCTCCTTGTTCAGTTGTCCACTTATTCCCAAAACCTGGGTCAGGGTCGTTGGCCAGCTTCCATGCTCTTTTGCTCCTTAGTTTTCCTTGTACTATATACGTTTGAATGTTTTGTCCCATAATAGAATATAAGCTCTTTGAGGGTAGGAACAGGTTTGATTTTTGTTTCATATTCTTGGCCCCGTACCCTGAGCATAGAGTCTTATTAAATGTTTGTTGAATTAGATCAACTCTGGTAGAGGGGACTGTAGGTTCTACGGATAATGTAGTTGTGAGTATCAGTTCACAAATAACCATGATTTTGAACTCTGAAATTTTCCTCACTAATCAACTTCCTATAATTTCTCTCTGTGAAATGATAATTTCTCCTAAACCTATTCTTTATCCTCATCTTGAACTTGAGTCCCTCTACCCTTCCCCATTATGGTAGTCCTTCACCCTTGCTCTGGCATCACTTTCTACTCTTCAGGGCCTTAACCCTATAGTTGACCAGTTCAGCTATGCATTATTATTCAGTCCAATCTTCTTGCCTAATTATCCTTTCATCACTTAATGCCCTGCCAATTCTTAACCCTGGACCACCTCCACCCTCTGCCTTCTGGGCTCCTACTCTTGTACAGCTGAACACTCTTGGAACACAACTATTCACAGTGACCCCTCATCCCAATGTGACAGTTCCATTTATTCTTCCATGATTGACTTTCATATCTTTGAAGCATCTGTTTCAGATTCTCTTCTCAAACCCCTTAATTTCTCCCTTTTTTGTTAGTCTATACTTAAAGCCTCTCTAAATCATCCTCGTCTTCTTACTGGTGGCTGTTCTTGATAAGATGAGTCAGTCTGCTTGTGCAGATATGGATCCCTTCCCTTCCCTTCCCTTCCCTTCCTTTCCCTTCCCTTCCCTTCCCTTCCTGTATTCCTTGGCAGCTCATCCTATTCACTCTCATATTCAGTCTCTCCTATCTGACTCCTTCCTTTCTACCTAGAAATACGACCATGTCTGCCCTACCCATAAAAATCCTTAGCTCAATTATACTTCCTCCTTAAACTATTATCCTTTTTTTTAAATTTTTTTAAATTTTATTATAGTTTGCATCATTCATTTCCACAAGATTTTGAGTTACAT
>CM053592.1:110537472-110582836 GCA_028646515.1 Pseudochirops corinnae | reverse complement strand
AAGGAACATGGCCAATTATGGTAAGAAATATTACCTTTTACTCCAAACTAGAATCAAGAGAGGGGGTGAAGGAGTTGTGAGGAGGGGGAAAAAATTGGAGATTTGCAGTGTACCAATAAGGCTCCATTATGGAACTGGTTTACTCCCACTCATAAAAGGGAATGAAAGCATAAGAGAATCATAACATATTCAGAATTATGGGAGTAATGTTGTAATTGGAGGCTTAATTCCTGACCAAGAACTCCATACAAAACAAATCATTGACCAGAAATATGTTTTACAAGCAAAGAGAAAAATTAGAAATCTCTATGACCATTTAAATAGTTAAATGATGTTCCAAGTCCTATAAAATGATCGTATCCAATCGATTATACAAGGGGATTTAGATGGGTAATGTGGATGGTGCGTGCCTCTTAAAAGCTGTCCAAGGATATTCGGATCAAGTCCTTCTTTTTCTGTAGACAGATCGTTCTATAACAAGCAGAGGCATTTGAGGTCATACTGCAGGAACTGCCTAGACAGGTGTGGGTGCTGTGTAGTAGGAAGAACCCTTAACCTGGGAGTGAGAAGATCTGGGCTTGAGGTCTGCCCTCTGATGTTTACTATCCCCAGAGGGATATAGGCAAGCCACTTAATCTCTCTGAGACTCTCTTTTTCCAAAAAAGAGTAATAATACTTTTCCTGGCTTCTTCTAGTATATAATCTCATTTGACCTTCATGTAAATTTTAATTTTTGTATTTTTCACTGGTATTTTCAGGTATTGGTAATGACACAAAAACCCGAGATTTTATTGGGAATGTTGTATTTTAGATTAAGTGACCCCAAATTAGCTATTCTGTATCTCATTCCTTTTACCATGTCTGATCCGACTCCTTGTTCAGTACTTAAGCTATAATGAAGGATAAACAGACTTTGGAATATTGTATTGTGAATGGTTCATTTGATGTTTTATCAATTTATTAAAAATCTTATATACTTTTTTTTTAAATTGTGTCCATTCTTCTGTTTATGGATTCATTTTAGAGTGTCAGCACTTTACAACAACTGTGACCCGAGCCAGCCCAACTGTGGCCTTTGTGGAGCTCAATCCCAGCCACCAGCTAAAGGATCGAGAGGCGGAAGACAAAGACCAGAGGAAAGCAGAGAGTGAAATGAGTGGAAAGGTGGAGTTGGTGCTGTCACAAAAGGTGAAGGAATTAAGAGAACAGGCCAATGGCAATGTACAAGTTCACATAATTTTACTCTGCAGGTTTTTTTTAATAATGCAGCAAATTGTATAACGGTCTCCAATCCTCCTCACACTTCTCAATGACCAAAGGCAGTGACCCATCTTTCAGCTTTCTCTATCAGAATGCTCAGAGATTGCCATTTTGGCCAGTGGGTCACACATTGCCATTTTTTTAAAGTTAATTATTCACATTCTTAAGTTAATTGCTCTCTCAGGTTGACTTCTAAACACAGAGCTTACAAGCCTTTGCTAATTGTATTACTTGCGTAATACATGTTACCATGGTGACTGTCTTTTTAAAATAACTTCTAATACAGTCTGGAACTAAACTGAAAAATTTGCCAATTGTGACTCCAATTCTTTCTGTTAAGTGAAGGAATCTTGAACTAAAACGAAGATAGCAGGTAGTGGGCTCTTGGTGGAAAGCCCAAGATTATTGTGTAAAAATTCCAGCTACTTATGTATTATAACATTACATGGACATTTATGGGGTTTGGGTGGTTGTCAGAGAAAAAGGGGGGGAAAGATAGGTTTGTACTATAAATGGCCTCAAGAGTCAGGAAGACAGCTCTTTGACCATGGGCAAATCATTTAAGCTCCCAGGGCCTGTAGGCAAATCTCCAAGATCAAAGTAAGGTGCCCATCTGAATTGGTAGAGGAAGCTCCTCACTGGGAGGGCCCTGTGCAGATGAAGCCACAGGGCTTTATATTTTTCCTTATTGGTACTAGAGAGCCACCAAAGATTTCTGAAGAGAGGAATCTTGCTTAGACCTATGTTTTAGGAATAATAACAGGAGACTATGTACTGTGTGAAGTCCTGGGAATGAAGGATAGTTTTGATTGGGGGAGAGGAGGAAATGAGGAAAACCTCCAAGGAGGAGATAGCATTTGAGTTGTGTCCTAAGAGATAGGCAGCATTTCAATAAGGAGCATAATGGTCTGGAAGAAGCTTTCCAGTCTTAGGTAATGGTGTGATAAGATATATAGTAGAGGGTTAGCTCAGTTGGGTCTAAGTATATGGTAGCAGTGGAAAATAAGGTTAGAAGGGATAAGGATATGGAGAGAACCAAGTGTCAGATTGAGGAGTTAAAACTATTCCATAAGAAAAGAGAGAGCCTGTTAAGGGTTTTAAGCTGAAAAATGATTTGACCCAATCTGTGCATATAGAATATTAATTTAGCAGTGATGTGAAGAAGGAATTGCAAGGTATGGGGCAGCAATATTGGAAGGAGGAAAACTGGTTAGGTCAATCATTAGGTGCCTGCTGTGTGTTGGGGGCTGTGCTAGAGATACAAAAATATAATGGAAAAGGTCCCTGCCCTCAAGGCACTTATAGTCCAGCCTGGGAAGATGGCATGCATATACATGTATGCACAAAATAAAGACCAGGTGATTTGGAGATAAAGGTGATAGCAGCTGAGGGGATCAAGAAGGGCCTTATGTGGAAGGTGGTGCTTGAGCTGAGTTTTGAAAGAAACAAAGGAGGCAATTGTAGTAACCTAAGTAGGAGGAAATGGAGGCCTTTAGTAGAATGATGGTTATAGAAGTACTAAGGAAGGAGCAGATTTGAGAGAGATTATGCTTGAGTTCTGATTGCACTTGGCAGGAGACCAAAGACTGGCTCCTTGCTCTGGCAGTGGAAAAAACCTCGGACATTAACAAGTCCAATCTTCTTGTTTTATGGGTGAGGAAACTGGAGCCTTGAGGCATTATGTGATTTACCAAAATCACATAAATAATTAGTGTCAGGATTTGAACCCTTACCCCAGAGCCTATGCTCCTTCCACACGGCTAGGCCACCTCAGTTTCAGTTGTGAATGACTGAAAGAATGACAGTGTCATTGACAACAATAAAGCCAGGAGGAGTGAGTCAGGCATAGCCTGTATTCTTGGGCCACCTCCAGTGCACAGAGTAGTGACTTACACACAACAAGGGTTTAGCAAATATTTGTTCATGATCACTTTGTGTGCTTCCCCTGTGAAAATTATTCCCTGTCCACAAATGGAGTGATGATGCCTGTTTGCGGATAGGAAGAAATCACATTTCTTTGTAACAGAGACCTATAGAGGAAACTGCCCTGATTCAGGTCAGCCTCTTTTTAATGAACTCATGGGTGAAACGTGCTTTGAACCAACTAGGGGAAAGTGGCAGGGTTAGCCTCTACTCAGCCCCCATCAGTAACCCAATTTTTGCCTGCATTGCATACCACAGTTAAGATTCCATCATTAGAAGGGTAAAAGAGATCTGTATTTATAGTCACCATCACTTTCTCGGTTTTTTTTTTTTTAAGATTTTTTCTTTGTAAAACAAAATAAAAACCCTGCAAACCCACACATGAAAGCATCTGATAAAAAGCCCACAGCCCACTGATGCTCTGCCCTTGGGCCAGGGCTCTGTCTTCCTCACCCTCACGTGTCTGATTTTAGCCACTGCTTGTAAGAAAACAGTTTAAAGTTAAAATTTATGGGTATTAACTCCTGTATGATTAAAGGCATCATAAAATTTTTAAATTAAAGTTAACTTTTAGATATTACCCTGACCTATAGGCTAAAGTTTATTCAATCCCTCATTTGGGTTGAATTTATAATCCATAAGAGAAAATAAAATTTTCCCAGGAAGCATCCTTAACATTAAACTTTTATAATTATAGACAAATTACTTGTGAAATAAATCCAGAAACACCTCACATGCAGAAATCCTTCTGTCTGATAAACTCAGCTTTCTAGTTTCCAAGATACAATCCAAATAGTCAAAAAAGAAGTATAAGCACAAATTCCATGTGCTAAAGTTTGTTGATTTAAGAGTCACAAATTAAAAGAGAAAAGGGCAGTGCTAAAGTGGGGTTCACCAATCATAGTGAAAAGGGATAGCTGACAGACTGGTCATGAGAGAAGAAACAGTGGAAGCTGTGGAAAGAGGAAGGCATAGGAACTCAGTCTGGGGCTATTTCCTAGCACTCAGGACAAATAGCCCGAGATGCTTCAGTGCCCATTGAGGGCATTCTGTTTTTTGTAGTTCAGTACAAGAATCTAATACAGTAATTCATTCAGCAAGCAGAAATTAAATTAGTGCTCAGCATTCTTGTTTGAGAAGCCAGGTTTATGTGTATGTACGTACATGAACGAAGACTGAGGAAGAAGTCTAGAGGGGTGTCAATAAGGTTTGATGTCTGTTAGGTTATTTTCTGTACAAACACCTATTATAGAGGCAGCTTAGGGAGCAAAGTCAGTGTTGAGTTCTGGGCTTGGAGTCAGGAAGATCTGAGTTCAGAGCCTAATAACCAACTTCATGACCCTGAGAGCAAGTCACTTAATTTCTCTCAACTTTATATAGTTCACAATTAAAACTATTATCATAAAAAAAGACCCAGGAGTAGGCATATGTAAATATTTACGAAAATTTTGTCCATCAAAAAAGTTTTTTTTTAGTTTTTAAAATATACATAACTCTGACTTTGGTTAAATTTGCTTATGTGCTCATCCCTTTAAAATGCTGAATAAATAAGCATTGCCATTTGTAAGAGAAGAATATCCTCACATCAGTCATGAGGTCTTGAGAAAACAATGCATAGTACCCACTCAACTAAGTAACTGAGTTAAAATTTTGCCTCCTTAGGGTTACAGAAAGTATGTGATAATCATGGCTCTTCTACCACATGGAGTTTGTTTTTTCTGGGAGAAAAAGTGGTCAATGCCAGTTGGGGTGATGGGGGAGTTACCCAATTTTAAAGTCTCCAATTATGGTCATTTAAATGCAGAAACTCAGAAAGAATCCGTAAGGTCAAATGTTTTGGTTCCTCCTGTTTCTGTAATAGAGGAATGTTGTCTGCTCTGTCCTTAGATTTCCTTTCTGCCAGAGTGTTTAATACTCCAAATGCCTTTAACAGCCATATCTGCTGCTTATTTACACAGGCAACAAAGCCAAAGTCTCCAGAACCAAAAGCAGTTCTGTTGTTTCCATACCTGAACCAAGTACCAGAAACAAACCAATCAACTTTGCCAAATCTTGATTCACAAGGTAAAAAAGAAAATGTTTCCTATGAATTTCACCTACTTTTATTCAGGGCTCTGATGAAGGGTTCATTTCTCCAAGAAAAGATAAGGCATATTCTGTATATGGCAGAACCATCAGCCCTGATTGTTTCTCAGGGTCTCTAGTGGATTCCATGACTGGAGAATGGGGGTGTGTAGCCTGCAGATAGTCAGGAACGTGACTGAAGCTGCCTTTAGGGCAGTGGTTCTCAACCTTCCTAATGCCACCACCCTTTAATACTTGTATGTGACATATCTGCATGTGGGCAAACCAGCCTGGAGACAGATAGAGGAGCGGTGTCTTGGTTCCTAAGACCATTGGAAATATGTGTTTTCTGATGGTCTTAGGCGACCCCTGTGAAAGGGTCGTTTGACCCCCCAAAGGGGTCATGACCCACAGGTTGAGAATTGCTGCTTTAGGGGGAGGGAGGACTTTAGGATGGGAGCTGTGACTTCATTATATTCCTGTCTTCTTACTCAGGGATCCACAGCAGTAGCAGAGGTGTGCAACATAATGCCAATGGTCCACATGCAGCCCATAACACTCCCAAGTGTGACCCAAACCAGGTCAAGATATAATTGGAAAATAGTTGGGATTTAACAAAATAAATAAAATGCAATATGTTATAGATATTAATACGGGATTTTCTAAGACCATATGGGGCCTACAGAGCTCCTTAGGTATGGTATAGTGGCCCCCTCCCTTCATTTCTATTTGAGCTTGACATCACTGCTGTGGGGGACCCACTGCTCTATCCAACAGATCTGACACTGCCTTCCCGTTCCTCAGCCAAGGTCACCAGCAGCCTTCAGAGGGAGACCCCCTTCCTCAAGGCCTTATGTAATATACAATATGTGAGCTTTGTTGGCCTTAAGCGACTCCAATACCGAAGAAGCAGATAGAAGGGAGGAGAGGAAAAGCATAGCTGGTTAGCATTTGGTAGGTATGATCTGGAGCTGGACACAAGGGTGCAGGCCAAAGATACCTGGTTATTTGTTTCCACTTCTCTCCTCATTGAAAAAGTGTCTGTTTTTGATATACTCTTAGCAATGAAGAATGATTATTTTGATATGGCATTAGAGTTAACTGTCATAGTTTATGTTGCCTTCTGGGAAATAATTTAGGCCCTGTCTTCACAATAGCCAACATCTGTTTTAGGAGAGAAATAGCCAGTGCACATAGTTGTGGGTACCAACTTCTTAATGTGAAAACTGCTTCCATTCTGTCATTAAAGTATCAGTTTCAGACCAGTGTATTTAAGGGTTTAAAGGCCAATAATTGCCTGTCAGTGAATCCCATTGAGTGTGGTTCCAGTCCATTTGGTTCCTGTATCCCCAGCACCTACCTCAGTCCCTTAAACAAAGTAGACACTCAATAAATTCCTGTTGGATTTGGATTCAGTACCAGTGGACGTAAATGGATATTATGCAGAGCTTGTTTACCTTACGTAAACAAATCTTCAGTTACATGTTTAAAAGGAATTTTATGCTAGAGAATATGCTGTTAAACCAAAGGAATTTACCTCAGTCATTATAAATTGCCCAAATTGTAGCATTTCCAGAAAACCAACTAAGGAGCATTGGTATATAGATGAGTTTTAATGGTCCTCTCCACCTCTAAATCCTAGGAGTTTAAACATGTTTTCTTCGAGACAAACATGGATGCTTCTGCATTTCCTCTATGATCCTGTGGTTGAACATATCTATTGGAGAGAGATATTATTGTTTAGTTCTTTTTTCATCCATACTTCTGGAGTGATTGAAAGTGTTAGACAATTAAAAGTGTACATTAAGGACATTGCTGATAGGAAAATATAGTGATGCTTTTAGGTTTACCCATTGTATTTTTCTGAGAAGCACAGAACCTTGGATTCATATGACTTTATGTATTGTGTCCCTCCCCACCCCACTGCCTTTATAAAGTGAAGGTCTTTAGGTCTCTGGTAATTAATGTTCAGTAGCATTTCTTCTTATAAATTATAAAAACTGAAACGTATGTCCATATGTGGCCTGCAGGGTTCCTTAGGCATGGTAGTCACCTTTTGGTGACTTTTCATATCAAAAGTAGATGCAAGATTAAAACTAGATTTCCTGGCCTTCAGTCTGTTGTTGTGTCCACCAGTTAAATCAGTCAGCAAACAATTACTGAGTACCTACTATGTACTGGGAACTGTGCTAAACTCTGGGGATATAAATAGGAAAAAAAAAAAAGAAACAGAAGGAGGGAGGGAAGGAGGAAAGAAAGAACCAACTGTGTACACAAGGAGCTTACAATCTTACAGTGAGGGAACACAATAACAAAAAGAAGCTAGGGAGGGGAAGTGTGGGGAAGGGGACTGAGCTCCCTCCTTAAATGGAGATTGGAGAGTTCATGGCTCCACCTTCCAATCCGAGGGACAGAGGGTGGTGAATGAGACAGAACGCCGAGGCCAAGTGGAGTCTTACAGGCTAATGAGGTTCTCCCAGTAATGAGCTTCCTGAGGCACCATGGAAAGCCACAGGAGAACTCAAGAGAAGTCCCAAAGTCATACAGCCAGGTGAGAAAAGAGAAATCAGACTTCAGCGTCTCCTGATTTTTCATAAGGTCATCTAAATTAATGAAGCTGTCATTCTGGTATCTTTTACTAATAGGTCAGTGAAACCGTGATTTCATCCGTATGGGAACTATCTCCCCCAATACAGATCTCTTAAGTTTTCCTCCAAATCTAAAATCGTGATTCTGACGTTAGCATATACTAACCTGTCTACAAAAGGTGGCAATTCCAGTCTTTTCCTAAAACATACTCCCAAAATGTCCGATTTGAGGGAGGGCAGAACAGGCGATATGGTCTTTAAACCCTGAAATCATTAGAAAAAGGCATTTGAAAGTTTAGCAATATAAAGTATTTTTCACCAACTGTGTCACAAAACAAAAATGGCATCTCAGTGGAGGGGTATTTCAATAAAATGTACTCATATCTTAGTAACTATTTGTAAGGAAAACTATGAATATCATATGAGAGAATAAGCATTTCTGTAGTGCCTACTTTGGGCCAGGCACCATGCTAAGCATTTTTATAAATACTACTTCATTCAATCCTCACAACAACCCTTGGAAGTGGGTGCTGTTATCATGCCCCTTTTACAGATGAGGAAACTGAGACAAACAGAAGTTAAGTAACTTGTCTGGGGTCACACAGCTAGTAAGTGACTGAAGCCTGATTTGAATTCAAGACTTCCTGATTCTACTGCAGAGGTGTCAAAACTGTGGGTCTGCAAAGCTTTTAAGATTAAAATGTAATTATGAAATGTTTAATAAAATAAATAAAAATTCAGTACTGCATAGATAATGTTAATTTATGAAGTTTCTTTCCTGGGAGATCCCTTCTCCAATAAAATCACAGTTCTAGATGTAAAAATATTTATAAATATTATGTAAGAGGCAGAATATGATGTAGTGATTAGCATGCTGGGCCTGGAGTCAGAAGACAGAATCCCAGAATTTGAGCTTTGGAACCAACCCTCTAAGGCCAGCCAATCCAATCTAGAGTCAAAAGGAATCTTCCATAAAGCTTACTCAAGAAGTCATCGTGCAACCTCTGCTGGGAGATCTGTAAGGAGGAGCAATGCATCCCCACTAAAGGCAGCCATTCCACTTTGGGACAGTTCTCATTGTTAGAAATTTGTTTTGGACTGCAGGCTGAAACTGGCCTCTGGATAATTTCCTGGTCCAAAAAGAACAAATGTAATTCTTCCTCCACAAAACAGCCTTTCAGGCACTTGCAAAGAGTTATTATATCCTCTTGTGTTCAGATCCCACTCCTAACATATATTATCTGGGCAACTCTGGGTAAGTCATTTTGCCTCTTGGGACAGACACCTCTCAGACCAGGTTGAACAATTTTGCAAGTCTGCTTCTGGGGAGGGAGTTCACTGCACTCACAGATCTGTAGCAGTCAAAGGCAGGCATTGGCATTCAGATTGTATGCACATTTTAGCGAAATACTTTTTTTTCAAATTCTCTTGACCTCAACCCATGAGTCACCTGTGACCTGGACCCCACACATACACACCCTTTCCCCACCCTCTCTCTAGGTTCATTTTTGTTTTCCTTCCATTTCCAAGTTTTGTAATCTGTTCTGTTCTAACATCTGATCTAGAGTCGCCTGGCACAGGCCCTGTTCCGCTTAGGGTACGGAACTCTTGGCGACGTTCACAGTTTTTCTCCCAGTCAGGTAAATGACCTATAGGCTAGTTGCACATTTCTCCTGTCGCACTGAGTAGGCATGAATACCTGGTAGGGGGGGAGGTGAATCAACGTCGGTATTTGTTTCCCCTTCCTGCTTTCCTAGAAAAGTGCTTGTTTCTGACACACAGTTAGCAAAGAGCTATTTCTCTAACATAGAATCTGTGACATATCTAGACCTTGGAAAAAAACCAAAACCATTGATCATTTTGCCAGACCAGTTTTGTTTTGGTTTTTCAGACCCTAAAAGAACATCACGTCATTTTACTTATGTATATTTTTTTTGGTTTTGTTTTTTTCTCTTCTGTTTTTTTTAAACAGGGAGATCAGAAGCATTTACTATCCCGTGGTAATGGTTCTGTTGGTAACTGTGGCACAAGGTCTTTTCTTCTACCTTTTCTCTGCTTAGCATTTTCCCCTGTAGGACAGGGAGGAAAGAAGACATAAGCCAGAGTACAATGTACATCACAGAAATTTCCTATCTTTTCAAAGTAAGGAATAGTTGCTGCCTATAGTTTAGAAACTGGTGCTAATTCATGCAATAATATATACATATGTCTTACCTTCTCTTGGTGTTGGGTCCACCTTGTTTCTGTGGTCTACTTTGTTATGATTTTCTAATGCTCTTGGCTTATAAAAAAGCAGTCACTGTTTTTTAAACCAGCATAGGAATCACAAGTGTAGTCACCAGAAGGAAAAAGGAAATTGGAAGCAATTCATTTTATGTTTTTTTACAGTGGAGTCTAATAGCAGTGAGAAGTCACCTGCAAGTACACCTGTAAGTAACCGATTTTGTTTTTTTTTTAATGTGATATTTATACTGGTTTAGTAGGATACTTGATTTATTTAAAGGGACCTCATTTGCATGTTACCAATCAAGAAAGAGGAAACTGGAGCAATAAATGAATGAAAATAATACAATATTCAGGATGCTAAAATTATTCATATTTCCAGGAGACTTAATATGGCAGGCTTTTAATCACTATATGATATTGTCATTGTACCCTGAAAAGGTAGCTGGTGTCCTTCAGTTATTATTGATAAAATATAAAGTTAGCTATTAAATATGAAACAGGGAACCAGTATTTTAAAAAATCTAATTCAAAATCCTTTTTTAAAGTAAGAAAAATGCATCTGTATTGATGGTAGAGGGATCATGGAAGCTTCGCAATGAAAAGGTAGCTTGATATTCTTGAAAATGTGCCCAATGTGGCGTCAGAGGAGCTGGATTCATAATCCCCGCCCGCCACTTCCTAGCTCTGTGGCATTGGACAAGTCACTTAATTTCTCTATGCTGCAGCTTTTTGCAATTGACTATCTGTGTATTAAGATTTCAAGGGATCAGATCAGTAAATGAGGATCCACCATCGTGCTGAAAAAAAAAAATCTCAAGGACTTGAACTTTGTCTGAAAGTTCTATCCCTTTCCCCTAAATAGACTGTCCTCTGTTCCTTCTTTCATTTCCAATCAATTCATAACCCTCAGGCTTGCTTTTTTTGAACAAGTGACTTAAAGCATATAATCTGAGCCCCCTTGTAGCATCCATGAACTCTTCTTCTTCTCCTCCTCCTCCTCCTCCTCCTTCTCTGTCTTCCTTTTTCTCTCCCTCTCTTCCTCCCTCTCTCATCTCGTCACAGATTTACAGGGGTGGGGAACTTGCAGCCTCAAGGCCACATGTAGCCCTCTAAGTCCTCAAGTGCAGCCCTTTGACTGAATCCAAACTTCACAGAACAAATCCCTTAAATAAAAGGATTTCTTCTGTAAATCTTGGACTCGTTCAAAAGGCTGCACCCAAGGACTTAGAAGGCCACATGTGGCCTTGAGGCTGTAGGTTCCCTAACCCTGGATCTTAACGATACTTCCCCAAAGTTTATGTTTCTACCCACTAACTCAATAAGTTCTCTTTCCTCCATGAGACTTTTCAGCTGTGGCTGTGACCCATATCCTTCTCCCAGTTTAGAGATTTTTAAGAACAATGCTGTTAAAACCCAGCCGAAGTTTGCCATTGACCCAATGCATGGTCCATTATACTTGTCCCCGTGGCTCTGAGTCTGGTTAGTGTAGAGATGTATCCATGTGATTCAATCCCACACTGATTACAATAATCTGAGTTGGTTCACTCAGTTATGTTTTTGCCAGCAGAAAGGCTTGATCCAATCTCGGCACTCTAGTTCTAATAGACTAGAATGCTTAGAAGGGTCCCAGAGCTTGTTTGTGCTTCTTCTGTACAGGCAAATTGCCCCACGGTCTTCATTCTGGATTTTGCTGAATTCAGAATCCACTAGATAGATCACCCTTGCTAGCTTGGTAGAGAATGGACTGAAATGATGTATCTTTCTGAGTTTGGGAAAGAAGTGTAACTTAAAGAGAATCTAAAGAACTATTTCAGTAAAGCACCCATGAGCTTGCATGTCTAATGTCCTTTTGGTTAAAAAAAAATCGGGCCATCCGCTTTCTCACCTGCTTAGAAGAAAATAAACATTTAATTGTAAAAGAATGAACTTAGAGTCTCTAGATGTGCTACGAATTATAAAGGGCTTTCTAAAAGATAAGCTTTGTTTCCTCTCAAGTCCTATAGCACTGTCTTTGTACCACTCATGGCATCTGTTACCTGCCAGCTTTTACCGTAGTGATCTGTAAAATGTTTATTTCTCTTACTAGACTGTAACCTCCTGGAGGGCAGGAACCATATCTTATTCATTTTTGTATTAATCACAGTGCCTAGCACAGTGCTTTGCATATTACAGCTTCATAAATACATGTCAGACAAGTGAACAAAGACCAATCCTGATGATGTTATGACTCTTTTTCATTGCTTCCTCTTTGAGAGGCTTTAATTTTCCTTCCAGAAGGACCAATCTTCCTTTGCATCTCTTATTCTGCACTTTATTATGGGCCCATTCTTGTTCACTGTGATTTTCTCTCTCTCTGCCTGTCTCTCCTTTTCTCTCTCCCCCCGCCCCAGTCCCAAGAACTTGACACGATTGATCTGTGCCAGAGTTCCCACACAAATTCCACATAGGTTAGCCCAACTCTCTCCATGATTAGCTAACAGTAATGTAATTTCTCTGCTGAGTTTAGCAAAATTTTAGTTATATTCCATGTTTTGCTAAGTGCCATGTCTCTTTGTGTTACTGCATACATAAATACCAGATAAGATTGGTCTGATATATGTGAACTGACCTGGGATCTTTGTTCTGAATGCACGTACATCCTGTGCCCAGAAATATTAACAGATTTTAAACGTCATTCCTATGGGGGAATGAAGCAAAGGCTATGTCGTGCCAGGAGCTAATTACTGTATGCATTCATTAACTCATAAAGGGCTCATTGAATCCAGCCAGCTTCTTGGAAGAAAACCAAAGTGGGGCAAAATACAAAAGCTTTTTAACCAACCAGGAAAGGCCTTTAGAAATGTGAAAAACTTAAGCTTCAGCATTTTCACTTGGGCATTAGACTATAGCTTAATTGTGTTCATTTGGCCCTGTCTGCTCTTGAGATATATTGCTGGATTCTGACCATGGTTTTATTTTTCTAAGCGTTTCAACTTGTGGGCATGGGATCCAGAGGAGGAGCGCCGCCGGCAGGAGAAATGGCAACTTGAACAGGAACGTTTGCTTCAGGTATGGCTTGGTTTTACTTAATTGGCTGTTTTTCGTTTGTTTTTAATTCGATTTTTCATTTTCTTTCTATTGCCTTCAGTAGTGTTTGTCTGGGCCTGAAAAATCATAGGATCATAGATTTAAAGCTGGGATGGACCTTAAAGGTCATCTTAGCTCACCTCCTTCATTTTACAGATAAGGAAACTGAGTCCCAGAGAGATTCAGTGACTTCCTCAAAGTCACAAAGCTGTTAAGTATCTAATTTCTTCCTGACTTACACATCCAATTATCTATACATTACATACCATAATGCCTCTCAGAGCAAAAGATTATAGTCTTTTTTATAAGATTATAGTCTTATCAGTTGGCTAGTCTGACATTTTATCTGTGAACATTCAGATATCATTATATGTCATTTCATATTTAGAGAAAACAGTGATCAGCATGAAGTGGGGAAATCCACATATTAACATTTTATGGTCAAAACAGGTCATCCTGTTAATGGTTGATAGAATCTCTTCCCCCTTGGTTACTAATCAAATTCCAACCAAAACAGTGATAGAAATCAGTTTCCAAACAGCTGTGTGATAACTGGTGAAATGAGGCCATGGGCTTTGTCCAGGTTCTGGTAAAGAAATGTTCTGTTTACAAAAACTCTACTGTCTGACTGTGATGCACAGCTCTTCTAATTAAAAAAAAAAAGTTAGATGATATTTAATAAGGAAGCTCTGGAAATTCCATCCCTTTCAACCCTTGACTTAGTCTCTTCCCCCACCCCCACCGTAGGAAATGAACATTGAATTTCAGAAGCATTAATTACGTTATGTTATTCAGAAAATAATACTTAGGGTAGTTTTGATTTACATTTTCAGAACATTCTTACTTTTAGGAAATTAATTCCAAAGCTATTACAAATAGTCTGCTGAATCAAACAAGGCTTTCGTTCTGCTTTAAAGGATTTGGAAAAGGCTGACAGGTTTGGTGTATTTTAAGTTGGGGCAAGCAGGGGGAAAATAGAACATTGTTTATGACTTTAAAAAGCAAATGGATTTGTAAGAAAAGTGCCCAGTTTTTCTTTTAAATCTGATTCACTTGGTTCTAGTCACATGCTTTTCTGCTCATAAAATTGACAAGAGAGAAAGTATACGTGCCTGTCTTCTGGAATCCCCACATTTCATTTATTGGCCTTCTGCCCAGTTAAATGGTAAACATCTACACCAAAAATGCCATGGAGAATGGAAAAGGACTTCTCATGTGCTCCTCATCATAGTGTTCTTTCAGTTGCACTCAGAAAGATGGCTCTTGTTGCAGATCCTGGTCACACTTTGCTAATAGCTGCCTTTACATCCCTTCCTGCCTAGTTTCCTTCTGGGTGTTGGGAGAGGGGTACCTCACAGAGTAAGAGAAATCTACCTATCTCACTGGCATACACGATAAAGCTGTTCAGGTCTTCTTGTTGATCATTGGTCCTCTTGGCTAAGGAAGAGACTGGTTTATGTTGAATTGTATCCTTAAAGGATGGATAATAGCTCCCAAGCCCATGGCTCTGCTTGTTATACTTGCCCTCATGTTTGAAGTTCTAGGGTCAGAGTCTTGTAAGCAGAATCTTCGCTGAAATTTTTCTGAGTCTTCACTAAAAAGTCAGGATTTCAGAACTGGAGTTTAGTCAGCCAACATGGTTCTAGATTGCCTCACATTGGCCAACACTGTTTCTTCTGGAGCATTAAGGGGTATGGAAGTAAGACAAATCTTCAAAAGAATCTAGTTATGTCCTTTTCCTGCTGGGATGGTGGTGTGCTAGCTTATGGTGGAAGGCAAAAATGGTGGATGCTCAGTATTCCAAAGGATACTCAAGAACAGTGAAAAGGAATGATTTGTTTTTAAGTGGAGTTTGATGACAGTTAGTCACAATATTTGGTGGTTCTATGTTTCAGCATTTCTGCAGCTAGGTGGTGCAGAATAGAGTGCTGGACTTGAAATCAGGAAGTCCAGAGTTCAAATGCTCCCTTGGACAACAGGAAAACTTACTCTGGGAAAATCCCTTAACATTTGTCTACCTCAGTTACCTCAGCTGTAAAGTGGGATGATAATAGCACCTACCTGTAAGGATTGTTTTGAGGATCAAATGAGATAATATTTGTAAAATCCCTAGCAAAGTGGCTACCACATAGTAAGCACTTAATAAATGTTGGTTTCCTTCCTTCCCTTGTTCTACCTAACCATTGAAGGGTTTATTGAGACACCAGTTTTAAATTTTAGCTACTATTTTTTTTTTTTAGATCAATGCCCAAACTTGTATTTGAATACAGAACTTACACATTGCTATAAAACTGCTACCAAAGTTTTATGTGTTTCAAACAGTTGTTTGGGGTAGGTAGTTTAAAGCAGATATTTTTACTGCATTTTTCTTTTGAGGGGCAAAGGCAAGGCAATTGGGGTTAAGTGATTTGCCCAAGCTAGTTAAGTGTCAAGTGTCTGAGGCTGAATTTAAACTGTAGGTTTAACTTACTTTTTAATGCATGATCTCTTAAAGGTGAGTTTTAGCTCGTTATTTTTTTTTTAGAATTTTCCACATTCATAAGTTAGGATTCCATAGACGAGTATGTTTACAGAAAAATCCTAGTTAAAAAAAAAAATTAAAGGAGTAGGTAGGTGATGCAGTGAATAGAGCACCAGCCCTGAAGTCAGGATGACCTGAGTTCAAATCAGGCTTCAGACACTTAACATAACTAGCCATGTGACCTTGGTCAAGTCACTTAACCCCAATTGCCCTACCCCCTCCAAAAAGCACAAAAACAAAAAATACTCACAGATGTAACTGACTATTTTGAGTATTTTTCCTATCTGCTTGAATGGTTTTAAATGACCACAAAAATCTTAATCCTGCTTTATCACATGTCACCTGGTCTACTTATAACATTATGGCAAGAAGTAACTTTTGCAACATTTTGTGCACAGAATGTGGGAGTTTTTGTTGTTTGCTTCTTAATGACTCCCAGTGATGTATGAGGTGCTCAGTTTGGTCCAGTTCACTGAAATTTTCCATAACAGGAGAGATACCAGAAGGAACAGGACAAACTGAAAAAAGAATGGGAGAAAGCGCAAAAGGAAGTGGAAGAGGAAGAACGTAGATATTATGAGGAGGTAAGAAAAATTACTGGGAAGTAGATTGTGAAATGCTCACTCTGTCACAACTCAGCAAAATCTCAGTCTGTTACCAGGAAAGACTTCTTACTGGCAGGCCTTTCGAAAAGAGTATAGAGGAGCCTTCTGGTAGTAAACTCTCCTCTAGACAACAAATCCCATTAATTTGGCTCCTAGAATACACTCTAAAAATAAAGACAGTTTTGAGCCATGATGGGAAAGTTTAAAGCTTTCTGCCTCTTAGTTTATGTGTGAGAGCTTATCCCATGCGTGAGAACATGCCTCTCTGATTAGGGATTGGTTTGGTTTTGCACAGGCGAAGTGAAGAAATCATTTTCATAGTATTATGATAAGCATGTTGGGTGGCAGTAAAACAATCTAGGTGGGATTGTTTTTTATGTCAAAATTATTTGGATTCATGTGTCCTGCTCTCTTCACTTTGTGACTAAGAAGACTGAGCACATGCCGCCTAACATCATTAAATATGAGATCATAGGATCCTGGATTCAAAGTAGGAGGGTCCTTAGAGATTGCTAGTTCAGTCTTCTCCTTTTACAAAAGCCTTATTTATGGTCACATAGCTGGGATTCAGCTTTGTCTGTTTTTAGCCATTTGCACGTTGGCATTGGGTCCGGGAAAACACAGGGTTCGGCAAAGCAGTATTAAGGCAGTTAGTGCCAAAGTCAGTAAGCATTTATTAGGCACTTTATGTGTACCAGGTCCTGAGCTAAGTGCTAGGAATGCAAAGAAATGCAAAAAAGAGTCCTTACCTTTTAGGAGGTCAGTCTAAACAGGGTTAGGAAGTGAAGATAGAATGGAATTACCTTTCTCCTTGGCTAACCTCGTTCCTTTTCCTTAGGAGCGCAAGATCATCGAAGACACTGTGGTTCCCTTCACAATTTCTTCAAGTTCAGCTGATCAGATTTCTACCTCCTCCTCGGTCACGGAAGGAAATGGGCCAATGGTGAGATTATTGATGGGAAAGTTCAGGGATTGTAAGACTCTTTCATCTATCCCATAGAGTGACTGAAACTCCTGCGTGGGGGCGGTTTCCACTATGGTGTCCTAGCCATTGCCAGAAGCAGTAATATTATAATCAAGTTCACATTTGTGTATTGCCTTGAACACGTACAAAGGTACTTCCTTCCACTGACCCTATGAGCCAGGGGTGCAAGTAGTCATATACTCACTTAACAGAGGAGAAAAAGTGAAGCTCAGAGAGATTTGGGCCTGTACATACATAGCATTCAAGAGACCTTAGAAATCCTGCCTTTTCATTTCACAATACAAGGACACAATGGGCAATATCTAGAATTCAAACCCAAGTCTTCTGATTTCAAATTCAGTGACCTTCCCACTTTATCACACAACCTATCTCTATAGAATTAATTTCTGTGTAGAAGAAAGTAAGGTTTTCTCTCATTCAGAATATGTGAAACCCCTTACAGGAGTCTAATAAGACCATGCAAAGGCCTGCAGTAATGAGAAGTCTCCATGTTACTGTCATAATTCCAGGGTACTTGGGATTTTGATGGGAGCAGAGGGCGTGACAAGTACCAGTGGGTTCTAAGAAAACCAATTCCAAACCCATTCTTGAAATCCTTAAGCTAACCAATATTTGGATGTATCCTAAGAGGCTGAAGGAAAAGCTATCATTTGTTCCTATTGCCTAATCCCAAAATACATACCCCTCAGGAATGATAGGGAAGCACCAAATTTCTGGATGATCCATAATCTGAAGCTACAACCCCTTGAAGCCTCTGAAACATGAGATAGTTTGGGTGCCGAGGTGACCAATCATGGAACCTGTCTCCCTTCCTCCCCCTTCCCTACCTTTTTTTGGGGGGGGGGGCGGGCAGGAGGCGTTTTTTTGTTTTCTGGCAAGATCACTTTGATGTAAGCTTTTGAGAGAGGCCAAAATTAAACATTGGTGCCACTGGCACAGAATGCACTTACAGTTCATTGAGACTTAGACATCCAATAATTTTGAAGGTCTTTGAATCATAGGAAATATGAATGAATAAGGATTTTATTTTTAACTCCTGTGTTGGGGATGACAGGAGCTGCCCATTGTGTTTTTAAGGCTCCCCATTTCAGGTTGCCTTTAGCCTTCTTTTATTTCCTAGAATAAGATGGAATTGGAAGATTCTAAAGAGGAAGAAAAAAGGCAAAGACCCCTCCGGGAGGAAGAAAAAGACTTGCTGCTGAAGAATAAGAAGAGTGATGCTTTAGAGGAAGCAAGGAGGTATCCAGACTAACCCTTGAAGATCAGGAGCCCTTGGTCCTGCCTGCCGACCTTTGAGAAAAAAACTGCCTCATTGTTAGGTCATTGGGTCATATAACCAGCCTTGAAAATATTATTCCAATGATATATTATGCTCTTTTCTTACACATTATAATGATTATTAAGTGGAAGCCATTGCTGTATTAAGAAAGAACTCATTTTAAACAAGCATCAACAAAGGACTGTGTTGATTATCCTGGGCTCCACGCATGGCTTTACCCTTTCCTTGTAGTCCCACTGAATGAGTTGTCTGATTTTTCTGTTTCTTATTGACCATTTGGCCAGTAGCACCAAGGGAAGAAGAGTGGCCTGGTGTCTCTGTGAAACCCCCTGGGTCCCACTGCCCTTTCACTAGACTGCAATCACAGCATTAAAGCAATAGTCTTCACTTCCTCAGGAGCCTGTCACCAGCCCCCAAGACCATGTCCTCAAGCACAGACTGATATCAGGGTTACATCTTCCCATTCCAACTCCTGGTCCAAATGAGGACCAGGTGAGCAGACCCTTGCACCTAGGGCTTCTAGTCTGTTCCATAAGGATTCTAGGCAGCCTGGTTCAATCTAGATTTGCTTATTAAGGAACCCCCCAGAAGCAGAACCAAGTCTTTGGAGGGTTCCCCGAGCCAACATACCACCTGAAATTTCAGAGCCAGCTTAGGCCCAAGGCAGTTGTAGGTGTGGGTTAGAATGGATTCCTTAAGACTGCCACCCCATCCAAGCTAACCCCTCATCCTACCCTGAGGGGACCTTTGTAGAACCACCAGAGATCTGGGAATACTCCTCACCCAGCTGGATTCATTCACATAAACATTTTGGCCATGACTCTTCCCTCTGGTCTCTGCTGACAAGAGCAGGTCAGCAGTGATGCCTGCAATGAGAAATGTCATGTCTCCTGTCAATGCTAAATTTTTCTAGCTTCATCCTTATTGTATTGGCTCCCATTTGCATAGGACTCTGTAGCTTTCGGAGTACTTGCACTTACATTCATCCATTTGATCCTGTGAAATAGACAAGACATGGCGTGGCTAGGTGGCACAGTGAATAGAGGACTGGCCCTGCAGTCAGGAGGACCTGAGTTCAAATCCGGCCTCAGACACTTAACACTTACTATCCATGTGACCTTGGGCAAGTCACTTAACCCCAACTGCCCTACCTTCCCCCCTCCAAAAAAAAAAAAGAAATAGACAAGACAGTTGTTATGTCTGTTTTTTTTCATATTTTTGGCCATCCCTTTCTCCTCATCACTCTCTCATGCCTTGGTTTTTGTATGATACTGCTCTCTCTTGGTCCTCTTTCTTACCACCCTCTCTCTTAACAGCCTTTGCTAGGCAAGCATTGATCTACATTTCCTGCAGGACTCTGTTCTAGGCCTCCTTCACTTTTTCCTCTAGATCAGGAGTGGGGAACGTTCAGGATCAAGGCCACATGTAACCTTCTAGGTCCTCAATTGCAGCCCTTTGACTGAATCCAAGCTTCACAGAACAAATCCCCTTAATAAAAGAATTTGTTCTATAAAACTTGGACTCAGTCAGAAGGCTACACCTGAGGACCTAGAGGGCCACAAGTGGCCTTGAGGCCACAGTTTTCCTCACCCTACTCTGAGAGGTTGATCCTCTTTGATTATAGCCACAAAGGCTGAGTTGGCAGCAGAGCTCTGGTCTGGAGGCTGCTAGCGTTCCCCAGGGCTCTTGGCTTAAGTCTTCTGGGCTGGCCCGTGAGGGTCTATGGGGAGGTAGTGGTCCAGGTTGGACGCACTTTGTCACTCTTGCTGTGTCCTGTCTCTTAGGTATACATTAGTATTATTCAGGTAATGCTATACGGCCTTGGTTCTTGATGTCAGAAGAACCATATTGCAGGTTATCAAATGGGCAATAGAAAGATGCCCAGTGAATATAAGTAGGCTATAGCAGACTGCCAGTAATGACTTTCACGTGGGAAGTAGCCTAAAGCATCACCTCAGAGATAGGTTACTGGAACACGAGGTGTCCCTGTCACATAGCAAGAATGGTGAATGAGATCACAAATCCATTGGAATAATGAGTAATAGAGAATACACATTTAAATGCTGCTTCATTCATTCTGTAAGAAACTATAGTAAAAGTTGCATGAGTTGGAATCACCAAACACTAGAAACTGGCATTTCTGCTATTTCCCAGTAAACTCTGCAACCTAGCAATTATTTCCAGGGGTGCCAAGACTAATCAGAACACCTTGCTGAAGAGCTGTGAGTTACATTCCTGCTGCTTTCTTTGGGGAGGAAGGGAGCATGTTAGATCTCTGCCTCTAAAGGCTATTTGCGAACAATGAAGATTCATGGCTCCTTCCTTCACTTAGTGCTTAAAAGGATAAAAGATCAAGGGAAATGAAAAGAGGGAGGCCATTGGAAGCAGCATGAATTAAGTCATAGTTAATCCAACATTCTGTAAGTCTTTCAATTAACTCTCATGCCCGTTTTTCAAACATGCCAGATTACCAAGGCTTTCCTCCGCTTGTGTGCTTTCTCTTCCTCCTTTCTGTTTTTAAAATATCACATGATTTTATCATTAGCAGTGTACCACCGGTGACCCCAACACATCCAGAGACCTCTGTACCAAAAGGAATTCATCAGGACCATCAGTTGTCAGCAGCCGAGCCTGGTACACCAGACCGAATGCTGAACCTAGAGTTATCTCAGGGTAAGAGTAAAAGGAAATAATCTTTGCTTACTTCTTAGTTTGTAAACGAGGACCTCTCAAAAACCATTAGATGCTGTATGGAGTCTCAAAATCTCTCAAGAAACAAAAGTTAACTTCATTGTTTTATGGTATGCTTTTCTTACCCTTCTGATGCTAAGTACTGTGGTCCTTCCAACATACCAAGAGGCCTCATGGAGTCGTGCATAGTGTGTGGATTTGCAGCTAGGCCACTAAGGTTCAAATCTCACAAAGACACCTACAGTCTGTGTAATCATGGGCCAGCCACTTAACCACTCTGAATCTCAATTTCCCCATCAATAAAATGGACATAATGACTTCTCCATTACAATGTTGTTATTAGGAAAATCCTTTGAGAAGCTCACAAATAAAAGTGAGGTGCTCTGGGCAGTTTGCTCAACTTTCTGTTTCCATCTCTTTACTTTTCTGGGAGTCATGTTTTTTGCTGGGGACATGGGAAGGGTGGGAGTGGGGGTGGAGAGGCATGTGAACCTGCATCACTTTTCTCATGGAAAATATTCTTCCTCTTAAAATCCTATATTTAGAGCTAGAACAAACAAATGAGAGGTTATCTGATCTAACTTTCTCATTTTATCATTGAGGAAACCGATGCTAAGGGAGAGATATCATGAAGTTTCTAATTGGCAGGCTCTGTTCAAACCAAGGCCTGCTGACTAGATTCAGCCATCTTTCTGCTAGACCCTCCCTCCATAATGGTCAGCATAAGAGTCAGAAGGGCATAGCTGAGAAGGGGAGCTAGAATGACAAATGTATATAGAGTCAAAGCAAAACCCGTTTACCAAATAAACATTTTTTGGTAGGATGAATGAATTTATTTTATTTTTTTAATACAAATTAACTTTTGTTTATTTTTAGTTTACATCATTCATTTCCACATGATTTTGAGTTACAGATTGTCTCCCCGTCTTTCCCCTACCCACCACCCCAGAATGAATTTATTTTAACACAGTATCAACATTGGATGCATCTCTTGCTAGGTTATGATACATGTCTGGGTATTGACGTACCTTTAGACACAGCTTATAGAAATGTGCTATACGGTCCTTTCTCCAGTGCACCATTCACTGTCTTTTATGTGGCCCATATCTGAGGGTTTATTTTAGAAGATACATTCCAGGTTGTGTTTGATTTCCCCAAAAGTATGATTGAAGGGATGATTGAAAAGTTCTTGTTGGTATGCTTGACTTTTACTAGAATTTTTTTTTTATTAATCTGTCATCTTCAGACTCATCATGGAATCAGCCATGGTCACCTGCACCATCACATGCATTAGAAGATGTGAAACAGAAAACCCTCCCAGTGGATCAGAGCATCGACCATCAGGTTGCCTCTCCCAGTGAGAGAAGGAAGTGAGTAGATTTTTTTTTTAATTCAGTCACCAAATCAAAAAATTAAGTGAAAAACAGACAGTGGGGTGTTGGTGTCACTTTCTGTGACTTCCACTCATTCCCAGTAAGATCAAGTTCTGACGTGACTAGTTTCCAAAGCCTAGAACTGAGATATTTTCTCTGTATTCTTTAATTAAATACACATGGAAACTATAAAAGGAGAAATGTAGATTTTGGAATAAAATAAAATAAAAACTAAATAAATGAATAAAATTAAAAACTAAACTAAAAAGAATCGTGAACCTGCTGTTTTTACCAAAATAAGTAGCAAAAGATTAGCATTCAGAAATTATTTTAAGAGGATTAAATCACGTGTCTTAGAGACTAAAAGTGAAATATGGGTTCAGGAAATAGGAGTTCATCTAAGACCAACTCTACCTATATAGAAAATGTCTTCTGCTTGATCTGGGGCCATCTCTAGTCATCCTGATTGATATCTTGTCACTGGACCCAGATGCCTCTGGAGGAGAAAATGAGGCTGGTGACTGCACAGTTCTGCCTCACTTAAATCCATCGCTTACAAGTAATGGCATCTCCTTCTTGATGTCATGGTCCTCTTCAAGACCAAAGGACAAATAACAATAACAACATATCTTTCTGCTAATACTATGGCAAGAGTGTGCCTATTATCAAACCTTCTTCATCTCATATTTGAGCAGTGAGACTTGTAGCTGTTTTAATAGTTTTCATATGACATTTCTTATAACTTAGCTAGTCATATCACTTGTTATTTTTAAAGTTCCTAATGTGTTATTTCCTACTCAACTTATTTGTTAAATACTATGACAGGTTGCTTAATTAAATGTTCAAATTCTTTTTTTTTTTCCTCTTTGGGGCTTATCTCTAGAGCACGCGCCACTTTTTAAAAATGAACTGAAATTAGGAATTACATTATTCATCTTTGTGTCACTAGATTTTTTTAATATACTGTATTTTAAGCACGTATCCTTTTAACAAGGTAGAAAGTTATGAATTATTTTTTTTAAAAGCAAGGAAATAAGAATTTTAATCAAATCTATCTGTGGGGCACCGATTTTACAAAATGAGAAGGGTAGCACATTTAAAATATTGCCTTTAAAATGCTAATTAAATATATAACTATGTAGATTTATTCTCTAGTGGGAGGGCCTATTCAGAGTGAGGCTGATCACATACCTACACTTTGCCATTTGTTTTCTGACTATTTTTAAAGACAGAGTTATTGGTGCACATTTTCTGCTGGGGCAGGTCACATTTTGGTACAGAGAATAATAGGAGCATCTTAGAAAATTTAGTTAAAAGACCTACCAGGCAAAAATAAATACTAGAAAAGGCATCCCAACTTTTTTAGCCTCATCCTATCAAAGGCACATTGATTTTATCATTGATACCAGGCAGAGAATGTACTAAGAAGCCTTTTAAAATTACAAGTGCTATTTCTTCATTCTTTTTTTTTTTTAATCATGGAGTTGCCAGGATCTTTGTTGTTTTCATAGTGAAAAAGCTGCTGTCCCATCAGTGGCCTTTGGGTGCTTTATTTATCCATGTTATAATTCTTCATTTCTTTTCCACATTTCAGGACAAGCCCCCGTGAGAATTTCAGAGCTGGGCAGTTATCCCCATGCTCTCCCACCCCTCCTGGCCAGTCTCCCAACAGGTATGAAAGGCCAGTAGGCCCTTCATGGGCTGCCTTTTTTTGTCTTGGACATCCTCTTAGTGATGGTCCTTAGAAACCATTAAAATTTAATGAATTGGTACCTGCCAACTTGGTTTGGGGAGTTTATCCACATCTCTTTGAATAGGAAACCCATTCTATTTCAACTTCTGATTTGGTACAAGAATAAGGAAAAGTTGAAGCATTAGACACTGGCTCTCTTTTTCTACAAGGCTTTAATTACATTTTATAGAACATCATGAACTAGAATTGCAGCTGCATGGAGTGAGAAGGCATGTATATATAGAGCTGCAATCCCGATCCCTTGGAACTAGTGCTGCTACTAATAAGATCAAAGAGATTCATTGGGTTTTGAAGCAGAACCTTCAACATAATAGGTCCTTAATAAATGTTTGTCGAGTGAATGAATGCCACTCTTACAGAGGCATTGTGCCACTCTGAAATCATGCCAAGGTCAGGTCAGAAAGCTCAACCACCAAGAAAGACAGTGAAAGATAACCGATGGTCCTAGTTAGCCAAGTGTCTTTTTATCTTCTAATAAATGAACTATAACACTATAAGGTGCTTAATAAATGCTTATTGAATTGAATTGAACATTTATTGAATTTACTTAATTGAATCTTGAATTTCAGGAAGCTTCCTGTCAGTACTTGTGACCATCTTGATGACTTAACTCAGTCACCTTTAGGGGCAGTGAACATAACTAGTCATCAGCCCTTTTAAAATTTGCATTTTCATTTCTTGGTAGCAGGATGAGTTAGCCTGGCCTGTGTCATACAGATGGTGTGCAAATGTGTTTTCATCCAGGTCTATAAGTGGAAAGAAGTTATGCTCTGCTTGTGGACTTCCTCTGGGGAAAGGAGCGGCTATGATCATTGAAACACTTAGCCTTTATTTTCACATCCAGTGCTTCAGGGTAGGTACTCATTACTTCTCAGGCTAAATAGAATCCCATGACATCCTTTTTTTATCGTTGTGTGTGGAGCAAACCTTGTGCTGGTATTTATAAGGTGGATGTTGTTCCTCATTCTACACAGCTACCGTGTTGTCTGTCCTTCTGTATATAGACTCATCTCTGCCATCTTGTCATCCCCAGAAGGCACAGCTGGATTTGTTTACCTGATTTTGTAGGTGTTTGCCCCAGCCTAAATAATATGACATTGGAAGAAACGTGTGCTCAAGTAGGGAGCTGAGAATTCCAACCTGAAATACTCTAAGAGGAAAATGCTAATTACAAGTCTTTTAGCCTCTGGATTTATTTGAAATCTGAAAATTCTAATCCCTGAAATTTTGATGAATGAATGTTAGTATCTTGTCCAATTCCCTTAGGTGATGGAAGACTTTGGTTTAACCCTAGACAATTGAACATGTTGATTGATTGCTGTGGTCCTAAGTCTCCAAACCATTTTTATGTTGAGAAGTATAGGGTACAGAGGTGGGGGTCCTTTAGCTCTCTCCTCCCTCTTCTCTCTCTCTCTGCTCCTAGCTCCAAACTAGAGATAAATGACATCTCCTTTCAGACCGCTGCCAAACACAGACCTAAGCAGAGTATGTGTTCACTCACACTTTCTATTTCCAGTCTGGCACTCCCTTAGGTTCAGTTCAGCAACCATTTATACCTACTCTGTGCAGAACATTTAGGCACTGGAGAAGTGACAGAGTTTAGAAAGGGTACATGTCGTGCCCTTGTGGTACTTTACAGAGAGAGTTGGACTAAATGGCTGTCTGCCCTGTGGGCTCTATGGAGGACTAAAAGAAAAGAAGACAAAGTTAATAATGCTAACAAATAAATGATAATGTGGGCGCTTGACACCATCCGATTTGGGTGGTTTGTTTATTTGGAGGCAGGGGATGGGGGAAGAGGGTAGACATCATTTCATTGGTATAGAGAGCTTCTGGTGAGGAACCTTCTTCCACCAACGCAGAACAGTAACTGGTTCATAACTTACAGTCTTAGAGGGTCAAATGAGGGGTCAAGTGATTTTTCCCAGTGTCACACAGCCTGCACATATCAGAGTTTGGGACTTGAACTCAGTTCTTCCTGACTCTTGGGGCTATCATCTATCCACAAGAGCACAATACCTCTCAGTCAACTCTATATCCATAGTATTAGGCTGAATAGGATTCTTCCTTAAGTTATGTTTTGTTTTGGTTTTTTATCACAAAGCAGTTCATAAAAATACAAGCATATTAATTTTAATAAGAGAACTTAATAATTTGCAAATTGATTTTTAAATTTTGATAACTTCAAAGAATAGATGCTTTTTAAATGTAGAAATAGTGTAGGAAGGCTAAGTAGGGCTTCCAAAATGCTGGTTCCTTCTTTGTTGAGTCCTGGTGAGGTTACTGTCTCTCATCCAGTGACAGCAGCTGCCCAGCTCACTTGGCCTACATCCCTCCCTTGTCAAGATGCTCCCTCACCTAGTGACCTTGAGGCAGCAGGAGTCTTATTGGAGCCCCCACCCCTCCCACCTACTCACAAACCTCCAGGCTATCCTACCCCTGGTTTCTGACCTCCCCAGAAAAAGACTATACATGAGAGAACCACCCAATTTTCCTTCTCAGTCACCACCATCACCACTAACCCAGTATTGAGGAAATCAGAATAGCCTCCAGTGTCTTTCCATACCTGAACAAATGCTGCTAAAAGGAACCTTGTTTGGGGGAGGTAATTGGAGATCACTATATGGAAAACAGATCTGAAATCTCAAAAAGAAAGAAAAGAAAAAATCCTTGTACCAGATCTCTTGGAGCTTCAGGAAAATCCTGGAAATCTCTTGAGGTCTTATTTATAGTTTTCCCCATGAAGGATTCGGTAAGTTTCATCACTGCTCCGAATGTCATTGGCTTATCCAGACCACTGGCGGGGTTACATTTCATCTGCATGGAGAGTTTCTGTTTTTGTGATGACTTCTCTGTGAATGACACTGCTAGTCGATACAAGAATGCCTTTCTCATATGATTTTCTTCTTGTTTAATGGACAGTGTGGAATCTGCAAAGGACAGCTTGGAGACTCCGTGAGTGGAACAGATGTCAGGATTCGCAATGGTTTGCTTAACTGTAATGACTGCTACATCCGGTCCAGAAGTAAGTGCAGCAGGCAACCCCCGTGAACCCCGCGATGCAAGAAATCTCTTGTGTCCATTGTGGCACATTTACTGGGGCTCGAGTCTCCCTTTCTGTAGACGTTCTGCTCTGTAAAGTCATGTCTTGTAAACAGAGCTTTAATCAGCATTCAGGTGAAAAGAAATTAAATGTCAATTCAATTCGGGAAGCATTTATTTTATTCTAGGCATTAGGGATGCAACATGGAAACTAGGTGGTGCGGTGGATAGAGCACTGGGCCGTGTTCACTAAGAGCTGAGTTCAAATCCAGCTTCAGACATTTATTAGCTGTGGGACCCTGGACAAGTCACTTAGTCACTGTCTGCCTCAGTTTCCTCAACTGTAAAGTGGGGACAGTAGTACATAGAGTTGCTGTGTTGATCAAATGAGAAAATCTTTGCAAAGTGCTTCCTTAGCACAGTGCCTGGTACAAAGTAAGCACTTAATAAATTCTTGGTTTTTTTTTGTTTGGAGGGTGAAGGCAGGGCAATTGGGGTTAAGTGACTTGCCCAAAGTCACATGGCTAGTAAGTGTTAAGTGTCTGAGATCAGATTTGAACTCAGGTCCTCCCAACTCCAGGGCCAGTACTCTAACTGTGCCACCTAGCCTCCCCACTTAATAAATTCTTATTCCTCCCCTCCGTTCCCTGGTACAACATGTACCCAGATAAGAAAGTACAAAGTGAATTTATTGTTATGAGGATGGGAGAAGAGAGCATGGAGATCACCAAGAGAGCATTGAACTTATAAGGAAATCTTTCCTCCCATCAAGCCAATACCCTTATTGTTCCTCACATGTGTTACGTGGAATATGCTCATCTCCATTTCTTTACCCAGGTAATAACCTCTGAGCTGGGAATGCATTCTCCTTCCTTCTCTCCCAAGCCACACGTTTTCCTGAAGGAGCATTTGCACAACTACCATGAAGTCTTCTCTAATTACTTAAGCCCCAATTCATTTCCTGAATTCCTCAATCGCTAAAATGTAGTCTATGCCTTGCATTGTGGCTCTTGATTACATGCTGAAATATATGTGCAGCATAGGGTTCATAGAACAAAGAATTAGAAGAGGATGTACAAGCCGTCTTCATGAGCTCAGATCTGGCCCCAGACCCTTACTAATGGTGTGACGCTGGGCAAGTCACTTAGCCCTCTTTGCCTCTGTTTCCTCATTCGTAAAATGAGCTGGAGAGGGAAATAGCATTCCTATATCTTTGCCCAAGGAAACCTTAAATGAGGTCATGACTAAAGCTACTAAACAACAACAATAAAGTCCAGTTTCCTCTTTTTCTAGCTAAGGAAACTGAGACCTAAGAGAGAAAGCAACTTGCCCAAGATAATTCTAGTCATAAGGTGGGGAGTCAGGATTTGTCCTGATTCTAGCTTCCAGGCTCTTTCCACTAAACGTGACAGTCATTTGTAAATGTAAGAAAAAGAGCCATCTCTGCTCCTCCTGGGTATCCCCCCAGTCAGTAGCAAAATGTCAAAAACCAAGCAAAGGGGGAGAAGGAAGGTGAAATGGAGTGCTCTGGGAAAAGGCTGCTTATATATTTTGTAACACCAGAGGGCGATGTTGCACAACTGCTCTCTTCGCCTTGATAAATTCTGTTCCAAGTTGTGAGCACTTAAGAAAACACTACACTCAAGTCTTGGGCTGTTTTAATCTGAGAAAATTTTAGTCAACTGCAACACAATTACCCAGAAATTCTGCAGTCTTTTTGGCATTGTGTTTGTTTTGGGTTAACAAAATCTTCTTTGAACTGTGAGATAGTGGGTTTCTTTTTTTTAATCTGATAAAGTTAAAGGTTTTCATGTTTTTACCAAAAATATTTAAATACAATACATAAACAATTTTAACTTTGAGGGAAAAAATTGAAATTTTTATTTATGATCTTTTAATTTTTTTCTGGATAGTGTTTTCCTTTTAAAAAGTGAAATTGGTATGGGGGGAATAGGCACCCATACCTATTTCCTTAAAGAAAATGTGAACAGCTCAGTGGATTTCCAGTGAATCTGGTTTGTTTATTTTGAAAGCTTGTCTTTGACAGGCCTGGGAAATAAATATATAACACCTTCTTGAGTGGCTATAATAGAACCCTAGCAAGATATATGTATACAACTGGATTTACTTTAAAAATACACAGCTTTTTGACCACTATCTTTTTCAAAATGATTTTCCCCTCTTTTTTCCCAGATGAAGCTTTTTCATCACTGCAGTTGAAGGTGACTTGAGTAATCAGAAGAGGGCACTGTTAAGTCAGAAAACTATTTAGCAGAGAAATAAAAGTGATGATGCCTGGTGTTCTCTGTCCTTCCTCACCTGGAACGGCACTGAGGATACCAGAGGAACATAAAAGATCCCACAGGCCCTCAGAGTTGGAAGGGAAAGAGCTAAATTCCTTCCATTTTAATTTCATTTTTAAGGATGTTTGCAAATTAAGCCATAAAAATGTGACATTTAGGAAAATTATCTTGTTCAAAGAAATTTTTTCTTTTAACATTAAAATGTAAGTTGAATTATTTTTAAAGGAGAAGTCCCTTCATAGCATCACTGATTGAGACTTGGAAGAGACCTCTGAAGCCATCTGATCCAACACATTTAATTTTATCCCATGGTCCAGGGAGATTGCTCAGGCTTCCAGAGAGAATAACCACCAGAAGTGGGATTTGAACACATGTTCTCTGCTCCTTAGCCAGTATACTTTCTCCTGGACTGTGATGAATCTGTATAGTTATTATGCCATTCTGTGTAATCTGAAACCTGGGAAATCAAATCTCCAGTGCAGTGACACATCTACATTTTTCCTTTGCAGACTTTTATTAAAAGTGACATGGGAATCTGTTCACCTGATTTAAGCCTGTATTTCTCCAAACATAGACATCACACTCACAGTTGGAACAGCAAAAACGTTTTCAAGAAGGGCTGATGCGGTTTTTCATGAAAGGGGTTTAAAAACCCTTTTCTACTTCAGCAAGTGCTCTTTGCCTTTCTTTGCTGTTATAAAAACTGAATTAGCTTTGAAAGTTAAGAGGGGAATCATACATTTAGTTAGAAGAGTGTTAATGCATTTGAATGGATGAAGCAATCCCAGATACTAGAGAAATAATCAGATCTGGAGGTAAGCTCTAGAAATGTTTTTACATATCCTTTCTTAGTTTAATCTGAGAAAAAAAGAGACAGAGAATGGATCAGTATGGAAGGCTTACTATAATAGTTTTCTAAGGAAATGAAAATAATTTTATTCAGTTGAATAATAAAAATGAAATATACATAATCTTGTTTTCTAGGAGTAAGGAGATATATTCAAATAGTTTTTAAACTGATAGCACGAGAGCATATTAAAATGGAATTCCTGAAAGCTACCTAAATACGTTTAAGATCTTATGCAAATAGCATCCAAAATGGGTCCTAAATTGGCCATAACACGTAATGCTGTCACATGCTTAATTTCGTCCCTGATTACTTATGTGTTAGATGGGCTTGTTTCTGTATACAGTGTTCTGTTCAATCATCTCTAACTATGAAATACATTTAGGAAAGGTCCCTGGGTACTTTATAATTGAATATGTGCCTCTTTCTCATTCTTTTGCTGAAGATAGAGGAATGCTATGAAGATTTCAATGAGGGATATAGAGACCGAGTCTCCCCCCTGTCCCCATTGGTCCAAAGTGACTACTTCCATTTTGCTCCAGATGCCCAACTTTTACCCCACCACCTACTTCCAACATATGGTGTTTGATCCCAGGGAATATCAAGACAAAAGAGGGAGAAGTTTTCCAGCCTTCTTTTTTATCCCCATAGAAAATAAAATCTAGAATCCCAGAAATTTCCTTTGGCTCACCATGAAATAAGATCTCAGGGTTAGGAACTGTCCTTTGCATGTGGATCAGTATGTATTGGTGTGTGGATAAATGATGTCACTTGGAAGATGTCATGCTTCCCAACTTTTCCTTCTTTCTCTAATATTAAGGGGAAATGGGTCAGGATGGCAGGTACCCTAAGTGTAAAATTTAGAGTCACAAAGTCTAGAGCATGACTGGCCTCAGACACTTACCAGCTGTGTGATCCTGGGCAAGTCACTTAAACTCAAGAAACAAGAACTGTTGAATACTGTACCTCAATTCTTTTTGGTTTTCTTTTCACCTAGGTGCTGGTCAGCCAACAACATTGTGACATGGTTTTCACTCCTACACATCACCTCCCACAGCTCCTTTTGGGGATGTCCTGGACAATCACTTACAAATGCCCATGTTTATGGGGCTTCATGGCACTCATTTAATTTTTTAAAAGCTCTGTTAAGAGGTTGTGTCTGTTCCTTTATAGCGCAGTGTATGTTTGTGTTTTCTTTTATTTTCCTTTTTGCATTTGCACAGTATCTCGTAAGAGAATATTGAGTTATTTTGATCCCAAATCCTTCAGAAAGTTTTGTGGGGTTTTTTCTTTTTTTGGTAAGGCAAAATATGTTGATGATTTAAAATGTGATATTATCATCTTTGGGAATTAAGGTAAAAAAATGCAATAAAACCTTTTGTTTTGAAATTTCTAGAAACTAAACATTTTAAGTTTACAAAACTGAACTATAGAAAGTGCAGGACATGCCAATGTAAAATGAGCACTCTGCTGAGGGAGCATCTGATTAATACATTTCTGAACTAAAAATCACAGAAAGGGATTTTCTGTTACTGAGCTATAACCTTTTTTTGTACAAAGATACTAGTTTGATAATACATACTGTCATTCTGAACCATTTGTGTTCTGTACCTTTCGAGGGCAGGCTCATAAATTATTGCGCCATTAACATTCATGTACTTTCAAAGTCACATCATTAATGTAGATTATTCTGTCAAATAAAGAGAACTCTTGTAAAGTCTGCTGGGCCTATCCTCTGACTGATGGAGGCATTTCCCAAGAGGATGAGAAAGCAAGATGAGATTATTTCAGTCGGTCTTTTTTTTCCGGATTATTGCGGTACTGTACTACCTGAATTGGAGACAGAAAAAGGAAGCTGACTCTCTCCCAACAAGTGGGACATCAGTAGCAACAGTGATAACATGATGTTCTTGGTTGATTATCATTTTACAACATTCCCAGGAGAAAAAGCAGGAGTTGTCACGTTTCAGTCAGGGAGGGAGGCATCCTATGCCTTGGGTACCTGGTGCCCTGTGCCATATATGTGCAGAGATAAGCTTTGAGAATCTCTGCTGGTATCGCTTGTGATAATGTGTGATATTTCACTGACTTATGTATGACCATTAAGATCCTACAGTTCTCACTGTACCTTGTCCATTTTAATAGTTATTTGCATGTTCCCCTTAACTCTCCTCTTCATTGTCAAGAGTTCCAGCTATTAATCGTGAAGAACTTTAACCAAGAATTGATTTGGTGTTCCCTTAACTCTGTGTGTCATATAATGAATTCTAGCTGGCTGAAGAAAGGAGAAAGTTGTTTAAAATCCTCATTTTACCTTTCCTGGTATGTTTTTTCTTTAAAAGTAGGGTGGGAGGGCAGGGGAGGAGCAGGTGGTATTGGGACACCTATTTATTCTGCCTTAAAACCATGTTAAATTAATAAAGATTTGTTGAGAATGTAGAAGACGAACCCATTCATGGTATGTTGCTGTATTAGTAAAGGGGTATAACGTGGATGTTTATTAGATAAGCAATAATTTTTCTATGTGTTATTTGATATAGCTAGCGACTATTTATTTACGTGCTATGCTAGATGGTCCTTTGCATGCCAGTTCCGTGCTTGTGCAGAATTTCTCCTTGGGTCACTGAAGGTATTTTTACTATGTTGTCATTTGGAAATGTTGTTGGATTGAACCTTACACATCATTTCATTAAAATTGTGCCTTAGAAAATGCAAAGCTATTGCACATAGTCAGTGATGACTTATGGATACAGTGAATTCAAGAAGAACGAAATAATCCCTGAGACCTTCAGTTCCCGAGACTCCTCCTGGTAGTGGTTGCTGTTTTACAAACATGAAAAAAAATTAGTTTTGGAAATGTACAGCTATTCGGTCCGATATTTTGATTAACCGTCTGCATGTTTTCTTGTTAAATATTTTGATAATGTTGATGTTTACATTTTGCATGGTGTTCATAGAGTACTCTACCATGGTAATGCACAAAACATGCCCAATTTCAGCATTCATAACCGATTTTTACAGAACCCTTTTTACCTATGAAACTCCATCCGTTACATAAGGAATACATGAATGTTGCGCATTCTTTCCTGGTTCCCACAGCCTCATTTATACATTTTTCTTAGTGAGTCTCATCATATATGTATTAAATCTAGAATCCAGTCAAGAAAAATAAAGACCCATTTTCCAACCACAAGATGCGCTTTTTTTCCATAATGAACTCTAGTCACCAGCACAGAATAATCTCCAGCATTCTAAATTCTAATTGCCAACTGTTCCTATTTCTATTTGATTTATATTTCATTTGGAGTCTGTTACATGACATTTTGGAAAGTCTAGGCCTTGTTTTCTCCGTTTCAACATAAGTATGGAGATTTCTTGTTAAATAATCTCGGAGATCCCAGGGAGAGAAAAAAACAATGCTTTGCCACACTGGGTTGTATTATATGTGTGTGTTTAGTTTTAGAATGAAACAAAGAAAGAAAAGGAGAAAAGTAAATGATTTGTTATTCTTGTGGAAAGATGAGATCTAATTTTTTTTTTTAGATCCTCCAAAAGCTGTTCCCTTCTCATTCTCTAGAAAACATGGATAACTCCACTATGACTTACGTATGTGTGTTTCACTATCGAACTTTCATGGTGTTTCCTCACTCTTTCTATGTAGTGTTATTAATACAAAACATACTGTAGTTATCTATTTGAAGCATCAAAGTTAATGAAAAGGACCTATGTCATATGCAAGACCAGCCAGAAGAATTAATTACTGTTCTAGGTTGGCTAATGTGCTATATCAGTTACACTAACCTTCATTTACAATATTTATTCTAAAATGCCTCTCAAGAGTAGCAAAAAGTTGTCTAAAATGCAACAGCTTTTATAGTAAATGTACATTTATAAATAAAATATTCAAATGAATTTTGGTGTCCTGTGTTTTCTGGTGTTTAATTTCTTCTGGGAATTGATGATTCATTTCTTTCCTGTCTTAGATCTCTTCCTACTCTAATTCATGCTCCTATCAGTTCCCAAAGTGATTTTCCTAAAGCATAGGCTCAACCATCCCACCCCCAACTCAATAAATTCCAGGGACTCCATATTATTTCCAAGATCAAATCTAAAATCCTTTATTTTGGCATGTAAAGCTCTTCAAAATTGGCCCAAATCATCTTCTCTTTCTTTCCACATACTTTACAATCCATCCATACTGGCCTACTAGCTACTAACAGGGCTTTTCATATTATTGCACTATGGCTTGTTTCTGTCTGTTTGCACTGGCTGTTGCCCATGCCTAGAATGCCCTCCCTCCCAGCCTCCAATTCTTAGAATGTCTGGCTTTCTTCAAGATTCAACTCAAGCAGCACCTCTTCCAGGAGGCCTTTCATGGTGTACTCATCTGCCAGTGCCACCATGCCATCCCTCTATGGGCAGGGTTCTATCTCATCTCTTTATTCAACTTGTCCTGATCTGTATGTTTTCTCCCCCACTCAAATGTGAGTTCCTTGAGGGCAGGGACTTTTTGCTTTTTCCTCTGTGTCCCCAGCACTCAGCCCAAAGCCTAGCCCATAAACATTCTATAGACGTTTATTGTTTGATTGGGTTGTTGAGGAGCCCCTCTGACTTGATACAACTGGATGGAAGGTATGAATTGAGGAAAATCATTTTGAATAACTCCTACTCTGACCTTTTTTGTGAGATCCTTCCATGGAGGGATAAAGCCTCTCTAGGGAGGAGGATACAGGAGTTTCTTATGGCCCCAGATGATTCTATATACAACCAAATCTCTGTAGAGTCACAACCTAGTAGAAATGAAGTGGGAATCTAACGTTATCTGGGTGATTGTCTCCTTTAACATTGTTTATTGAAACCTGAGGTCCTTCCAGCTTCCTTAGAGTCCTCCTGGCCCTCTTTACTCCCCCAACCTGTCTTGCTCACACACCTTACACAAGAATTCATAGAATCTGAGTAACTCAGCTTAAAGATAGTGGTTCAGAAGTTGTACCACCCCACTCCAAGTCCCTATGTGTATTTCTTTTTGTTGCTCTAAAAGTATGATTTTGTCCATTTGTGAGTTTTACAAGTCATTAAAATAATTTATAATACTCACCTCCAAGAATTAAAAGTATGTCCATTCAACTGGGAGTTCATCTTGGCAACAGAGAAAACTATAGCCCTCTTTGAGTGCTGTTTGCACAAATAATATTTCTGTTAAAGCAAAACTTAGCATCTAACAGGTTGTATTTATTAAACAGGCCTAATTATAGACAATATGGCATGTGTTGTATGTCCTTCCGTACTAAGTTCTGTACCTAATGACTTATTTCCAAGACCTGAATAAACACATGATGAGCCATTGTCATCTTCTGCAATGCTTAAGTTAGTGGAATGTTTGGAGAAGAAAACAACCAGGTTGGAGAGGGCTCTTAAAAGAATGCCATGTAAGGATGGGTTGATGGAATTGAGAATGGATAGCCTAGAGGAGAGAGCACTGGGGGTCGGAGGGGAGCACAGCTATCAGCAAATATTGAAAGAGCTTTTATATGGAAAATCCTATGAAACTTGCTTGGCTTGGCCTCAAGTAAGAGCAACAGGTAGAAGTCAGAGAGGCTTAATTTCAATGTATCTCCTTGACAAAGTCATTGTGATTAGCGCATTGCCTTGGCACATAGCCATTTAATCAATGCTTGTTGGACTTAGGGCTGCCCCCCAAAATAAAATGGGCCCCTTCACAACCTCAGAAAGTCACAAGTTACCTCACAGGCCACCAAACCATCATCTTGACAACATCACCGAAAAGGGGGTGATCCAGTTTCTATTGGAAGATCTTTGCTTCTAAGCAAAGTATTCTTCCAAATCACTAGAAGTCTGTAAGGGAAGGCTGAATGAACTAGTTTGCCAGGAATGTAGGAGAAAGGATTCCTGATCCAGTATAGTTCAAAACCAGTGACCTCTGAGATCCCTTCTTATATTGAGATAGTGGGATTCTGTGATTGATTTTCTTTGTGCTGCTTCCAGCTGCTACCCAGGTTACCTTCCTGCTGTGAGTCACTCTGAGAAATACATCAAGAACTGGCCAGGCCACCCATTTCCTTTTAGCAGTACATCAGGTTAAGAAAGGGAAAAGCAGCTTCAGGAGTGACTAATCACTTGGTCATTAGGTAGTAGATGGTCTTTGTAACATTTCATATTTAGATTTATGCAACAGCAAAAATCATTTATTAAATACCTGCCTGTGTGTACTACTGAGTTTAAAACTGCCTTCTGGGGGCTTGAAATCTAAATGTGGATAAATGTATAAAAAGGCCCATGGACCTCCATAAAACACAGACATCAAATGGTCTTTTTGACAGTCAAAACATGTTTCTCACAAGAGATTGCATAATGGATAGAGTACTATATTTGGAATCTGGAAGACCTGGGTTTTTGAATCCAATTTAGTAACTGTGTGACTCCAGTTACTTAACCTCTCTGAGCGTGTTTCTACATCAATAAAATTGGGATGATAACACCTACTTCAGAGAGTTTGTTTTTGCTAGGATCAAACAAGATAATGTATGTAAAGTGATTTGTCAACCATAAAGGCTAACCAGTGAGTTAAGGAAGGGAACGATATGAGATTACCTCAGTAACTGGAGTAGGAATGATTTTTATCTCCATGTTTACTCCTTTCTCTTCATACACCACTTGCATTTCGTAGACTAAAACTAGAAGGAACCTCACAGATGCTCTGGTCCAATCTTGTCATGTGAGATGAGGAAATGATGAGGAAAAATATTTGAAGTAATTTAGTCAAGGTCATATACAGGTAGTAAAACATAGATTCAAATCCAGGGTCTCTGTCTGATGGCCCAGTGCTCTTTTCAGCACCCAATATCCACAAAGATTACACATCCTCAATGTTATTTTAGAAGAAGGGAAGGAAAAAGAAGGGGAGGGGAGAGAGGAGGGAAGGGAAAGGGGAAGGAAAGAGAAAGGAAGGGGAAGGAAGGAAGGAAGGAAGGAAGGAAGGAAGGAAAGAAGGAAGGATACTGCTCTTGGGAGTTAGGAGAAATCTTCCTCTGACACCAACTGTGTGACCTTGTACAAATCATTTTACCTCTTGAACTTCAGTTTCCTAATCTGTAAAATGAGAATGATAATGCCTGTTCTCAACTTAAAGGATAAAATGGGGCAATGTGTTTAAAGAACTTTTCAGACCTTGAAGTTTATTGGTGAGTGGCAGCAACAGTAGGAATAGTAAGTGGTCATTTATGAATTACAGTTGCCAAAAGAAAATCACTTGACATTCTGTCCACCTGATCCAAAGGCATCTTTTATCAGATCCTTACCTAAAATCTTGCCAGTTTGGGAGGATCATCACTGTTGTGACCTGAGGAATCAGAGGCCACTTCACAGATGAAAGATGAGACATCAATCAGAAAAGGATGTTAGTGAAGGAGGAATTATAATCTCTATCATCTGGCCAAAGAAACTAAGGAACAAAGAGAGGAGGCTGCTTGATGTGGAGCACTGGGCAGAGGGTCCTAGGTTCAGATCCCAGCTCCTTTTCTTACTGCATCTAATTAGAATCCCTCCTTTTACTCTACTGGCACTCAAGGGCCACCTTCTGCATGAAGGCTTTCCGGATCCTTTCCTCCCACCCCCCAAAAAACTGCTAGTACCTTCCCTCCCAAACCATCCTGATCTTATTTTTATTTATTTGCTTTATGCTTAATCTGGCTGCAATATATATATAATATTTATGCACATATATTATATATATATATATGCATACATATGCATATAGACATATACATTTAATCTATCTGAGGCAGCTAGATGGCTCTGTGGATAGAGCACCGGAAGTCAGGAAGACCTGAGTTTGAATCCAGCCTCAGATACTTTCTGTGTGACCCTGGGCAAGTCACTTAACTGCTGTCTGCCTCAGTTTCCTCAGCTGTAAAATGGAAATAATAATCGTACCCATCTTTCAGAGCATAAAAGAAGAAAAGCACAATATAAAAGCTAGCTATTATTATACATCATATATATATATATATATATATATATATATATATATATACTATATATGTGTATGTGTGTATGTGTGTGTGTGTGTATGTATACTTGTCTCCGCTACCCTATTAGCATGTGAACTGCCTGAGGCAAAAGCACTCTTACAATTTTGCATGTCTAGTGCCTAGCATACAGGAGATGCTTGTTGATTGATTGATTAGGACCTGGTATAAAACTATTCATCTCTCTAAGCCTCAGTTTCTTCATCTGTGAACTGAGGAGACTGGACTCAATGACTTTTGAGTTCCCTTTAACTATAGATTCCTGATTCCATATCTTAGAGCAAATGTTGGTTTGTATTTTGATGAGATAATAATTTTAATTATTTTATGTAATAGATATTAACTCCAAATGTTTGTTTGTTTGTTTTGGAAGGGCAATTGGGGTTAAGTGACTTGCCCAAGGTCACATGGCTAGTAAATGTTAAGTGTCTGAGGTCGGGTTTAAACTCAGGTCCTCCTGACTCCAGGGCTGGTGTTCTATTAACTCCAAATATTTGGTCTTTTCAGTAAAAGTGGTTTATTACCATGAGGAGGAGGAAAGAATTCCTTCTCGGGGTAAAAAAATACCAAGAACAAAAGTTACTGTAGGATTATAGCTACTGGAAACTTAGCAGATATAAAACAGCTTCTCCAGACCATACAATGAATTATGGAATTGATATTCAGATATTCAGAAAAACTCCAAGTCATCACTTCTGAGTGTCTCCTGAATCATACAGTTCAATTCCATTCTAAAATTATTAAGTTCGAGCCCAATACAGTGGCTTTAGGACTTAAAGGAAAATGAACAGATTTGGTTCAGTCATTCAATCCCAAAAGCCAGAGACTTGGTTTGGCACATCAAAAAGAAGGCCATGTGGCTAAACTGGGGACATTGAAGGCTGAGGGAATGGAGGAGGAAACTAGATTCCCAACTAGATTATCATTGGCTGTCTCCAAAAAGGATGGAGGAAATGGAAAGGGGTCAACCACATAGGCAGAACATCGGTCAGGCATGATGGTTTGCACTTAATGACAGGAAGAGGCAGGAATTCACAATGATCCTCCCTAGATCCAGCACTTGGTTATACCAACCCCACTTCTAATGTTAGTCATTACCTTATATATAACTGGACTTCTTTAAGTTGCAGATTCAAATGGATTTGAAGCTTATACTAGGATTTGCAGCTTATATTTACACTCTTGTCCATTTGCAGTTCATATGTTTAAGCATTTATCTATAAACGGAGTCAACAAATCTCAGAGAAACTGGGGAAAACATCTGAATTTAGTTTCTTTGCTTCCAACTTGTTTAAACCAAAGTATTACCAGAATAAATGTTTTTTACATACTTACAGAACTACTCTGTAAGGAAATTAGAAAAAAAGTAATCTAGCTAAAAATGCCTCTGCTCTCACTAATAAGACAATGGAGTATTCCAGACATCTCTTATTGTTCAATTAGACTTGAAGAAAATTACTGTAGGGCCTCTGTCCATATTTTGAATCCTTTTTATGAAAAAATTATTCCTGTTAAATGTCTTTCTAAAATATGAACTAAATAGTATAGCCAGAGGTATAATCATAATTTTGGCACCCAGGTCAATAACATAAAAGTCCCTCAAATCTGTCTTATAAATTATGATGTAAAAATAATTTAAGACATAATTAAGACATTCAGTTGAATGGGGTGGGAATTAGTTATGTAACTATGTGTTGCACCCTCTAAATTTTAGGGTGCTGTGGCTAAACCTCAGTCCCCCTATCCTAATTGTGGTTCCAAATATAGCAATATAAAAATCAGGCACAAAAACCATCTACAGAAAATGGGATACTTTGATATAGATGGCTGATACATCCTGGAAGGTTGCCAGTCACTTGGTGTAACATGTTAGATTAAATGGGACTTGGGGTCAAAAGACCTGGCCTTGAATCCCAGCACTATTGCTCATTAGCTGAATGACTTTGGTCAAGTCATATAATTTCTCTGGGTCTCGGTTCTCTCATCTATAAAGATAATAAAGTACACATTACCTATCTCGCAAGGTTGTTGTAAGGATGTATGCAAATGTGTGCAAAGCTCTTTGTGACCATTCAAATATTATATAACTGTGAGCCACCCATCTGCTTGGTGTCTGGGTATTTTATGGTCATTCCATAGGAGGTCAAATATCAGACATTCCACCAATTTCTGAAATGGGCATCCACACTTCTAACTGAACCAAACAATCCGAAGAGCAACAAGCATATTCTAGGACCAATTGACCTCTGGTGACATGGGGGAAGTAAGCAGGAAACCCATATGAGGTTAAGGCTGGGGTAGCAGGTAGATAGGAAAGAGATGGGTTACCTTTCAGTTATCTTGCTTTTCCCCGTGGAACTCACCAAGAGCAAGTGTATGTTGCCTTTATCAACCCTGTCTCAAGTTATGATTGAAAATAAGAAAAAAACTTATCTTTATGCCTGCCCTCAAATAGACTATTTAAATATAGCTCATTAATTATGCCAAACAAACACAAGCTCTATGGATCCTACCACTTACATGCTGATATATTGCAAGAAAAAGGGTAAATTCTAGAATCAGTGTCTTTCTCCCCTACCCCCAAATACTTAGCACAAACCCTGAAGAGATGAGGTCCCAAATATAATGTCCAAAAGGATGCCATTTTGATCTGCAATACCAAACTGTGGCCCTAGAGAATTCTAAAGGACATGGGCTTGGATTCATTTCTCAATGGATGCAACTCCTTGAGCTGATCTTAGGATATCCAACATAATACTGATAAGACATTATAATAATAATAGCTGACATTTATATAAGGCCTTAAGGTTTGGGAGACTATATATAAAATCTTGTGTGCTTGTACTGAAAATCATACTGTGATGATAGAGGGAAATGTTGATCATTCAATCCATATGCTACAATATGGAATAGCTTGAAAAGTCTTAGATGAGAAACTAATAAACCTGGGTCTGAGGACCAACCTTGCCACTTCTAGCTTTGTGTGACCTTGGGCAAGTCATAACCCCAGTGTCCTTTCATGGAAAATAAAAGCAATAATATTTGTACTGCCTACTTCATAGGATTACTGTGAACTAAGAAGTCTTATGTAAAACTGAGCTATTATTATTTTAAGTGATTTTCTGCGATAGCCTGGACATCCAAACTAAAAGACCTAGCCACTTGCATCCATCAGCCTCTACACACACACACACACACACACACACACACACACACACACACACACACACACACCCCACCCTATTCCAAGCCCTCATCATCTCTTGCCTGCCCTAGACTATTGCAACAACCTCCCACTTGGTCTCCCTGCCACAAGTCTCCCTACCACTTCAATTCATCCTCCTCCACCCAGATGCCAAAGTAATTTTGCTAAAGCACAGCTCTGACTATGTCACTCCCCCGCTCAATAACCACCAGGAGCTCCCTATTAATTTTAAAATAAAATGCAAATGCCTTTTAAGTCCTTCACAGTCCTGTCCCCGACTTACCTTTTGCGTTGTTTTATGCCTTAACATTTCACACAGACAAACTGACTTTCGTATTTTGCCCCCATATATAACACTGTGTTTCTCATCTTTACCTCTTAAATATTACAAGAAAAAAAGTATCCTCTAGATCTAGTGTGTTTCATCCTACTGCCTAGGTACCTCCCACTAACCCTGGGGAAATGAAACCCCCAAACCAGCATCCAAAGAGTTTCTCAGCCGTTTGGAGCTTCAGTACCAAACCACAGATGGATGCAGACCATCTCTCTCCTATCCACCTTCCTAGAATATACTTCCTCCTCACCTCCACCTCTATGGTATCCGGACATTTTCACTGGCAGATCCTCATGCCTGGAATTCTCTTCCTTCTCATTGTCTCCCCACCTCCTGGATTCCTTGACTTCTTTCAGGTCCCAGATACAATCCCAACTTCTGCAAGAAGCCTTTTTTCATCTTCCTTAATGCTAGGGCTTTGTGTTCATTGATTATCTCCAGTTTGTCCTATATAAAACTTGTTTATACATAGCTGTTTGGTATTCCTCTCTCTACCCAATAGACTGTGAGTTCTTTGAGGGCAAGAACTGATTTTTTTGTTTGTTGTCTAGGCACATAGTAGGTGTGTTATAAATGATACTTGATGGACTGACTCTACCTCTTAGAATCTAGTTTGCTTCAAAGATCAGGTCAAGTGCTACCTTCTGCATGAGCCTTCCCTGATCCTCCCAGCTCCGAGTGCCTTCCCCTTCAAAGCTAACTTGCATGTATTATGTCTATATTTTATAAATACCCATGTGGTGCAGTGAATAGAGCACCAGCCCTGGAGTCAGGAGGACCTCAGTTCAAATCCAGCCTGAGACACTTAACACAAAAACTAGTCATGTGACCTTGGGCAAGTCACTTAACCCCAATTGCCCTGCCTTCCCCCTTCCAGAAAGGGAAAAAAAAAAAACCCCAACCCTATATATGTAGGTCTTGCTCCTTCCTCCCTTCCTCTCCCCCTCCCCCTCAGCAGAATGTAAACTCCTTGAAAGTAAGGACTATTTTACTTTTGTCCTTGCATCCCCAGCACCCAACACAATGCTTGGTACCTAGTAGGTACTTAATAAATGCTTATTGATTAGTGAAATTAACCTTATGGATATTTCAGGGATCAATCTATTATTTAAATGACTAGAGTGCTGGGCCTGGAGTCAGGAAGACTGTCTTCCTTAGTTCGAATCTGGTCTTAGATACTTACTAGCCATGTGACCCTGGGCAAGTCCCTTAACTCTTTGACTCAGTTTCCTTATCTGAAGGAAATGGCAAACCGCTTCAGTATCTTTGTTAAGAAAACCCCAAAAGGGGTCACAAAGAGTAGAATGCAACTGAAAACAAGTGAATAAATAAATGACTAAACAAGATTGTTTGGATGAAGATTCTGTCTTGTTTTTCAGTATAATAGTCTTTGAGGATTGGGACTTATTTCATTTTTTGCACTTGTATCCTCAATTCCTGACACATAGTATGAACATTATAAATGTTTGGAGCATGAATGAAGTGGGATTGAAAGATGATGAATTTAAATTGAGTCTAACCTCCACATTTTCAGTATCATGAATAGAACAAAACATTTAATACAGGTTCTTTTCTAGCTATTTAATTGATCTTGAAGAGAGGGAAAAGGGGAAACCAAGGAAGAGAAAGCTATCTAAATAAAATATTCATTACAGTTCATTAGGGTCTCTTTTTTTTCCGGCTTGAATGGTATGTATCTCCAGGCCCTAGTGGAGACAAACATGATCTTATGAGTGCAAACATAAGAAAAACTCACATATATATACACTTTACAATGAACAAAGTGCTTTTTTTCACACTACATGGCTAACTCAGTATAGAGTTAAGATTCATAGCTGAAGATGTATGTGAATAATATAGGAGATGAGGCTTGTTAATCCAGCTCCCCAACTCTCCATTCTATAATACCAGCCAGCAAAGTGGTTCCTGCAAAGCCTTTCCAGAAGCAACAAGGAGCATGATTATATCCCTAACTGCCTCTGCTGAGGAGGGGGAGGGAGGGTGGACATGGACCTTGTAGCCCCCAGAGAGCTATTTAACCACAGCTCTGCTCTCAAATCCCATTAAAATGAACCTAGGTGGCTCGGATGCCTTGGGATGCAGGGCTGTCTCAACTTTGCTAGCTTGTGTTTACTCTTAATGTTAGCTCTCCTAAGCTTCTGCAGTTTTGCATTAGCAACATCTCTCTCTTTGAGTTTTGGTTTTCTCTGCTCAATCATTTTCCTCTTCCTTCATTTTGTATTTTAGGTGAATGTGGGAATAGTTCCCAAGCTCCCTTTTCTGTTCTTTTAACATACGGAAAAAGTTTAACATGCTTTCTTAAGTCAACATAGTTACAGCCCTATAAAAATTCTGGAAAGCTAGCTGCATTCATGGAAGGAGGGCCCCCTCCTGTTTATGAGGTCCCTACATAAATAATAAAGGCCAGAAACTCCTCAGTTGAACAGAGTGATGGGAAAGAAACGTGGCCCAGGACAGTTTTGTTCAAGAATAGCCACTTGGGAGTCAAAGCCAACTCCATATTTTTCTACCATAAATAGCAATCCAAATATTGCCTCACAGGTCTTACATACCCCTTCCTAGCATCCTTCTTCAGACTTAAGAAATAATGATGTCTAAAGGCTTTAGGTTAGTAAATATGGTAGACACGGGATTGTCTGACTTTTTGAAATCAGAGTTAGGATGGCATGGGAAGAGGCAGGGGAGGGCATCTACTCCTAACTATACCCATGGTCACATAGCTAGTATATGGCAAAAGTAGGAACTGAAACCAGGTCATGCATCCCTTCCTGACTCTAAGGGCAAGCTGAAAGAGCAATTGGTCAGGAATGTGGCACAAAGGATTCTAATTCAATTCCTTCTATATTCCCGCCAGCATGCTAGGTGTTAGGTGTACAAAGACAATCATAAAACAATTGTTACTCTCAGAGAATTTGCCTTTTATGGGTTTGGGTTAGATCTGATGACCTGAAAGTTCCCTTCCAATTCTGAAATTTGGATTACTTAAATGTCTTGAAAAGAATCTTCCTGCTGTGATGTCCTTTTTTTGAAGAAGTAAAATCAGTGTGGGAGGTACAGAGTAGGTGCTGAAATACCTTCAGAAGATATTCCCATATAGGGGATGCCCATCAATTGGGGAATGGCTGAACAAGCTATGGTATATGAATGTAATGGAATACTATTGTGCTATAAGAAATGGGAAGGAGATGGACTTCATAATTACCTGGAGAGGCTTATACGGACTGATGCTA
>CM053592.1:110501762-110536972 GCA_028646515.1 Pseudochirops corinnae | reverse complement strand
TCAAGTGATTGTGGAACTGAATCTTGTAAATTAAAAGTAAATGAGTAAATAAAAAAATTAAAAAAAAAAAAAAGAAGATATTCCTGGGTGACGTCTCGACGAAGATTGCTTTCCTGGACAATGACTGTAAGGCCACTGTTCTAGCAGAGGCGAAGTGGGGATGGGGGGGAGAAAAGTGGGAGCATCTCATTCCTAAAATCCTTGAGCTTACCTGTAAGGTGAGGGCTGGGCTGGACCTCTGCTTTATTTTAATTTTCTTTCTTTCTTTCTTTCTTTTTTTTTTTTTACAATTCTGACACCAAATAAAATGAGCACTCACATATACATCACAGAGCAGAAGAGGTTGTACATTAATCTATTAATCTCTATTATGAAAAGTTTTCTATTTTAAGTATAAAATAAATTCAACATGGAACTTGGAAAGCTTCCTGATTAGGATTCCTTCTGACATTCATTCTTTTCTCTTCTCTTTTTATTTGGGGGAGGGGTGAAGAGAGAGAAAACATATACTCTCTTCTATACATCTCCCTGCTCCCATTATAAAAAACAAAAACCTTGTAGGAAATATACATAGCCCAGCAAAATAAATTGTGAACTCCTTTTCCACAAGGGTTGCTGTTGATCAAAGCTGGGTCAGTGATCTGGAGAGAACTGCTATTACCAGGGCTTGTAGGATATATCCACCATGGTCTAAGGGAAGGTGGTGGGGTGATTTGCCCCATCTGGCATATATCACCTGTTGTCACTCCCTCAAAGCATCTTGTCCTGAGAAGTTTGGGGAAAGGCATAATGTCACTAATTTCTCTTCTACCAACCACAATGAAAAGATTCCACTGTACAAACCATACATTTAAAAAAAAGAAAAAAATGGTCCCCCATCATTGTGCAAGTCACATATGAGTTAAAATCCAAGAGATTTACACTATTTGCTTGTTTGGTTTTTTTCCAGAAATAAAGCCAATCTCCAGATCTCCTACTATGATGTGACCTGGAGTCTATGAGTTAAAGGAGGAGGATATTAAAAGGCTAAAGAAATTATTTCATCTTGATGAGTACCCCTGCTAGATTTTTTTTAAGTGTCTAGCTCCAAAGGCAATTTACCTCTAAACCCCTATTTCTCGTGACTACAAGGGTTGCAAGTGGAGTCATTGGCCACTAAGTTTAAAGACTGAAAGGCACTTCAGAAATCAAATTTCAGCCAAGGAGATTGGTTTTGAGAAACAAGGAGCAAGACGAAATCTCTCTGCTGGAAGATGTGTGTCAAAGTTTATCATCGTTATATTATTGCAAGAAGAAAAAAAAACAAATTAAGACAGTTAACAGCTGAAATCTTGGAAAACAATTGTGTTTAATGCTGTAAATCTGGTTGTAGTCCCTGCAGGCTTACCTTTCCTACACTTAAGGCTTGGTTTGGGAGAGCAAGTATCACTGTTTATCATGGAATGGAACTGGGGTAAGTGGATTATTGTGCCCCTGAGTGCCCTGCCCATTGAAAAGAGTTCTGCTATAGCTATGAGTCACTGAGAGAGGGGAGACGTGGGATTCAAAGAGTTTGTGAACCAGACAGGACGTCCTTCCAAATAGGAAGACCTTAAAATCTCCTCCCACGTACCCAGCTAGAGCTACGTCCCACCCCAACCCACCCAACACTGTGCATTAAATTAATGGCAGTTTTAAGATTACACATGTTCTAGCTTTTAATATCAGGGGTCATTCTGACTCTCCCGCTGGTTATTCTTTCAAATTGGCTTTTCGGAGGAAAGACCCATTAAGGCTTTAGTGATGTTCCAAGAACTCTTCTTCCAGAAGAGGAAAAAAAAAAACTGGCTCCTTTTTTTCTTGGCTGGTGACCCAAGTTTTAATTGAATTTTGATGAGATGATGGATGCTGTACCTTATTCCAAGTCTATATGCTAAATTAACAAGGCTGTCTGCTTATTTTCCTCTTTTGAAGCCACCCCAAGATGAGTTTCTGCTAATTCTCTTACACAAGACATGAGGCAAGTGAGGTAAGTGTCTCAAATTCTTGCTGGATGCTTGGAAATCAACATTGTTCTCCAAGCTGGGGCCAGTCTGACCAAGAAGCATCTGGTTTCAAAAGAATCCCAAGCTGAATGATTTTCAGTCAGCCTAGGAGGATAAATCTCAATGCTCTGCAGGCGTTCATGAAAGTTATTTTGAGCTTACTAACCATATTTTAAAAAACATGTTGGTGCTTGTCACTATAGGAAGGACACTTCTCTAATATCCGTTGTATGTAGTTCATAAGTATCTACAATATAATAGTGATGAATGGAGCAAGAGTAAAATGAATGAATGGGATACAATTATTGGGCTCTACCTTCAAATCAACAGGGATTTGTTTATTACATGTCCAGTGTTTGCAAGGTACTGTGCTAGGTACTGAGGATACAAAAGCAAAAAAGGAAGGAAGAAAGGAAGGAAGGAAAGAAGGAAGGGAGAGAAGGGGAGGGAGAGGGAGAGGGAGAAAGAGGGGAAAAGGAGAGAAAAGGAAAGAGAGGGAGGGAGAGGGAGAGGGAGGAAGGAAGGAAGGAAGGAAGGAAGGAAGGAAGGAAGGGAGAGAAGGGGAGGGAGAGGGAGAGGGAGAAAGAGGGGAAAAGGAGAGAGAGGGAGGGAGAGAGAGAGGAAGGAAGGAAGGAAGGAAGGAAGGAAGGAAGGAAGGAAGGAAGGAAGAAAGAAGAAAGAGTCCCAGTCTTCAAAGAGCTCGATACTTCTCTATGATTTGAAGGATCATTATACGCCTTTGTTCTAGGGGTACAATGAATGTAACTGAGATGAATGACCCATTACCTAGAGGACAGTCTATAAAGCATGGAGTTCAGAGAGGAATCCATACTGTGGGCTATATCTGTCAGTGAGCTGAGTTTTATTACATATATTCCTAAATTCCTAGATTCAGAGATCGTAGCTGTCAATCTGTATTTGTAAGAACTCAAAATCCCATTGAAATAGGAACCAAGGCAACTCTTTATGACCGCAAGTTAAATTAAAAGACTGACTTTCCTCACTGGGAGTTCCCTACACTCTTGAAATCACAGATCTTGATTCTCTTCCCTCCCCCTTTAAAAAAAATGGCACATATTTCTAACAGTAGCAAATTCCCAAAGGATGTGTAATCAAAAAAATCAAAGAGAATGAAAACGGGTTGCATTTTATCCTCCCTGAAACAGCCAAATATGGCACTTGTTTCCAACAAACCTTATCTAGCCTTCATTCAATAATCTAACACTAATGGCAGTAGACAGATTACTGGGCCAGGAATTATGAAGACCTGAGTTCAAATTGAGTCTCAGACACTTACTAGCTATATGACTCTGGACAAGTCACTTAACCTGTTTGCCTCAGTTTTCTCAACTATAAAATGAGAATAAAAACAGCACCTATCTTACAGGGTTATTGTGAGGATTAAATAAGTAATATTTGTAAAGCCATTAGCACACTTCTGTAAATGCTTATTTCCTTCCCTTCCCTGGCTACCCATGGCACCATCTACTCAAGCGGCATTGGGAAAATCCTCTTCTCTTTCAGCACATCCTCATCCTGCTTCCTAGGTTACCTCCTGATTGAGTATTATAGCAGCCACCTCTCAGAAGACAGTCTATGCATTCAGCAGCAATGAATGAATCAGAGCCCTTTTCAGTTGGGGTAGAATAGGGTGAGTCTCTGTATAGGATGAGCAAGAATGAAAGAATTGGGATCTGCTTTGCAGATCTCATGACATTATCTTCTGCCTTCTCCACATCTAGGGAGAAATGTCTTTCCAATGACCCAGGTCCACAGCCTCAGGGCCATCCTCAACCCCTTACTCTTTCTCATGCTGCACATACAAGCAGTTATATTTTGTAGCTCCTCTCTCCATATCTCTCACATCTGTACCCTCCTCTCCACTTACAGAGCCACCACCCTAGCCCAGCCTCTTCACCTCTAAACTGTCCTATTTCTGTGTCCTTCTACTTAGCCTCTGTCTCAAGAGTCTCTCTTCTCCATTCTATCACACACAGCTACCTCTGGAATTTTCCTAAAGCATGGGTTTGACCATGGCACCCCTCTACTCCATAAACTCCATAAACTGTTACCTCTGGGATTAAATATAAACCCCTTTGTTTGACATTTAAAGCCATTGACATTCATATTATATAGACATTTCTCCCCCCTGCACTCTAAGGTCCAGCCACGCATTTTATTTTCAAGCAAAAACAAAGCTATAACACAAACATGAATAGGAAATTAAGGTTGTGATACTATCCTTAAAGAAGAATCATAAAAAGAAGAATTGATTCACTTTGAAAACTTTGATCCAAAGTAAATCAGATTGTAATGGAATATTATTGTGCTTTAAGAAATGACAAGCAGGATGATTTCAGAAAAAAAAACTGGAAAGACTTAGGTGAACTGATGCAAAGTGAAGTGAGCAGAATCAGGAGAACATTGTACACGGTAACAGCAATATCATATGAGGAAGAATTGTGAATGACTTAGCTATTCTCAGCAATACGATGATCCAAAACAGTCCCAAAGGACTCATGATGAAAACTGTTATCTGCATCCAGAAAAAGAACGGAGGTTGTCTGAATACAAAACAAAGCCTAATATCTTCCTTCTTTCCTTCCTTCCTTCCTTCTTCCTTCCTTTCTTTTCCTTTCTTTCTTCTTCCTTCCCTCCCTCCCTTCCTCTTTTTTCCTCCTTTCTTTCTTCCTCTCCTTCTTTCTTTCTTTTTGAATTTTATTGCATAAAATGACTAATATGGAAATTTTTTACACAATTGCACATATCTAACCTACATCAGATTACTTACTGTCTCAAGCACGGAGAAAAAGAGGCAAGAAGGGATAGAATTTGGAACTCAAAACTTTAAAAAAAGTGAATATTAAAAATTGTGTTTACATATAATTGGGAAAAATAAAATACTATGTGCAACTTTAAAAAAGTGAATGAGAAACAACTTACTTTTTTTTCATTGTATATGGTGCCTGCAGAGAAACATGGATCCTTTTATAAAGCTGTTTTGTCACTGACTATTATAACCTGTTATTTAAAAAACATTTACCTGTTTGGATAGATACATCAATCAAACTCACTGAATGATGAATTACTAACAAACAATTATTATTGACAAGGCCACTCTATCATCCAAGACACACACATAGGGATTTAAAAAAAAAAATAAAAACACATATTTTGTCACAGCGCTCTCAGGAGCAGAAAGGATTTTTATTTTGCTAATAAATGCAACTTAAGATGTTTTAAATTTTGCTTGGGTCGTATTTATCTCATCCTTTTAAATTATTTAAGCTACTTTTATTTTTAAATGCATTATTTAAAATATTTTGTGTTTTCTAATGTATATAATTTATTAATTAATAGTAAAGTACATACACACAATTTATAAGTAAATAGATATACATATATTGAGAATACATGCTTTAAGATATTTTAGGGGTGAGTTATGCAATTGAAAAGTTTTGGAGACAGTTGCTCTGAGGCATAAAGGTGTCAAGCCAATTAATGCATTTCATAAATAAAGGTTCCAAGCCTTCGACGGAAAGCACTCCTCCTAGGAGGAGCAATTTTCGAACCTTCCCAGGGCAAATAAAAGTCTTCTGTTGACTCTGGGCAATGTCCTATCTGTAGACCCTCAGTGTTCCTGGATAGCTGATGATGGGGAAGGTGGGGGGTGGAGGGGAGGCAGGGCAGTGTGGAACAGTGGGAAATGTTCTTTCCACTATGGGAAAGCTTCAGTGTGAAAACTGCTGGGTTAAAACTGAATGATTTCTACTGTGTTTCTCCTTATCACTGAATGCCTAGGATTCCATACTAGGAAGCTCAACTCTATCTTTGTTCATCATTTATTCATAGAAAATCATTGTTTTTCTTTGACAAATTGTGGGCGAAAATATGTTTTGGGGTTTGAGTTTTTCCCCCATGGAAGAGGAAACAGGAAATATAGAAACTGTATATTCATTTAATTAAATACCTGCTGAAAAAGTGTTGTTTTCGCTATTCAGAAAAGGTTATCGTGGCTAATTTATAGCCTAGATTTTATTTCAGTTCATTTATTATCATTAGAATAGCATTTTCTAAGTGTATTTTTAGGAGGTAAATTAAATTATTGTCTTCTTATTTAGCCATTTAGCATCTAATCTTAGTAATAATACTTGGAGAAATAATTGTGTTTCCTTTAAATCTCACAGTTCAGTTTTAAAGCCCCAAATAAAATCAATTTGCAGGCTATCCAGTGCTTTCTCACCTAAATACACCTGAGCCTTACTTGGGATGTAGGACCTTAGCTTCAGAAAAGAGAAGGGAGAAGCTCTCAAAAAACAAAGAATCTCTTCCAGAGCTGTAGTAGAAGACACAGAGCAGATTAGACAGAGGGGTGGCTAGCTTGCACAGTGAATACAGCATCAGCCCTGGAGTCAGGTGGATCTGAGTTCAAATTCAACCTCAGACACAACACAAAAAAACCAGCCATGTGACCTTGGGCAAGTCATCCCAACTGCCCTTCCTCCCTGCCCCTCCAAAAAGCAAAAAAAGAAAGAAAGAAAAGGAAAGAGGGAAAAAAGGCAAAACAAAAAGATTAGACAGAGGGGAGGTGTGGGAAGGTGAACAGGAGTCAAAGATGCCATAAAAGATGACATTCTTCAACCTTCTGCTTTGAGCAAGTGTTCACCTAATAATTCTAAATAGAAAAAATATCTTAATTTTGTTCTCAAACCCCAACATTTTGGGGGGAAACTCCTGCTTCCAGAGCTCAACGACATCAGGAGTAGGAAGGGGGAGCTGGAATAGGAGAGAGGTGGGTAAAGCATCTGCCTTCCTAAGGCAGGGAAAGCAGGGCACTGAAGGACACTGAAATGTAGAAAACACAAAGATTTTAAACAATTCTTAATAGTTGTGCAAATGTAAAATTTAGTCAATTTATACTTTGATGGAACTTTTATTCCTTCAGAAGCATAGAAAATTAGGAATTTGTTGTTGCTATTGAGTCATTTCAGTTTTGCCTGATACTTGGTGACCCCATTTGGGGTTTTCTTGGCAAAGATACTGGAATGATTTGCCATTTCCTTCTCCAGTTCATTTGACAGATGAGGAAACTGAGGCAAACAGGGTGAAGTGACTTGCTCATGGTCACAGAGCGAGGGGTATCTAAGGCCAGATTTCAAACTCAGGTCTTCCTGACTCCAAATTCAGTGCTCTATCCACTGAATCACCTAGCTGCCCCCGAGGAATTAGCTTCCTGGTTGAACCAGGTGGTTAGCAGATGGCATGCCCCCTCCGCTACTCCACCTACCACCGACTATACCCTTGCAAACCAACTGAACTCCTCCCTGACCTGACCCCAGGTTGCTCCATCCTAGCAGTGGCCTTTCAGGGTCCCAAGGTCCTAGTCTTCCTATTCAGAGGCACTGTCAGAGTCTCTCATCCCCTTCTCTTCTGCCCTCCCATCCCCACTCCACAACTGATTAAAGGCAAAGTCTAGGACTACTTGCCTGAGTGTTATTCTGCACTGATTTCCCTGGGAACCATTTCATTCATTTTGTCAAAATTGCTTTTTGGGATGCCTGCAGACATTTCTAATATAGTAAGGGATCTGGGATCTTCCCCTGTTTTCCCTGAAGCCCAGTGGGGCTCTGTACTATTGGAATTAGGGTACTCCAAGACCAAAAATATTTCCAGAAACCCCACATGGCTGGGGTCAATGGGTGGAGAAAGAAGATTTGAAGTTGGGATATGCTGTTAGAGCAGGATTCCTTCAGCCTCCCCTCCCTTGTCCCCAATCCCCAGAGAATAGCAGTTCTGTTCTAGACTTTCTAGGAGAATTATTCACATGAGCTGAGAATTGCACTTCAATGTAAATATCTTGAAGGTGAAAATGTCTATTGCAGCTCACAGAGTCGATGTAAATATAAGCGCCAAGCTTATATTCAAGGAGTCAAGGAGCTTTTGGAGTATTTTGAAATTCAATTGATGTGACACGTAGATTTTTGGACATGGACCAGTAGGAATTGGTTTTGCTTGACTATGCATATTTTTACATGGGTTTCTTTTCTTTCTTTTAAATTAGTGGTAAAGGGAAAGAAAATAAGTCAGTATTCATTGAAAAGGAGGGAAGGAAGCAAAAGAAAAGGAGAGTTCTTGAATTTTAGGGTTTATAGGAAGACTAAAGGATATTAGAGAGCAGATCTAGGATTTTTTTCTACTAGCTACATTACCTCAGGAGACTTGGACAAAAGAATACTTGGATGACTTTAGAAAAGTGGCTAGTTGGGAGTAGTTTCCCAGCTCTAGTGGGATCATTCATTGTGAAAGAACCAATATGAACTTCATTCCAGCAGTCTCAGTAGCTGCCAGAGAGTATTCACTCTTCAGACTTGTGCTCTTCAAAGGGATCATAAGATCATACACCTGGAACTGGGATGGATTATGGAAACCATCAAGTCAAACTTTCTCATTGTGCAGATGAGAGAGTGAGGCCAAGAGCCCTGGCACATCTCATAAATGTTCCAGATGGGATTTGAACTTAGGTTTTCCTACATTTAAGCCTGATGTGCTATCCACTATACTAAGCCTTCTCTCTATTGTCTTGGGGTAGGAGGTGTGGAGAGGCATGCTGTCAGAGCACACCCTTTTCAGAAAGTCCCATTTACTGACTTAGACCTATCATTTACAATCAACTCTCCCTTTCTTGCTCTTTCATCTCACCTCATTAACCATGAACTTGAAACTAATAAAAGGAAAGGGAATGATGAGCAAATAAGATTGGCTCTTCTTAGAGGCAATCAGGGTTAAGTGACTTGCCTACAGTCACACAGCTACTAAGTCTCTAAGGTCATATTTGAACTCAGGTCTTGCTTATTCCAGGGCCAGCTGTTGATCCACTGTACCGCCTAACAAGATTCTTTTGTTTCAGTCAAGAAGAAACTCCCAATCAAAGCGAATTATAGGCTTGAACTACTCCTCCAACCTGAGATAGAATTTTCATTTTTTAGCAAATGAAAAAGAGAAAAGTCTGCAGAGAAAACCAGCACAGAGAAATATTTCAGAGGATGAGTAAGGATCATTTTTGTCATATCAGATAATGTCATTTCCTTAGCAATGAGAAGGAATCAATTTCTTAAGGAAGTGAAATGAGGAGAATAAAAATACATTTAAAATACATGCTTGCTTTGCTTCTGGCAAAAATAAATCTATGTTCAAAAAGTTGAATGTTATAACTTGATATGGGTTCCAGTGCAGCATCTGGGCTCCCACTACATAACAGACCCTCCTCCTTTTCTAATTACATATTTCACAGATGATTTCTTTTATAGCATCCTCCAGATTTCTTGACATTACAGGACTTCCCATGCAATATGTGGAATCTATAGCTCTTCTACATTCCCTTCACTACAATATCAGCCCAACTCCCTTTCTGGTCATACATCTCCTTGATAATCTATTGTACGTTTGTTATGGGAATGTGAAGGTCTTCTCTGCCCCTAGGCCCTTTGATAGGCGTAAGTGACTCTGAGGACCTTCCCTGATTTGAAAATATACTCTGCCCCCTAATAGGCTGAATGTGGTTATATCGAGCCGATGGCAGGCAGCTTGTTTTTCAGGAATGCCCACACCTTATTACTTTGTGACTGGGCAGTTGGTCAAGAGGATTGTGACATTCTGTGATCCAGGAGAAGGCTATATATGCCCTAATGTGAGTTTTTTCTTTGGGGCTCACTTTGGAAAGAGTTATTTGATTTGGCCAGATGAGACTCTGGGCAGCCGTTGAGCCCCCTGGCTTTGAAAACCCAGATGTTGGTGCTTCCCTCTCTGGTAACTAACTAGGTATGGATGTAATGGTCAGATGACTGGAAGCCCTTCTACTGATCTGTTTCTTTGTCTGCTTGTAACTTCTGTTTGTATTCTGTTTGTATTATCTGAAGTTCAGGGTGCTGACTTTTCCTCCTGCACTAGGTAAATGATATATGTTTGATTGATTAAGGTAAGATTGTTAACCCATTTTGAGTTGCTTTCCTTTAGAAAAGCAGATCTAAGAACCTGTGCTAGCAGCCATCCTGGGTATGCTAGGGTGCTTGCTGATACAACATTTCATTGTGAGTAATATGCTACAGTTTCTATCCAACATTCATTTCTCCACTGACCTTTGAGTGATCCTCAGTCTTCATCTCTTGAAGACTGGTATTCCACCGAGTAGAATCTTTGATTAGGATTTATGGACAACATAGATAATAGTTACACAGAATGAAAAGGGAAGCATGGGTTGCAATCCATGCTTGTTGGGGGAATCAGACCATTTTTGTAGTGAAGTGTCTTTCATGCCACTTTTTACACATCAATAACCATTGTAAATGCATTTGAGCCATCCTACACTTGTCATGGATTATTGTCCCTTGGATCACCTACACTTTTGACTCCTCAGAGATTGTGATGTTCCACGACTTATAGATATCTAGCATCAAAAAGCATGAGTTGAGAAACATGGGGTTTGTGTTTGGGAGTACCATGCAATCTATAAAAAGCTCTGAATAATCATCCTCATTCAATATAGCCTGCTCTCTTCCTTTTATTCAAGGCTAATCCCATTTCATTGTCTGGCTGCAGTGCCTAGCCAAGACAGATGTCCTGATGGCTCCCCCAATCATATATCATTGCATGGGCATTCTCCACCTATTGAGTTTTTTCTAGTCTATATTTTTAGGCTGATATCTTTTGAGTTGTCATGAATTTCATTGAAATGGTCCTATAATATTCTGGGACTTGATGTATCCAGAAAAATATCCAGAAACAGGAGTCATGGTGTCCTTTTCTGGTTAATCATCCTCTTCCTAACCCCTTAGGGTGAGTATTTTCCAAGAATGTACCCTTGACCCTCTTTTCTTCCTTCTCTACAATGTCTTTGCTGGCAATCTGATTCATTCCCATGGCTTCAGATATTCTGCCCATGCAGATGATTCCCAAATCTCTATCTACAGGCCTGATACCTCTGGGTTTGCATGATAGCCATTAGATCTGACAATTAAAAGATCGTTAGACACTCTGAAGAGGATACTTTCAGTTGAATGATGATGTTGGAAGCCAGATTGCAGGTTTCCAAGAAAGGGAGAGGATCTGAATGAAGGCAGATAGTGTACACTGCTTTCTTAAGAAGTTTAGCAAAGAAAGAAAAGAAAGATATGGAATGATAGTCTGCAGTGATGGTAAAATGAAATGAAGACTTTTTAAGGATGGGGGAGATAAGAGAATGTTTGTAGGCATCAAGAAAGGGGCCAAGAGATTGGGAGAGATTGAAGGTTAAAGAGAGAGTAGAGATGATAATCTTTTCTGCCAGGAAAAAAAACATCAGGGAATGGGCTGAAGGCTGCAGATAGAGAAGCTTGCCTCAGTAAAAAGGAAGCACACTTGATTCAAGACAAGGAGAAAGAGATGTGGATGCCAATCATCTGAGCAACGTGAGAAGAGAATTGTGGAGAGAAAAGGCAAGATTCAACCCAGGTTCTTCCTAAGTCCAAGTCCAGGGCTCCGTCCACTATGCCATGTTGTCCCTCAAGATAAATGAGAAAATAGTAAGAGAACACCGAGTTCTTAATGATATTAGCAATTCCTATTTATAGCTCTTTTTGATGTATGTAAAACACTGTCCTGTGAGGCAGATAATACAGAGGTAATGGGGGTTTGATGTAGGCCTACATGGCATCATCACACATGGTGTATACATATAATTTGCAAATTACATGAACCTGTGGGCAGGGATAGCTAGTGCACTACAAAACAGAAATATGGCACAAAATATAGCAGCAGGCGAATGATGAGTCAACCTAAAAAATGAAATTTCATAGGGGGAAATGTAAGGTCTGAAAATTAGGTTCAAAATATCAACTATAAAGGTACAAGTAGGCGAGACAATTCATGCCGGAAAGATCTGGGTATTTTCCAGCAGGATATGAGCTTAGTTTGAGTCAACAATGTGATATAATACTAATAGGTACCATTTATATGGTGCTTTGAGACTTTCAAAGTGCTTTATATATGTTAACTTATTTCTTAGCAGGGCGGCTATTTGTTGCAGTGAACAGAACACCAGCCCTGGAGTCAGGAGGACCTGAGTTCAAATCCAGCCTCAGACACTTAACACTTACCAGCTGTGTGACCTTGGGCAAGTCATTGTCACTTAACCCCAATTGCCCTGCCTTCCCCCCTGCAGAAAAACAAACAAACAAAAACTAATTTCCTTTTTTTTGAAATGTAAGCAATTGATTTTATTATTTTTATTATCTTTACCAAAAGCTAATTTCTTAGCATAAGAGACAAAAGAATCTAATTCTGTCTGTCAATGTTAATAGAAGTATGATGCATGCAACAAGCAAAGTATTATATTCTATACCAAAAGTATTGTATTCAATGTCATACAGTTGTATTCTGCCCTACTTCATTCTATCATATTGTGTTCTACTTGGGGTGCCATGTTTTAGGATGGACAGCTATAAATTGGATGGTGTTTAGAAGAAATTAACCAACATGCTATGCTGAGAGAACTAGAAACTGTACCATAGGATGAACCAGTTTAAGAAACTAGGGATATTTAACCTGGAGGAAAGAAAATTTAGAGGGGATGAAGTAGCTGTCTTCTAATATTTGAAGGGCATTCATTTGGAATAGGGAAGCCAACTTGTGTTTTGGGTCTCCAGAAAAAAGAATTGTGAGCAATGAGCAGAAAATTCAGAGGAGTATATTTTGGCCAAATACAATGGAAAATTTCCTAATAATTAGAGCTTTGCGAACATAGAATGTGCTGCCTCTGGACACAATGAGTCATATCACTCGAGGTCTTCAAGTGAAGGCTGACTGAACACTTAGAGGAAATTGTGTAGACAGAATTCACTCCAGAGATTGAACTTGATAAGCTCTGATGATTCTTTCAATTCTGAAATTGTTATTCTATTAAAATTATGGGGTTAGAGTTCTGGAAATCAATTTAGAATTATCCAAAAAGAGTGTCAAAATTGTACATAGATTTTGACCCAGCGATTCAACTACTGGGCATACGTCCCAGTAAGGTCAAAGACACAACAACAAAGGTTCAATATGGACCAAATAAGTTATGGCAGAACTTTTTGTATTAACAAAGAACTGGAAACAAAGAGGGTAACTATCAGTTGAGGAATGGCAGAAAAAAATTGTGGCATATGAATATAATAGAAAATTAGCATTCAGTAAGAAATTAATATGTGGAATTCAAAGAAACATGGGAAAATTTTTTTGAACTGCAGCAGAATGAAGTAAGCAGAATCAGAAACCAATATGTAAAATTACCATAACAATGTAAATGAAAAGACCACTTAAAAGAAACCAAAACTCTGAGTAATTATATTAACCAATCTTGGTCCTATAGAAGAGATAATAGCACATATCTTTCTCTTCTTGGGAGAGGGGGAGTGGACAATGAAAATTGAATTTCTCATTCATTATCAGATATGGTAACTATATGGACTGTTTCTTGCTTAGCTCTTTAGCTCCATTACAAAGGAGGGTTCAATTCTGGGGTGAGAAGCAACCTTGGAAAAGGCTCTCTTCAGAAATGACTAATTGAAAACACAAAGATTGATTTCTCTAAATCCTATGATGATCTCTTCCAAACTCTAGACCTACATCTCAAAATACCTGCAGGATATCTCAACTTGGGTATCTCACTAATATCATTTATCAGTCAGGAAGAAGATTGGGTTGATTTATTTGGTTTTGTTTCAGGAATGCAACAACAGGAATAAAAGAATCAGAATAGAGAGCACAAAGAGAAAGAAGGAATTGGAGAAAACAAAAAAAAGGCCAAAGTGAGAGAAGAAAGGGGAAAAGCACAGATGTTGTAACCCAATGACACTGGCCTCCTTTTTGTTCCTAGCTCACAACACTCCATCTCCTGATTTAGGCATTTTCACTGGCTGCCCCCCTTGCTTAAAATGCTCCTCCTCATCTGTACTTCCAGGCTTCCTCGACTTTCTTGAAGTCTCAACTCAAGTCCTACCCTCTATAAGAAGCCCTTCCCAATCCTCCTTAATGCTAATGCCTTCCCTCTGGGAGTACTTCCCATTTATCTTGCATCTATCTTGTTTGTCCATAGTTGTTTGCATGTTGTCTCCCACATTAGTCTGTGAGCTCCTTGAGGGCAGGACTTTTTTTTTCTTTGCATCCCCAGCCTGATACATGCCTCATAAATGCTTGTTGACTTACTCACAAGGATTTATAACTAGGTGGGTGGTAGCTGGTTGATTGTGAGCTCATCAATTTTAAGGACTTTTTTTTCAGTCAAGATTTAGAGTTTGGTGGGATTTTAGAGACCATCTGTCCCCAACCCTTGACTTTACAGAGGCCCAGAGATGCCACGTATAGAGTAGCAGAATCTGAACTCAAACTCAGGTTGTTTGATTCCAGATTCAAGACTTTTTGCCTACTCTCTACTGGTGAGAAAATGTATATGGAGACATAGTTTCTTCTCATCTTATTAACTGAAAAAGGGGGAAAGGGGGGAGTCAACAAGAACTTATTAAATGCTTATTATGTTCCAGGCAGAAAAACAGAGCAGTTTACTTAAAATGATGAAGAAAGTATGGCCAACTATCAGAGTACAAGCACAGGGACGAAGTGGAAACCAGGCCTTATTCCAGTTCTGTAGGCCACTGGATCTTCAAATATTTCTGGAAATGTTGAATTCAAAGCAGTTTGCCAAACATTTACTAAATCCCTCCTATGTTCAGAGTAGATAGATTGTTACTTCTCCTTCATTCTCGGAGAGGACCGATGACGTTGGGAGGATATCTTGACTTACAAGTGAATTGGATTTAAGTGAGGCATAGCTGTGCAAAGTCATCAGCCTCACTTTCTCCTCCAGAGAAATAGCATGAACCACGGTGGAAGGATGGTTGAATTTGACACAGGAAGATCTGGGTTCATATCTCATATGTGACATTTGCGAACTCTGTGACCCTGAACAAGGCATTTAATCTCTGGAGTCTGAGGCAGCTATTAAGGACATGTAATAAGTCAAAGATGGGTTGGGATCTACCTTGATAGATAAAGGTCCTACACTAGGAGTCCTTTATGCTTTGGAGGTCCTTCAGTTGTTCATAGATTATGGACAGCATAATCTCAGACAATGTGAGAGCTCTAAAGTTCAGATAAACCTGTCTGCCCTCATGTAGCTTATAATCTAGTGGTTTATTGAGTGATTATAGACTCTAATAAGACTAAAAGAGCTTCAAGTATACAGTCTATAAATTTAATGCTTATTGATTGATACTTAACAATATTGATTCCACTGTATTAGATTGAGTGGTTTATTTTAAACTGTTATTTCAATGCAGTGAGTACTACTTTGCTTGAAAGTAATAAAACAATAATGATAGTAATTTTGCTTCCACCCTCCCCACCCCCCACTCCCAACTAAGCTTTGGCCAAGGGAGGATAAATAAAGGAAACTACTAATTTACAAAATGTGCAGATGACCTAGTTTATTCATAACCATAGGAGTTTTAATTTATTAAGCAACAATTTAATATAAGCAGTGCCTAGTAATTCCAGCTCAGTGTTTTTTTTGGAGAAGAATAATGGGTTACTTAATGGGGAAGATATATTTATTATTGAAAAATTTTAATAATAAACAAAATTACGTTTGGGGGGTTTCAAAGGAAGTAATTGGTTGGAAAGTGAGCCTTCCCTGAAGTGGGGCTGCATGTGTGGCAGGGGTGATTTAGTATTGAACTAACTCCCTCTTGGAGAGGGGCCTGTGGAAGGCAAGCCTTAGACAGGGCTGACCCTTGTGTTTGCATAGTGTAGGTGGCCCCAGAGTGAGGGCACACCACTCCAGGGACCTGGAAAAAGCTCATTAAGGATTGGTCTCCATGTGCCCCAGCACGGATCCAAGTTCCTGGTTACCTCAATGGGGATCTTAGAAAAGGAACATTCTCTCATGCAGAGCCTGCAAAGAGTGGGGGAGGGAGGGAGCAGAAGGAGGACGTCCAGCTGCCTGCAGCCAAGAGAAGGCCCTGGGTAGGTATCCAGAGGCCAACAGGGAGAGGAACAAAGACTTGGGGGAGGGGTAGGCACCCTGAGGCAAAGTAGAAAGTGACTTTCCCTTCTCCTTCTCTCCCCTGGCCCAGAAAAATTCCCAAGTCTTTGGAGGATTAAACCTCCAAAGCTTCACTCCCTTAATGTCTCCCGAAGGCATTCATTTCTTATCATTCACATAGCTGTTGTCCCAGTACATCTCTATCTTAGCTCTCTCTACACCTCTCACTTGGACTTGTCAGTCTCTGTGTCATCCCTGCTTCTAGTTGCCAGAATGATCATCCTTAAGGCACAGGTCTGACCATGTCACTCCTCTGCTCAAAAATGTTCAATGGCTCCCCATTATCTATTTGATAAAATACAAATGCATTAAAATGTCTATTTAAGACCCTAGACAATCTGGCTCTTCCATATCTTATTTCATATTGCTCACTTTAATTAATTTCAGGCAAACTAGATTGTTACTACTACTGACATTCTACAAACTCAAATGGTCCATCTCCTACATTCATCTAGAACCCCATTCCTAGAATTCATTCCCTTCTCACTTCTGCCTCTCAGAAACCTTGTTTTCCTTTAAGGCTCAACCGAATTGCTGTCTCCTCCATGAAGCATTTCCTAATACCTCCAATAGTTAGTTAATTCCAAAAAAAATAGTTAATTCTTATTTCTCAATTTTCTTTGTGTTAGATTTGTTAGTACATGAGCACTAGTAGAATATCAGCTTCTTGAGGGCAGGGATCATTTAGATTTTTGTTTTTGCATCTCAAGCAGCCTGTTAAAGTAACCTGCACATAGTAGGGGCTTAATGTTGTTCAGTTATTTCAGTCATGTCTGACTCTTTATTACCCCATATGGGATTTTCTTGGCAAAGATTCTGGAATGCTTTGCCATTCCCTTCTCCAGCTTATTTTGCAGATGAGGAAAATGAGGCAAACAGGGTTAAGTGACTTGTCCAGAGTCATACAGCTAGTAAGTATCTGAGGCCATATTTGAACTCAGGTCTTCCTGACTCCAAGCTTCACCCATTGTGCCACTCAGTTGCCTCGGAGGCTTGGTAGATTTGTGGAATTGAACTGAATTTCATTGAATTGAAAGATCAACTATTTTCCAATTTCACCTCGAACCAGCCCTGCCTAAAAGACACAAAACTCTTAGATAGGAGGATCCTGGTGCAGAACACCTTGTAGGAGTTCAATCCTTCATCCAAGATCTTTGTTTGAGGGAACTGAAGCCCAAAGACATGAAAGTACTTCCCAAAAGTCACAAAGGAAGTTTAGCAAGGCCAGAATTCACACCTTCCGATCAAGTGTTCTTTTTACTACGGGCCATCTCCACCCTCATCCATATCTGGCCACTGGATCCAGATGGCTCTGTAGGAGAGAGTGAGGCTGGTGACTTTGCACAGCCCTCCCTCACCTAAATCCAATTTAGTTGCAAGTCATGACATCATCTTCCTGATATCATGGTCCTCTTCAAGGATGAAGGGGGAATCACTGTCTTTGACCTAAATCACACTGAGGCAGTATCAAGTATTTTATGAATCCTTGTGTCATATTTCTTCAGTCACTCATTGGCAGGCTACTGCAAACAATGGAGACTGTCAAGGAAGGAAAATCAGGAAGAAGGAGATGGTGCACAAATACCCTTCTCTACGCAGCTTTTTGACAATAGCAATGACTCACATTTATGCTGATTCTTTAAGATTCCAAGGTTCTTTCCTTACAGCAACCTCACAAAGTAAGTTGTGGCTTACTCGGAATCATATAGTAGTATAATCAGGATGAAATCTGTGCTTGTCTGATGCCAAGTCAGCAAACAGCCTCTCTCTCCAAGCTTTAAACTTGGAAATAAACTAAACTAAGCTTTAGTTTATTTCCCTCCAGAGTCCCTATTTATTCAACATTTACACTTTCAATGGGATAAATGCAGAGCTCCATGTACCAGGGACATGAACTATAGAAATCCCCTTGTTGGGATAGTAACAATAGTCTTGACATAAAGAACATGCCCTTTAATTGCGGAAGAGCCAAACTATGTGAATACAATCAAACATTTTTGCCACCTAGAAAAATATGGGAAGATGTGTAGGAATAGAAGTATAGCAAAGAGAGCAGAAGCAAGAAAATATAAACAACTAGAAAAATAGAATAATGGTCTAAAAGATAAGAGAATTCCAACCAAATGCAACCTTGATTCCAAATTACTGCTGTTGAAATACACTTTCTTTTTGTAGAGAAGAGATAGACTTCTATGTCCTATGTTCTGTCAGTCATGGTCTCTATTGGAGAGTTTTACTTTAAATGGTTAAGTGTTTTGGTTTAAAAAAAATTGTAAAGGAGGCTACTTTGGGAAGAGTTACAGCATCGAGAAATTCCCCTGGTGAAAAAATAAAATGCATTAATGCATATTTTTAAAGTAAAAATAATCTTATATAATACAAATATGAAAATTTAAAAATTAAGCAGAAGAATCTATGGGCATTGTATCCCAGGGTGTGAATATGATCTAAGTTAGAAGAAAGAGATCAGGAGATACTTTGGGTTCTAGCTTATATTCTTTTTTTTTTTTTTTGGACGGGGGAAGGCAGAGAAATTGGGGTTAAGTGACTTGGCCAAGGTCACACAGCTAGTAAGTGTTAAGTATCTGAGGTCACATTTGAACTCAGGTCCTCCTGACTCCAGGGCTGGTGCGCCACCTAGCTGATCCCCCAGCTTATGTTCTTAGAACATATTCTCTCCTGCAGGAGCTCCTGTGGAATTCTGTGGATGTGCAGAGATTCTCAACAAGAGAGAGACAGACAGACAGACAAAGACACACAGAGAGGCAGATAGAGAAACAGAGAAAGAAACAAACAGAAAGAGACCAAAGCAAGAAACACAGAGACAGAGAGAAACAGAAAGAAAGACTGAGGGGGAGGAGAGAGAAAAAGTAAAGAGAGGCAAGAGGGGAGAAGCCTGAGACAGAGAGACCTCAGATGGGCAGCAGGCTTTCTGGCTAGAGCTTTAAGGTGGGAAATTACAGGGCACTCTGGTCTTCCCACTTATGGAGCCTTTTGCTGCTAAATTGAATTTGAAATACAATGTGTGTTGGTCAGTCTTTGTCATCTCACCAAGCATTTTGTTCCCCTTGTTTTCTCAATAATCAATCAACAAAGCCTTCCACAAGCATAGCAGATCTGTGGTTTCCTTAGGGGGTCCCATCAGCACTGGTATCTTTGGGGTTGACACTTTCAGGACATGTTTAGCTATCTACTCTAGAGAATAACTCCTAACACCTAAATGATTTCTGTTCAGGCTCTAACTTGGAAGGACCTTTAAGAAATCAAGCAGTGAGAAACTCTGAATATCATTTAGAATATGAACCTCCTCCCAAGAAATACATCTCTTTAAGCTGTTGATCTTCCATGTGAGCTATTGTTACAAGGTATGGTCAAGGATTCATAAAGACCTGTGGAAAATACTCTCGGTATATTATTAAGTCTATTGGCAAGACCTCGAAAGAGCACTTTACTGTTGTCTTCCTCAGTTTCCTCAACTGTAAAATAATAGCACCTACTTCCCAAGATGGTTGTGAGAAACAAGTGAGATATTTGTAAAGCACCCAGCATGGTTCCAGAGATGGAGTAGGTCTGACAGATAGAGCATTGGTCTTGGGATGAGAAAGAGCTGAATCCAAATACTGCAACAGAAGTGTATTAGCTGTGTGACTCTGGGCCAGTCATTTAACCTGTTTGTCTCAGTTTCCACATCCATAAAATGGGGATAATAACACTTACCTCATAGACTCATAATGAGATCAAATGAGATTTTATATACATATATATATATGTATCTGTGTGTATATATATACATATATCTGAACACCTTATATATCTCAAAATCTTAAAGTACTATATAAATCTTAGATTTTATTATCACCATGATTTGGTCCTTTATTCAGCGAAGGCAAAGTAACACATCTATTAGCTTATTCTAAGGATATTTATTTTGCCAAAGCAAATTCAGGCCAGTGCCAGAATAAAAAAGAAAAAATGAGCAAATTCATGAGTTTTGCTTTAGTTTGTATTTTTCTTTCCAACTTAAGTGTATAAGAAGAGATTTGTGGTTGCAATCACAGTCACTTAATAAATTAAAATGTGTTTATGTTTTTAAACCTATTTTTGAATCTCTAGTGAACAGTTGGCATAATTTCTAGAAGGTTAGTCTTGGAGTCAGGAAGGTCTGGATTCAGATTCTGCTTCTGACACATACTAACTGTAGGAATATACAGCTCCACAGAAGAAATTCAAAACTTGAGATAGTTCCCAAAGGAGGTTATAAGGTCTTTTGAACTTATAGTTTGTTGTGGAGGTGAGTTGGGATTGGAGATAGGGAATAGCAATGAGAATGCCAAATGGAATATCCCTTCTTCTTAGTTCTCCATGACTGAGGAAGGCAGTCCACTAGACCTTGGTGTTACCAAGACACCAATATTCACCTGGAAGCTATAACTATGGATGAAGATAGGGAGTAAGATTGGAAGCCTCTATGGGACTTGCACAAAGACCAAAAGTCTTTTAACATTGAAGACAATTAGAAAGCTGTAAGCCATCTCTTTTTTAGTAGGTAGGGGGAAGGGAATAAGCACTTATTAATCACCTACTATTTCCCACGCATTGTGCTAAGCACTTTACAAATATTATATCAGTTGATCTCTTTTTAGTAATTATTAAGGAATACGATTTTTTTTTTTTTGCTTAATGAGTCGGACCTTATACTTAGGACACTATTGTCTATTCATTTATAAATCATAGATTTGGAGTCAAAAGGGATCTTAGAAGTCATCTCATCCAAGCCTTCATTTTACAGGAAAAGAAATTGGGACTCAGAGGAAAAATGACTTGCTGAAAGTCACACAGGTTGTAAATAGCAGAACTGGAATTTAAACCATATGCTCTGACTCCAAATGGAACGTTCTTTTCCCAGTATCACACTATCTCTGTCAAATCATCTCAACAAGTATTAAAGTACCTACTATATGCAAGATTTTGTGTTGGACACTTGGGACTGAAAGAAAAAAAATGAAAGTTTGCCCACAAGGAGCTTACTTTCTACTAGTTACCTTCTACTTCTACTAGCTACTTTCTACTTTCTATACAAATTAGTTGATTCAAAACATATGGAAAATAATGGGGTGGTGAACTTAGACACCCTTCAAAATATGAGGGACATATGGCTCAAATTCTATATCTTTTATTTCCCACATAGATTTTTCTAGACATTGCAGTATAGGTATCTGCTCTCCCTGATGGGATGCCATGTCTGAAAACTCATCTGTTGCTTTCTGATGCTATAATCTTTAGGAAAAATCCCAGGTTGATTTGTTTCCTTTGAAAGTGCTTCTGTGAATTGATCTGAGCATTCAGAAGGTCCAAGCTGGCTAATGCTGCTGCTGTCCCCACTCGAGGCTGGAAATGCTCTGATTGCCAGATAACTTAATGCTAATATTTCTTTGACAACTACGAGCCAGGCCTGGCTCCTCCAGGTCTGATTTGCCAACTCTTCTTTGAACTCTCCATTTCTAAGTGTTACTTGGCCAAATCAATATTTCCAGAATGTGGTTCTGCTGAGAGGAAGTGGGAGGGGGAAAAGGAGGGAAAGGATACTTTTATTCTATTAGTTTCCCATCTTAAGTTTATTTAAAGGAAAAACAATACAATATAATCCTAGAAAATGGTCACAGCTGTTTGATTTCCCTACTACTGTCTCCTCTCATGCTCATCTAGTCCCTTTTCCAGATGGTTGGCTCCATAGAGTGATATGATCTGAAGGATAGGGAGGGGGTTGGTTCTGGGCCTGTGAATTGGTGTTTGGGGATCATGCAACCCCAAAGTTAGATACAGCCCACCAGAGAGAGGCAGTGTGATCTAATGGACACCTTATTCAGAATCAGAAGTCGTAGGTTAAATTCCCGACTCTAACACTTGTTACCTTTGTGACCCTGGAAAAGTTATGTCTCCCCCATATGTTTGATTTGAAGTTAGGGAGATCTGGGTTCAAGCCACGCCCCTGACACTTTCTAGCAGTATGCACTTGGGTGAATCATTTATCTTCCCTATAAATGGAGGAGGGTGTACCTGAGGACCCCTACATTCCCTTTAAGTTGCAAATCTGATGCTATAATTTGAACAGAAGCTGGAATCATGCTCTTGTTCCCAGGAGACTGAATTTCCAGAACTAGCCTGAGTTTCAGGATATGTGCTTTGGTCCCAGTTGCTTATTGTAGTGTTGATTTGAATAACTTAAATGAGACAGAAGGAAATATACCCCACTGAAGGCTGATCAATTGTTCCTCTCCCATGAGAAGCTAAGCATGGAGAGATAAAGTGAACTGGGCAGAGCATGAGCTTGTAGTGGCAACTGGGTGGTATAATCCAGAGAGTCACTGGACTTGAAGTGAGAAGACCTGATTTCAAATTCTGCCTCAGATATGTACTAGCTATGTGACCCTGGGCAAGTCACAGTTTCCCTATCTGTCAAATGTTGATGATAATAATACCTATCTCAAAAGATTGTTGTAAGGATATAAGAAAATAATATATGTAAAGCTCTTTGCAAAACTTAATTATATAATTATATATAATTAAATTAATATATAATAATAAAATATATAATTAAAAGCTCTATTATTAACTTTTTCCAAATGAAACTGAGCCTTTGTTCTTCTCTCTAAGTGTGGTGAGGGCAGAGTCCTGGCTGAAGGCATCTCTTACCTTCAGTCATGCTGGGTTAAGTAGGATAAGAGTCAAGAGGGCATCTGCTAAAGCTCTACTATGGGCAGCACAGGGAATTCTCTTTCCCCACTCTCCAATCACACCAGTAAGGCCTCAGATTATTCACACAATCCATGTTCCCCCAGAGCCCACAGTCCTTAGAGTGGGGTCATTAATGCATGCCTACTACCTGCACAGATATATAGAACACCTCTCTTTTAAAAAGATATATTAAAATATATATGAATTTAAATTAATATATAAATTATGAATAATATATGAAAATTTTAAAAATTTCAAATATATGAATTTTAAAACCTATGTAAATAAATTATTGGTATTTTATATGTTCATTTTTTAATCCCAACCTATGGTTTCCTCAATGTAGGAAGCTCCCCAGAGATAACACTTCTCTTAAGAATGAAGATAAGCAAATGTTCCACAGTGTATGATCTTGAAGGATTCCCTGGAACCAAGGAAGGGATGAGCAGAACATTTCTTTAGGATTTATACTTGGGGAATTTTTGAGGCAGATATTTATTGACTATTGTATCATAAAGGACATTATTTGTGTTCATTATGCTAAAGAAATAAAAACAACTAAAAATTAACAATTAAACTTTACTTAAAATACAAACTTGAATAATGCCTGAGCACACCTGGGAGGAACACGTCTGTGGAATTGAGAGGGTAAGTGATTTGTCTAGGGTCACAGAGCTAGTATTTGTCAGAGTTAGCACTTAAATCCCTTAAAACCAGAGGTTAGCTCTATCCATTACCCTATGTTGTTGTTTTTGTGGTTTGTCCTTGGTTCTCAAAGAGGACCATGATATCAAGGAGGTGATGATGCCATGACAAGCAAGTGAATTGAATTTTAGTGAAGGAGGGCTGTGCAAAGTCACTAGTCTCACTCTCCTCTGGAGCAGTCTGGGTCCAATGGCAAGATGTAGATGGCCCTGTGTACAGTGGGAGACCATGGCCTTTTTAAGTTAAGGTTTTTAACAGGTCTCAGTTTGACTGAGGCAATTCCCATTCAGTGATTAAGACTAGGTAAGAAATAAGTCATAGAATGGCCTCTTCCCCTAGTCAAAATAATAACATCAATAAATAAATAAATCTGGGAGGGGAAGACCTTCAGGATTTCTGGCCAAAACAGAAACAATTGCTATTTACATTCACTCTGAGCCAATCAGGGTCCAATGACCAAGTGGGGCTTGGCCTGGGACCTATTGTTGGCCAATCAATGAGAGCCTGAGCGACTTGGGTTTAAGAGTGGTCCTTAAGAAAAAAGGTTTCAGCAATCAAAATCTACATTCCTTTGGGCAGAGCAGCCATAGGTAAGGGTATGATACCCTAAGTGGACTGAGGGAAAGGAGAGAAGGGAAAGAAAAAAAGGAAGGAAGGAAAGAAGGAAGGAAGGAAGGAAGGAAGGAAGGAAGGAAGGAAGGAAGGAAGGAAGGAAGGAAGGAAAGAAGGAAGGAAGGAAGGGAGGGAGGGAGAGAGGGAGGGAGGGAGAGAGGGAAGAAGGGAGGGAGGGAGAGTGAAAAGAAATGAGTGTCCTGCCCAGAACCTTTCCAGCATCTTTCAAGATCCAACCCAGTCAAATAAGTATTTATGAAGCAACTACTTATGAACAAGGCACCATCCTAGACACTGTGCATACAAAACAAAATGGAAAAAAAATAAACACCTGAAAACCCAAGGCATTCTGCTTAAAAGATAAAATGAGTAAACAGATAAACAGGCCAGAGATTAAGTGACTTCCCCTGATTAAGCAAATGATCAGTTAATAAACCTTTATTAAGTATCTACTATTTGCCAAGCACAGTGCTAAGTACTCGGGATACAAAAAGAGGCAAAAGACAATACCTTCAAGGAGCTCATAATCTAAACTGTAATTAATTATTTCCTTCTACGTTTTTATTAGAGTACTTATTCTAATATTCTTTGGATATACATAATTGGCTAAGAAAAAGTTTTTCAAACTCTCATGATTGTTGTTGTTATTGTCACAGAACTAGTAAGTTCCTGAGATGGGATTTCTAATTCTTCCAGGTTTTTCTAAATCCAAGTTTAGCACCATGTCACTTACTTTCTATCTTATGAGTGATAGTGAGGTTGTCTTCTATGCAAAGGGGATAGCCAGTGTTAAAGGCACAAAGTCTGGAGATGGGACACAAAGTTTGGAAAGAAAAAGTGGAATGGAAAGTGGGAGAAAGGGAAGAATAGGCAATGATCCCAGAAAGCTAGGAGGGTTACATTGGAGTTCTATTGGAGTTAGGTTATGAATGGTTGCAAATGAAAAATAGAGGACTTTGTATTTTATCTGAGTGCCAGAAGAAACCACTGAAGATTTGACTTGTAGACCTTATACTTATATAATACACACACAAAATCAATGCTACATGTGGTAAAATAGGGGTTAAAGATATCTTTCTATGTGTGATTATTCTCTACTGAGACCATTTTTAGTAGCTTTTGAAATGAGCTGAATAATTCAAAAACTCAAACTTTGAACAATATTAGAAATTACTTTTTAAAAAAATGTGGAGTCATTATGTACTTCAAAGATTAATTTTTTTCTCCTAAATTTTTGTTGGAGCACTTATTCTAGCATTCTCTAGAGATGCATAATTAGTTAAGCAAAAGGTAGCATTTTATAGTGTTTTTCCTCAGCTTTCATTATTGTTTTTGTTGTTATTATTGTTATTCTGCCCCAAGCAAGACTGAGAAATCAAATTTATACAAAATGAAGCTGAGATGGCTATTGAACTGCAATGAATGGGGTCATTTGTTCCTAATATCAGACTTCCTTTTCTTGTTCTAGTATGATGCTGAGGTTGAAGCATAACCTCAGGGAACTGGTGGGTGAAAGGTGGAAAACTGAGGATAATACTAAGTTCTAACCCCAGGCTCTGTCACTGTGCCAATGATATTAGGATCCTCCCTGAGTGACCCTCAGTGAGAGTTGATTGCCATGTACAGTTGGTATTCTATAAACTGAAGGTGAAAAGACTGACCTAGCTGGTTGAATGAAGTCCACTTTTCTTTATTTTAAAAATTGCTAAATACAGTTTATATATGTGAATATATACACACATACATACATGCACATACATATTTATATATATATGTGTGTGGAGAGAGACAGACAGACAGACAGAGATTTTGTCATGTTCCTTGTGCATCCTCTTTATGGACTAGTGAATGCAGGGCTAGCTTTATGAATAGGGAAAAGTAGGCAGCCGCCTCTATGGTGTGATATGAGAGATGTTCTGAAGCTCACTTAAGTGAGCAGTAAGAAATCCATTTTGACTATCATAGAGACTGAAATTCCTTGAAAGGAGAGTTTCTTAACCTGGGGTCTGTGAAATTATTTTTTAAACTTTATGTTTTGATAACAATATTTTAATATAACTGGTTTCCTTTTTAATTCTGTTTTATTGTATGCATTTAAAACATTCTAAGGAGTCCATAAGCTTCAAAAGAGTGCCAAAAGGGACCATGACACACAAAAAGGCTAAGAACTCCTACATTTGAGAATCAGTCTTTTGGATCTACCACACATGGAGTGCTATTCTTCCTTACTGCTACCTCTTGGAATCCCAAGGAGGTCAAGGACAGAAAGAAAGGTCCTAGACATAACAAAATATTCATAACAATACTCCTTTGGGTGACCCAAAAGCCCAGAAACCATGGGTAACTGGGGGATGGCAGAACAAAATTGTGGCACATGAATGTGGAATATCATTGTACAAATAACAGGTATTCAGAGAAACTTGGAAAGACCTATTCAAATCAGTTCTCCATTTGTCACTCCCCCTTGTCTCTCATGTGCAATCAGTTACCAATTCTTGTGGACTCTACCTCTAGAGGGTCTCTTACATGCAGCCCCTTCTTTGCTACCACCTTAGTTCAGGCCTAATAGTTTTCTAAGTGATTTCTCTGCTTTGAGTTTCTCTCCTCTCAATCTAACCTCCATACATAGCTGCCACAATGATATTCCTTAAGACTAGGTCTGACCATGTTGCTCCCATGTGCAGTAAATGTTAGGGGCTCCCTACAACATCCAGGATACAGTGCAGACTTTTCTGTTTGTCACTGAGCCCTTCAGGACCTTTCAAAGCTTCTTCCATATCATTCCCCTTCAGCTACTGTACAATCCAGCCAAACTGGTCTCATGGCTTTTGTTACTTGTGAACAAGGTCCCATCTACCATCTCCATGCCTTTGCACAGGCTATTCCCGATGCCTGGAAAGTATTCCTTCCCCATTCTGACCTCCAAATTCCTAGTTTCCATCAAAACCCAGCTCAAGTGTTCTGTCCTCCATGAGGTCTTTCCTTATCCCTCCAGTTGCTCATGCATTCCCACAAAAATTATCTTGTTATTTATTTACTTTTGTAAACTATACTGATAAGTATACATGTTGTCTCCCCAGTCAAATGTAAATTCCTTGAGAGTAGGAAATTCTGCCTTTGTATTCTCAGTGCCTAGCTAGGTGGCATATACTAAGTACTTAATGAATGCTTATTGTCTGACTGAAGTAAGAAAAACAAAATACATGACTGCAATAATATAAACATATATATGAAAGGGAGAGATTGCCTATCTGTGTGATTACAATGATTATTCTTGAGTCTCTTCTCTTGAGAAGAAATGAGAAAATGCATCTCCCTCCTTTATTTGGAGAGGTGGGGGACCACAGTTACAGAGTATTGCATACATTGTCAAATATTTAGTTGCTAAATTGGTTAGTTTTGCTTAATTGTTTTTCTTTATTAGGAGAGAAGGTTCACAGTATAGGGAAAGGAAATCCAGAAATGATTCTGATTTTTAAAAAAAGCTTTAAAAACCCTTTAATATAAATTTAAAAGGAGTGATTTGGGGGCTTTAAAATACTGTGGAAGCAGTTGGCCCTGGGGCATTCTGATGGCTAAACCGAAGACAGCCTCTGATGAAAATGATGCCAGTCAACCAAATCAAGTGATTTTTTTTCCCCCTCCCTAACCTTTTGAAATGGTCTGTTAAGACAGCTGAATCATCCCTACTCTCCCCTGCTTCCTGACTACCTCCCCCGACTCAACTGATAAGTATGAGTGACTGGTCTTTTGGAATCTCTCATACTTTATTTTTATTTTAGAGGTTTGGTTCTTGAACTTTTTTGTTTTCTGGGAGCCAGAGAAAGGCTTATTTGTCCTTCAGTTTAATTCAGTTTTACAAACATATATTAAATACTTTCTGTGTGCAAAGCACTATCCTAGACAATGGGAATACAGTGATAGATGAAATGGCCCCTGTCCTCTAGGGGCCTTCCTTCTACTGGGGGATGTATCATGTACACAGATAATGAAATACAAAATATTTGGAAAACAACATTAGTCATTTAAAGAAGTAAGAGGGTACACACAATTGTTAGTACTGTTAGTACTAATCCTTAAAGGGAATTCAGAAAGAGCCTGGTGTCAGAGGAAACTGGGCATTCTAAGAGATGGAGGGAGATCATTTTGAACATGGGGGCACAGCCTACACAAAGTCATGGAAGCAGGAGATGTTATGTCCTAAACTGGAAATCCAACATTGGAGCTGGAACTCCTTAGTATTCATAATTGTTTGAATCCTTTAGTAAAAATAAACTGAGACCAAGGTGATGTATTCTCATATAAATGGTGGCACTGCATAACACGACCTTGATCTGGATTCAGATAGTAATCGTTTGCTTAAGGAGTTCATAAAACTCTGTTTCTATTAAAAAATCTAAAATATTCTTATGACCAACTGCTAGCCATCATCCCTATCCTACCACCTCATACTGGGAAATGCTTGGTGCTAGAAATGGACTAGGACCCATAGCCAGAAAAGGGAGGACTTTTTGAAAACCTTCATCCTTCTGCCATCCCAACTGTCAGGATTGTGATATATGAGTATCTGTATTGACATCTATTCCCGCAGTCTTCACTTCATAAACGTAAATGCTCTCCATTTCATGTCCTATGCCCCCGGCTACTCCCTGTCTGGTTCACTTACTGGGAAAAGGCTGAGAGACATAAATATGTTACCATACAGAAAACATGCTCACCACACCCTGGTGAATTCTGCTCTGTACTCCGTGTACCAGACTGCTGGGACTAACTCTTGCTCAGAATTTTTTTCTCGTGTTTCCCTTTTTATGGCCTTTTCCAAATCATCTCATGCATTCTGCAGGCTCTTTGTAAGTTCCACTGTCATAAAATCATAGATTTTAGAGGGGAAAGGAACTTAAAGATCATCTGCTCCAAACTGCTCATTTTATAGGTGAGAAAACTGAGGCCCAGAGAAGTTAAGGAACTCACCAGAAGTGGCAGATCCAACTCTTTAATGGTCTGTGACCTCTTAGTAACTTTTCTTTCCATATTTCTGCAATTCACTGGCTAGGTTTACTTTCCATATTCTTCTGGATCCTCCCAGTCCTAGTTTTCTGAGCCACCTATCAAAATGACAAGTAATGGGGCAGCTAGGTGGCACAGTGAATAGAACACCAGCTCTGCAATCAGGAGGATCTGAATTCGAATCCTACCTCAGACACTTAACACAAAACTAGTCGTGTGACCTTGGGCAAGTCACTTAACCCCAATTGCCCTATCTTCCCCTCTCCAAAAAGCAAAAAAAAAGAAAAGAAAAAGAAAAAAAAATGACAACTAACTAATCTTATCTCAGGCTTCCTGGGCCTGATCTCAGCAAGAATCTTCTTTCCTTTACCTGATCTAGTTGAATAGATCTATCTCTTCTACCTGATGTAGAAATAGCTTATGTTGTGCTAGAGATTGCTCTCCAAATCCCTTGGATATGCCCCAGGGAGTCATAAATTTGTACTTTTGATCATATGGTGCCCTAGGCCTCAAGTTTCACCATGATCTATTGAAATGTCACCTATCCTTCAAAGCCCAATGCCACCTCCTCCACGAAGCCTTTAAAAATAACAGTAATCAATAACAATAACATAATGCTTTACAGGTGCTGTTTAACCAGATCCTCATAAGGACCCCGGGAATTAAGGGCAATCATTAGGTTATTTTAAGAGATGAATAAACGAGGCTAAACAAGGTTTAAAAACTTGCCCAGGATCACACAGCGAAGTAAATATATCTGGAGACTGATTTGAATACAGAACCCCATTTTCTGAACCCCCTGGATGCTTCTATATTACTTCTGTCCAAAATTAACTTTCCTTCAGTAGACTTCAAATTGCACTTTGTATCTTTTTAACATACCCAGCATGCATAATTTATATTTAAGATATTTGCACACACACCTTATTTTCCTTAAGTACAAGTTATACTCAAGGAAAATAGAAGTTTTATACTCGTTTCCCTGAATATAAGAGTATATGTTCCTTGTGAGCAGGAACTATGTGCCATTTATCTTGGCAACATGTAAGCTCCTATCAGGATACTCTGTACGTAGTAGGTACTTAATAAATATTTTAATTGAATGTCCAAAAACCCAAGATGTCCACTGGCAAGAACCCAGGATGTTATTTCTCCTGGTTTCAATAATCTCCTGTTGTCTCAGTTATCAGCTCTCAGGAGCCACTCTCAGCCTTCCTGCAGTTTACCATATTGATGAAGATTTGGCTTAGAGATAGTCCCCTGGCAGCACATCATGCTGCTTTTGTGAAGTCACATGTGGTCCTGAAGTTGCCAGGAAAAAGAATGCCTTGATGAGCCAAAATGGAAATTTCAAAGGAGAAGAAAAGTGAAAGTGAGCTTGTTCACACTGTGAAGAGCTCCAGCAGATAGATGATGGAGAGACACAATGTCCTGCCACTAGATAACACAACAGCAAATCAGAGAATTTTAGATCTGGAAGGACTTTGGAGAGCTTGAGGTCCAAACAGCTCATTTGGCATTTGAGGACACTGCAGCCCAGGGAGATTGAGTCACTTACCCAAGGTGACACAGCTAAAAAGCAGATCTTATTTCCAATGAGATAAGCTTACCACTATGCCACACTGCCTCCTGTCTAGTCAGGGCATTAGTTTTGGTTTTAGTTATTAATTTCAAGTCTTAAACTAGCTCTTTGCTATGCTGCTCAACAAGAAAAGCATAGGTGACAGTGACTATAAATAAATAGCTCAAAATATTTCTTAGGGGAAAGGGGTAGAGAATATATCATATAAACATATATTGCAATTTCCTGCCCAAGAATATGTCTTTCTCATAACTGTAGTACAGAATTCTCTTGATTTTCTTATATGGCAGAGAAGATGCTTTTTAACAGCGAGTTTTTCTTTAGCAACCTCCAAATTGAGACAAAGATTGGGCAAGAGGGCAGGAATGTCAAGGTCTGGTGGAGGAAACTATGACCCTGGGGCTTCTCAGAAACACTTGAGGCAATTTCTAGTCATTCATGATCATTCCTCCACTAAGTGGAATCTTTTATTGACCATTTCTCAGTCCTTTCTTCCTCTTATTTCTCCTTCTTTTCCCCTTTTCCCGGATGCCAATTTCGTATGACCTGCTAGCAAAATCCAGTCACTTCTGAATTCCTCTGGTGGCCCTCAGTGCCTTTGGTCTGGGACGCCAGGGATACCTGAGTCTGGAACTTTGGTTTTTGTTCATTAATTCCTTCCCTCTTTGCCTCTTCCTGACCCAGAAAGTTGTATTTATAGCCAAACGCTGGGGTCTGAGTGATCTGGGAGGCTCTGGAATTTCAACACAGAACAATTAATGCCATTGTCTATGGACAATACCGTTCTTCTGGAGGGTTTACTGAGGGCATTTAAAGACTTTGCCTTTTTTGAAAAAAAATTCCCTTGCAAAATTTAAGCTTAAACTAGAAATATGAAAATGAAAGTCTGGAATTTTCAACGAAAACTTCCTTGATTGCATTAAATACTTATTATCATTATTATTATTTATTAAGACCAGGATCATGGTTAGAAGTTCGGGGACTAATTCTAAACAGAATTTCATCATTTTCCGGACCCGAGATATTGAAGCAAAAGGAACAAATAGTGACCAGATCTCACAAAGGCAGCTAGACCAGGATAAGACTGGTTGGTACTTTTACCTCTTCCAGGCATGTTCCAAATTTTCGCTTTTTTTTTTCAACTGTTATCCACGGGTTTCCTTTTTAAGTGGAATGTCAATGAATTGGTAGAAACCTGATCCTGGCTGGTGACAAAACTAAGGCTGGAATTTTTTTTTTGATATCCCTACTCAGATGAAGTCTTTTTTACTCCCTCCCCTGGTCTCTTCCTTGTCTGTTCCTAGTACTAATCCAGTAATTCTCCTTTTTTATCTATTCTTTTCTCCCTTGTTCCAGTTCCTACCCGTTATACATCCTTGGAGCAAAGAGTGACTCCCACATAACTTTCCCGATATTTTCGATTCCATATCTGGGGGAAAGAAGTTTAATTATTTTCCTTGTTACTCTTGGGTCTGTAGGTTTGGGAGATGTGGGAGGAACTCAAGGGAGAGGGGCTCTTCTATTCCACACGTGTTTGTCTCCTGAAGGGTGCCGGGGATGGAATCAATTCTTCCTTATTCGTTGCCAAAGAGGCACCTGATCCTTGGCTATAGATGCTACAAAGTACTTCCTGTCTCCAAAAAATGAATATTTAGTATCACACAGAGTGCAATAAAGAGGCACATAAAGGATGTAAGCAGGCTACAACATATAACGAACCAGTCGTCCAGGTCTCCAGATAAGTAGGAATAAATACCAAAATATAAGCAAGAATAATGTTGATGTGTGTATAATTTTGCCTTTATTACTCAAAGATTAATTAGCATAGACTGGCAGAATCCCGATTGCATTCAGCCTGATTGCTTCTCTTGGCCGCTCTGTTTTTGAAATGAGAAATTGACTGGATCTCGGAAAGTGTATGTAGGCATTAATGCATCGCTTGTATGAAATAATGTATGTAAGGCACTTAGCAAACCTTCCAGCGCATATGTGGCAGTTATTATTATTTCTATTATTATTGCCCAGCCACTTTCAAACATTTTCTTCTTTCTTTTGTTAATCTATTTAAAAGTTGATGTTGTTTTTAAAGAAAAAGGCAGGAATCCACTGGTAGACTTGTTTTTGTTTTTATTATCAACAATCAAGTTAATGGTACACTCTTGGAAAACTATATGCACATGTAGAAATATTTCCCTTTTAAATAGAAGCATTCATTATAACCACATATAAATAAATCTGTAGCTCCTGAACATAACTTATGACAATTATGCTCACAAACATATTCCAACAGGGAGAAAAGAAATCAGACAAACATGCAACTGGTAACAAAAATATATCCCATGGTCTCTCTAAAGCAAAGGAAGGGAACCCGTGAGAACTTTATTACTCCATTAAGACACGCCAAAGAGACTACAAGGAGGGAAAACATTATACGGTCAACTAGAGTAGACGATCTCGTACTGATATTAACACTATACAATTGAGTCACAGAAACACAGTTGTAGAAAGACACAGAAAAAGTTAAAGCATCGACATTCAACTAATATCTATATTTGTGCCTTTTAAAATAAAAATAAAAATCCCAACAGAGATGGAGGTCTAAACTGCATGAACAATGTAATAATAAATATACATCCCATCTACCATACAGGATGTGAATCCGGAGAGGGACATTCAAACAGGCTCTGCGACCTTGCGCACTGTTCCCTGCACGGTATATTTCTCTGCAGTCAGTTGCATGGACTGCAATAGAAAAAATAAAATAAAATCAGTGCTTTAAAAGTTCAGTAAAAGCTGGTGGAGGAGAAGAAAGAGGAGAAAAGGAGGAGGATTTGCGGGAAGAGGGAGAAAAAGAAGAGAGAGACTGCAGAATAAGAAACACCCCCAGGGGAAAAATACTTTTGCAGATTTTACAGATGAAAAGGCCATTAAAAATCGTTTGTAGGGCAATCTTCGAGCACGGGAAGCCCGTGAAGATTCGGGGTTTGGTTCTGCTCGTTTTGGGTTTCTGTTTGTGACTCGAGAAGTAATGTGACGGAGGTTACCAGAGACTCTGGGCGCCATGCAGCCAGTCAGGGTAGCGTGGCAAACAGGCCAGGTGGCAGACAGCCTGAGACCTTTGCAGGTCTCTGCTTAGGGAGTCTCCGCTGCCGCTGATCTCTTAGGCGGGGAGGACATGGGGACCAGCGAAGCGGGGGAATGAAGTCAGTCAGATTCTCCCCCACAAGAAGCAGGGGCCCAGCGAAGGTCAGCCCGCCCTATCCCAAGGGTCAGAATTTAGGGCTTCCAAAGACCTATGCCCCAGTCCAGTTCGGACAGTAGCCCGCCCCTCCCGGCCTAATTTTCATCTTATTTCTTCGTGATTCTCATCCCTCCCCGTCCCTCTCTTCCATTATTCTTTTCCAGTAATTTTGCTGTTTGTGAGTTTGCTGTTTTTTCGTTGTAGCGGGTGGATTTCTTTTTTTGTGTGTGGGCTTTTGTTGCTGTCGGTTTTGTTTTGCTTGGTGTGTGTGTTTTTTGGGTTATTGTTTGTTTTTCAGTCACTCACTGAGTTGGTTCCAGCCCCCGTCTCTCCCTGTAACCCGCTCCGGCCACACACATACACATCCATCCACGCCCCAACAGACACACACGGACACACAGACACAGCCCCCTGAGAGTCCCCGCAGCGCCACTCCTCTAGCTCCTCCGGCCCCGCCCCAGTCCAGCCCGGCCCCTCCCCGCAAACCCCCAGTCCCGTAGCAGGTGCGGGGCCAGGAAAGTTTTCTAGTTTTGTTTTTTTGTTGGGGAAAGCGCGAGGAGGAGGCGGGGGAGAAGGGGGCGACGCCATTTTCTCATAATTCTTATCGTGATCATTTTTGGCTCAAGGTGAAAGAGCCGCGGCAGCAGCAAACACAATAGCCCTGGGCCCGCCCACTCGCCCGCCAGACCCCTTGCTCGCCCGCTAGTTTTCGCAGCTGCCGCTGGGTCCCAGATCAGAACATGCTGCTCTTTACTAAGGCGGCTTTGGCGCCGTTGGGTCTCTGGAGGGAGGACAGGACGCTGGCGAAGGGGCCCCCGAGAGAATCAGGGATCGAAGTGATGGGGCCGGGGCCCGGGGCCCAGCCTTGTCCAGGTCCCCCAGCTGCAGCCAGGCCCCCGGCAGCCGCTGCGGCCGCCGCTGCCGCCGCAGCCGCCGCTGCAGCCGCCGCCGCCGCCGCTCCCCCCTTGCCGGGTTCACCCCCCGGGCCTCCGGGGCCCGCCGCCCCAGGGGCACCTGCGGGGCTTGGGCCTCCTCCGCCTCCACCGCCGGCCCCGCAGCTCGGGGCAGGGTTAGGGTTGGGCCCCGGGCCCCCAGTGCTGTCCGGGTCGGTGCTCTTGGCATCTTTGCTTTCGTCGTCCCGGGACGCATCTGATTTCTTGCCTGATGAGCCGTTCTTGGCTGCGGCCGCCG
>CM053592.1:110479262-110496762 GCA_028646515.1 Pseudochirops corinnae | reverse complement strand
GGATGCGAATCTAAGTGTTATTACAGAGGGGATTTGTCTTTATTTATCAGCGCGCTCATGAATATGAATACGAATTTGGGCCGGGGAGGTAACTATTCACCTCTGGAAACCACACATGGAATTCCCCCTACCCCCCAACCCCTCACCCCTTCCCACCCCGCACCCTTAACAGTGGGGAGCCTCCCTATGCACAAGGCTCCAATTGTCTAATTCTTCCTCCCATCCCTCTGGGTTTCGTTTCCTAGATTAAAAAAATAATAATCATTCCCCATCACCCCAATTCCTGAATTTTCCTATGACAGGTAAATTGGTTTGGGGCGGGCTGGGAGAGAAAAGTAGATAAGGTCGAATTCTCAACCTGGCTAGATAAGCATCCTTCTCTAGGGCGCAGAAGGACTCCTGACTTCAGGTTGATTTTGGTTGCGTGTGCACATATATTTGGGGGGTGGTAGTGGAGCTAGTGAATAGAGAAAAAGGGAGAAGTATGAAAAGAGAAGCAGCGAGACAGGAGAGAGAGAGAGAGAGAGAGAGAGAGAGAGAGAGAGAGGCAGAGAGAGACTTCAGAAGAGAGGAGTCAAACATTGGGGAAGGATAATGAGAGAAGGAAATCGAAACAGATTGGTATAGGAGTCTGTAGAGATAAAGAAGTGGGGGTAGCAAAAAAGAAAATAGAAAGAAATAAGGGATGGAAGGGGGTCGCAGAGAGAAAGAGACTCATTGAGAGAATGTGTGTGTAAGTTTGAGATTGGTGAGAGAGAAAGAGTGAGAGAGAGAGAGAGAAAGAGAGAGAGAGAGAGAGAGAGAGAGAGAGAGAGAGAGAGAGAGAGAGAGAGAGAGAGAGAGAGAGAGAGGGAGAGAGAGAGTTTGGATTTGTGGTCTATGATCGGAAATAACTACGATAATCATTCTTCTTTGCCTCGCTCGCCTCCGCCCAAATCAGTTTACTGCCTATTGGCTTCCGCCTGAGGAGGGGGTAAGAATAAGGAACGTGAGTGATGTGCTCAGAGGTACTCCATTCCAAACCCTTATGGCGCCAGAGCACAGGTACACCCTGCAGACTGGCATGGACCCAGCGTTCTTCCACTCTGTTTCCAAGAAGCTCTGGGCAATTCTAATGTCTGTGTCTGTCAATCTGTCAGTCTTTCTGTCTGTCCTCCCTCTCTGTCTCTTTCTCTATCTCTTTGTCTCTGTCTCTGTCTGTTTCTCTCTCTCTCTCTCTTTCTCTCTCTTTTTAGCGCCCACCCTAAAGGTCGAAGATCGCGGGTGGGCTGGGGGTGGGGAAAGAGTGCGGCGCCTGGGCTGGAGAACTCACGCGGTGGAATCGAACCTTGGAGAGCGAGGAAAGAAGTTGTATTGTGACACTGTGATAGGAGTAGGGGTGGGAGAAAAGATCGGCTAAAGTTGAAAACTTGCAGCAAAACACCTCCGAAGTCAAAGCCCTAACTTGCCATCACCCCACCCTAGCCACTTGGGGGAGACCCGGTTTTTCCACTAAGCCATTCTCCCGGAGCCGTGCGGTTCCCCACTATAGCGGTTCAGGCCCGCGCGGATTCTCACTGCGGCCGGATCGTCTACTTCTCTCCTAGCTCTCCCCGCACTAATCCCTTCTTGCCCAAGCTTGGTCTCCAGAGCTGGACCTCCTGCCCCTGCCCTCTCGCGGCGCCCCCTCTTGGCCCCGGCGATGCCCCAAGCTCAGAGGGGGCTAGCAGAGTTAATCTGTTGGACGGCCTGACTTTCCCTTTCCATCCCATTCATTGAACGTGGAGCTGGATCTTTCAGAGTCTGAGCCTCACGGTCCGATGCGCAAATACGCTTGACTTCATTTTCCCCTTTGTAATATGTATAGGTTTATTTTCCAGTGTAACAACCTCCCCCTCGGGTCCCTCTTGCCCCTATCCCTCCGCCCCTCTTTTGTGGCCGGGTTTCTTCGTCGCCTCTGAAGATGAAAGGCACTCGGGCCGGGCCAAGCCTGACAGCACCAGCCCCAACCCCCTGTTTTGTTCGAGTTGTGCTTTCTACACGCGAGCTCTCCCCTAAAAGTTGTACCAAATGCTTAATTTGATTATTCCAACTATAGACCAACTGCTTCAGCAGCCTCCACCACGCGTCTGGGAGGAAAAAAGAAACCATCTATAAGAAATAATCTAATAAACGTGAAGTGTAGAAAAACCCCTTCTGATTTTCAACCGGCACAAATAGAATTAGAGCTTCAGCATCCTTTTCCCAAACAGACCTTTTGTCTAGATCACAAATTCAGCCAACCAGCAATGTGTACAGTGGCTGCTATTTATTTTAATAGATAGGCGGGTGGGAAGCTAGATGGATAGATAGATAAATGGATAGATGGATAGATGGATGGAGAGATCCATCTTCATCTGACTGCCCTTTCTTAATATGTGTACACGGTTGATTTTTTTTGCTTGCCAATTTACTGAATCAATAAAGCAAAGGCAATGCAATGTGGAAAAAAAAAAAAGTCATTTAAAACTCAAAACAAGGGAAGGGCAGCCGGGAATATCTACCATGAGAAAAAAAAATGTTTACATGCTACCCCGTACCGAAATGAAAAAGGTTGAAAGTTTAAAAGAAACTTTTCTTTCCTTTTCTTTGCCATTCATAGGAGGGTTTCTTTTTTCTTCTTTTTTCCTTGAAAGTCAGAAAGAATGTTAGAAGACAAGGAAACAAAACAGCAAACAAAATGCCATTGTATTGAAGTAGCAATTCATGGGAAAACGCTTGTCAGCCTCATAATGTCTCACTTCTATGAGGCTGTTTTGAGGCTGTTTTACCGCAGGCTAAACACAATAACATGGGAATGAATAAAATATTAAATACCAGTGAGAATTTCAGAGGAATTTTCTTTTTGATTGCTTTATTTGGTGCTGCATCCAAATGATCTCACTACAGAAGTCATTGCCTATCATGGAATCAACCAGAAACAACTGTTTTCTGAACTGGAGAATAAAAAGAAAAAGCAAAGATTTGTGCCTCAGTGTGTCTACAAGCCACACAGCAGATATCCTCCTTTTCTCAGTTACCTGCCTAGGAAAATCCACTTAAAAGGGCTTAATTGGGAGATCAGTGCATTCACAATATAAAATATAGACCAATCAAGGTGCATTCTGGGTCTGAGAACCAGCCAATGTGAACATTTCTCCAAAAAGAATAGAATAGTCTTCCCTTTCCCCTTCACCTGGTGACGGAACTGTAATGGCTTCAGGATACAGACTCTTCAAGGCTCTGGTACAGAGCCTGGCACTCAGCAGAATATAGCAAATATTAAGCTACAGATTAACTGATTGATGATAATGGTGATGGAGTATCTACAGTTGGTTGCTGTTGTTTTTTAAAAACATGATTCTTTCTTATCATGTGTTTATTTTGCTTATAGATGAGAGCAGCCAAGTCAGAGAAACTGTTATAAGATGCTGAATAGAAAAAGGAAAACAAATGTTTAGAAACTTGGTTTTTCAGTGGTTTACTACTAGGAGGTGGTTATTTCATAGATGTAATTTTTATGCACATAAGAGAACCACATTTTTAGAGCTAGAAATAGCTCCAGGGAGAAGTCCCAGAGAAATGAAGTGACCTGTTCCAGGTCATATGTGTTTTCTGTTCAACGGATATTCAGTATCTGAGTGTGTATGATTTGTGTTGGGTATGTTATATTTAACAGGCTAACAAGGTTCATTTAGCCTTATATGTGATATTAAGGTATTTTCACATGGGGGTTTTGCATATTTTCTGCATCTGCTATGATTTCAGAAATGCATTATATTTAGGTAAACATGAGTCAGGGTTATAGTTAAGGAGGAAGGAAAAGGAGGCAAGGCATCGTATTAAGGACAGCAATATGGAATACCCCAAACTTGCAGTTCACAAAGCTCTGTCTAGTAGAGGGTGTTGCCTATTACCTTCTTTTTTTTTCTTTTTGCTGGAGTTTGGTTAGCAGTGGTAACATCTGCTGGGCTGGGGAGACACAGGGCATTTGATCTGACTCACAGATGTAAAAGTGACATCTGCTTGTGACAAAGGAAGGGGAAAAGAAATTAAATTAAGCAGGGAGGCCTTTCTGTGTGGAGGAAAACCTGTTTGAAAAAGGGAAAAAAAACTCACAAACCCTGACCAAGAAGGCAGCATGAGCAAGAGGACTTGAAAGGGTCATCCTGATTTCTGGACAAGCAGCTGCCAAAATAATTGATATTGCAACATCCCAGGGTAGCAGTGTTTTGAGTTTTGTAGGCATTACTTATAGGGAAAGGAAGGTGATCTTTCTAAGTAAAACTGATAAAGTAAGTCCATCCAGCCAAGCCAAGCAGTACTTGACCTATGTAAAGGAAGTGCTATGTTGGGAAATCCTTCCCAACATATCAGCAGCTCTAAGGACAAAGAGCAGTTATTTGGGGAATAATAATATAAAAAAAAAAAAATAACAGAACCCAGTAGTACTTAAAGACTTGGAATTGAGTCTATTTTTTTAGGAGTAGACTCAAAAAGAGATTTACCTTTAATGGCTGTATTAAAACTCCTAATAACAGCTATCAAAAACTATTCAACTGTCTCTCAAGATCCTTCCACGTCTCAGAGGATTAGATTATGTTTGTGCCCCAAAGTAATGATCGAACTTTACCATCCCAGAAAGGAAAGTCTTATAAGTCTCTTCCTTATATTGAAGCACATTATAGATGCTTAATAAATATTAATTGATGAATGCGACACTTAGCTTCTCTAATTCCCCCCCTTCTCTCTATGCTACTTATGCACAAAATATTAGGTCTCCTACGAGAGAGTATTTAGAGGTGCAAGGCCAACTATCAGTTTCTAGATTATAAAAACAAAGGCCACTGAAATCAAGCCCTCAAATTCTATATGGAGTTAGTGGCAGAACTGGAAGTAGACCTGAGATTTACTAGTACCCAAATAAACATTTCTTCTTTATTACACTCCAGTATTTTGTTTCAGGAACACAGAAATATAGGAAACTCACTAATAGGACTAAGCATTTATGTCACAGTCAAGATTTTTAAATTGTGCCGTCCTGCTTTTGAAAACTGTATCCTTGCTCTGTGTTACTATGCACTGGAAGTCATTACTATATTACATGTAAACTGACTTAACACCACAATCATTCCCAATTAAAAGCATATTGTGCAATCATATTTTTATTGTAATATGTTATAAAATGCTTGTTTTATTCCATAAAATAAAAATAAACTTAAGAGCTAGAAAAGAAAAAAAAACCATATAGCATGCCAAATAGAATTTTTTTTTACATTAAAAACCATATGGAAAGACAGCATGGTGTAGATAGTGTTTAATAGACATTCATTTTAGAACTGCATCTGGGACAGAGTATCCACATTAGTACTGTAGTTTTCTGTATAGATGAAGTTGTAGGTCTGGCCCAGACCATTCTTACATAGATGAAGTTGTAGGCCTGGCCCAAACCATCTTCCTTCACAAATTACTTATAAAAAATAATATTGTGGACATCCTTTGACTTATCCTGTTCCTCCTTGAGCTCTCTCTATGTTGTGTCCTAGACAGTTACCAAGTTTGTCTACTACACTCCTCATTATTTTATATTCAGCAGAAATATAGAAGTTAGAAGGAAGAGGGAGAAGGAAGAATGAGGAGGACACAAGTTGACAATGACTTTTTTATATCAAATTTGAGGTATCTGAGGGACCATTCAGGAGGAGATGTCACCCAGGCAGCTCTCATTAAAGCTCTGACTGAGGAACAGGGCTAGAGATAAAGATTTAAGAGTCATCTGCATAGAGGTGATCATTGAAGCAATAGAGAGTAGATGCAACGAGGAAAGAGGATGGATGGTTTGAGAGAAAAGAGAGTCATGAATGTGTGGTGTTACAGAAGCCAAGGAAGAACAGAGTATCAAGATTGGGGGTTTGGGTGGCCTTTAGAGAGGTCAAGGAGCCTCAAGGCTATCAAAAAGCTATTGGATTTGGTGACAAAGGCATAACTCATGACTTTGCAGAGGTCAATTTCATTGGAGTGGCAGAGGAACAGAAGCCAGTTGGCCAATCTGTCATCAAGCATTTATTAAGCACTTACTATATGCCAGGAACTGTGTTAAATGCTGAAGATACAAAGGAAGGCAAAAAAAAAAAAATGCAATCTCTGTCCTCAAGGCTTTCCTTAAACAAGCAGGAAGACAGGAAGTAGAAGCAGAGAATATACAGCACTCCTAGAAGTTTGGCAGCTAATGGGAAAGGGAGATAAGATCATAAATTTAGTGGGCAGAAGGGTCAAGGAAAAATTTTCATTTTTGTTGTTGTTTTTTTGTTTTGTTTTGTTTTAGGATAGAGAAGAGCTGAGCAAGCTTCTAGGTCATAGACAAAGGGCCTAAAGGGAGGAAATGACTGAAGATGCATGAGACAGAAGGGCCAACTGGAGGAGCAAGGTCATGGAGCCTATGGGAGGAAATGAGATCACAGATGAAGGGGTTAGCCTTGGAACAAAGAGAAAGACATCTCATACTCTGAGACTAGACAGAAGAAGGAGAGTATGAAGGAAGGCTTAGAAAGTCTTGGAAGAGTTCAAAAGGGGAACCTAGGAAGCTCATGTTACACAGTTCCAATCTTCATAAAGTAAAACATTAGGCCATATGCTGGATGAAGGGACAGGGGTGGAACTGGAGGCTTGGAAAGAGAAAAAGAATATTTGGAACAGACCCTACATAGAATAGCCAAGAATTCTAATGGCCATTTTGCCATTCCTCTCAAGAAGAACTATGATATTATCAGAACCTCTTCTTGTACTTAGAGTTTTTTTTAAGTTGCATCAATAACTTAGAACTATAAATTTATATACCCAATGCATAAGGATCTCAACGTTATAGCCAACATGAAGCAGTATGACACAATGGCAAGGATTGGTTTTTGCATCTGGTTTTGAATCTTGATACCTTAACACCCATAAGAGCTTGGGCAAATGTCTTGGCCTTTTGAGGAGTAGCAACTTTTATTTTGTTTAACTTTATTGTTGTGCCAGATGATTTCTAAGGTTTCTTTTAGCTCTAAATATATGATGCTTCCTGGATTGAAATGTCATTAGAACCTTCCCTACCATGCCCTCAGCCCAAATTTAAGAAAGGACTGCATTCAGAAAACTTTCCCTTTCTATCAACATGATCTAGAACACTTACTGAAAGCTATTTGAGGGTAGTGTTTCCTTGATGCTTGTTAAAAAGAGCTTTACAGTCATTTTCACTTGAGTGTGAATAATTTTAGGTCCTTTGGGGGGTTTTAACAGAAAGAAACTGTTGAGTGTTGGAGACAGGAGCAGAGCCAAGGTGAGAAAGGGTATGGGGCTTGGAAGCACTGGGGGGAAAAAAGGAAAAGTTAATGTTGTCTATTGGAATGGATATTGGGTTTAAAGTCAGAAGAGTTGGGTCACAGCTCTGCTGAAAGGACCCTGTGTGATCCTAGGCAAACCATTTATCTTTCTTCAGTTTTCACATCTATAGAAGGAGAAGGCTAGACCAGATGATACTGAAGGCCTGTTACAACTCTCAATTTGAGACAAAACCTCTATTGGCTTTGGCTTTCTCAGGGGTACGATGAGGGGGTTAAATTGAATGATCTCTAAGCTTCTTCCCAGCTTTAAATGGTATACTCTACATACACTTTAAATGATAAACTTGACATAAAAATCGTATCTGATGAAAGAGTATTAAAGCCTGAACATGAATGTGAAGAGAGACAGACAGAGAAATCAAAGGTTTGTTTGAGTGATACGCCAGATGACAGCAGTATGAGGCTGAATATATGCAATGGGACAAAGCTTCATATACCTGGGGAGAAGTTAAATCTCCAAGTATCGAAATTCCTCCTTGGTTAACTGGCAAGTAAACCTAGTCCAAAGAGATGTGGATTCAAGGGTCAGGAAGCATGGATTTAGGACAGGATTTTCTGTGAATGTCTGGCTTTCCTTTGCCTTAGTTCCTTAGTTTATCTCTATGAAATAAGGATAATATCACTGGTCCTTTCAAATCTAAAGTTCTTCCCTCTATGTTAGACAGACTTCTTTTTTTGTTTGTTTTTTGCTTTTGCTTCTTGAAGAGGTGATGGCTGGGCAATTGGGGTTAAGTGACTTGCCCAAGGTCACATGGCTAGTAAGTATTAAGTATCTGAGGCCGGATTTGAACTCAGGTCCTCCTGACTCCAGGGCCAGTGCTCTATTCATTATGCCACCTAGCCACTCCAATGTTAGAGAGACTTCTTACTCCTTATGGCACGTTAGAATCTTCTAAGATATTGAAAATAATTTACAAATTTTTATTGACAATAAAAATTTGAAATATAGAATGAAATAACTCACCAGAAAGGAAATAACTTCTTTATTTATGAACTTCTATAAGTACTCTGTTAGTTTAGTGATATTTTGGGGGGATCAGGGCATTCTTCCAATGAGCTAAGATACAAACTATATTAAAAAAATGAGGTTACCTGGACACTTAAATGGGAACTAAGATCGTTTATACTAACATAGACACAAGTCTTATCATGAGATTCCCAAGAGAAATTATGGGTAGGAACATGAGCCAAAGAGTATGATTTTGCAAAAAGTCCTCCAAGATTGAGCTTGGTCCATGTAAATTCATGGCTTGGTGTTCTGTATTACAGGTTATGCCTGTGACGGCTATCTAGGATTGTTTGATTAAAAAAAAAATCTAGATGACTTGCCCTAGAATAGTATAGATCAAGACAATCTCTTAAAACTGTACATGGGTATATTTGGGGTGGAATGTCATCCTATCATCTACTTCAAACACATAGGATAATTTATAGAAACTTTTCCTCCCATTTAAATTCATTGAATTAGAGATTTAGAACTGCAAGGGACATTGGGGTCATCTAATCCAACTCTCTGCATTTACAGATGAGGACACTGAAGCCAGTTTAAATTAATTGCTTGATGCTGCTCAAGAGCAGCTAGGTGGCAAAGTAGATAGAGTGTTGGGCCCAGTTTCAGGAAGACTCTTCTTCCTAAGTTCAAATCTGGCCCCAGACACTTCTTAAGTTCATGATCCTGGGCAAATCATTTGCCCTGCTTGCCTCAGTTTCCTCATCTGTAAAATGAGCTGTAGAAGGAAATGGCAAACCACTCCAATATCTCTGCCAAGAAAACCTCAAATGGAGTCATGAAGAGTTGAGCGTAATTAAAAAACAGCTCAACACAAATGCTGTTCAGTATTAACTGGCAGAGCTAGGATTTGAACGCAGTTCTTCTGATTCCAAAGCCAGCATTCTTTCCCTTACGCTACACTGTACAAGTCTTTATGTATTATCCTTCTCAGGTGGATTTATATTTTAAAAAAGAATTCCCAGAAACAACAACGAGATGCAAAGAAATAAATGGTGGGATATTAAGCGTCAATGAGGAAGCTGAGTGTGGTGGCTTCCTGGGTCACTGAAATCACACCTGGTATGCAGCCACCTACTCCATTAATGGTTTAGTCTGCCCCTGTGGTTAGTACTATAGGGCTCTAAATTTCCTTAATTTATGCATGCAGTTCCGATTAAGGTCAAGAAATTCCAAGTAAAGTTCTGTCTTGAGATGGATTTTGCATTTTAATGTGCCCAGATTTTCAGAAAGGGGAGCATCCAAACTGAAAAGAATGAGGTAAACACTTAAGCCCTCCATTCTCTTACCAGGCTCATTCTTGAAATACATGCAATGAATAAGAGTTGTTTAAATAATTGACAATGATCATTTGTTATTTGGACTTGATTTTGTTTTCTTTTGCCAATGAAGAGCATCGCAGTTTAATTCAAATTTAAGCTGATTCAGATTTCAAGCTCAAATGTAAACTTCAGCATTTAGGGACAGCTACCATGTGCTCTAGCATCATTTCTCCAGACCTCAGGAGCCTTAAGACAATAACGTGGTTATAATGATGAATGCATACAGTCTTTTCACCCATTAAGCATAATGACCTCCACTAAAGTCTGATTCTGATGTCTCACTGTGGCATGGAAGTGACCTTGGGAAAGCAGCCCAAAGTAGGTGGTTAAGCTCCATCAAAGGCTAAATCCTGACTCCACACCAATAGTCAACAAATACTGAAGGGAAAAGATCAGAATTTGCAATTAGATGCAAGTTCTTCCTCATTTTATCAAACTGGGAAGACTTTGAATGTAGGCCTAGCAATGGATTAAATATCTGTTGCCTGAATTCCGGCTTAACTAAGTTTAGAGAACCTGCTCACCAGGTTGACCACATAGTGATGAAATTTTTGCATTCAGTCAAAGTGAGAACTCAGAAAGACCTTAGCTTAAAAATGCCAAGGTCTCACACTACATCCTGGGCCATCTCTAGTTGTCCTGATCTACATCTGTCCACTAGACCCAGATGGCTCTGGAGGAGAAAGTGAGGCTGATGACTTTGCATAGCCCTGCCTCACTGTAATCCAATTCACATGCAAGTGATGATATCATCTTCCTGATGTCATGGTCCTCTTAGAGAATCAAGGACAAACCACGACCACAGAGGCTTCAAATACCCAGACTTTAGGAGGAGCTGTCTCAGCTCTAAGAAAAAGCAACTAATAATTTCTTGACCTGTCTTAATGATAATTTTGTTTTTCAAAAAGCTGAGGAAACAATAAAAAAGAGCTTATTTTATGGATCTATTTCTCACCAAAAAGGAAGCACTGATTGCTAGGAGGAAATGATAATAGGCTCAGGGAAAATCACCATTCAATCTCTCTGTAATCTATGGCCTTGAACCCTCAGCTCTGGGTTTGCCTGGACCAGGTTCAGTCTTTAGATACTATCCACAAAATAGTTATCTTCTATTTGTGCCCCTACTCATAATCTCCTCCAGAAATCTCAGAATATATATGTCTAAATCTCCCTAAGTGGGAAAAGGGATCTTTAGTTCCCTTCCAAACGTCCTACTAACAAAATTTTTGGACACAGTATTTCACTCCAAAGGAGACACAGAAGACCATAAATATTCACTCTATTATACTTGCTTTTCTAGTGAGTTCCATCTTTCTCCCAGTGACTTAACATTCTTCTGGATTCATGACATCCTGAAATTTGAGGCTCTCCTCAAATAGAATAAAGCATTTGAGATTGATTGGAAATCAAGACCTCATCCATCATTCTTGCATGGTCCAAATATGATTCCATCTCTTCTTCCTAAGCACAGGGGTCCAAGAACTTGTCGCTGGCCCAAAATTCTGATTTCCTCTTTAGGAGGCTAGGTTCAGTGCTCATGGAGAGTACTGATCAAAACTATCCCCTCATGGTGGGGTGAGATGGTTATTATTTGGGAACTCCTTGGAAACTATCATTTTTGATACACAGCTTCCTGCTCTGCTGTTGCTTTGCCTTTCCATCCCTAGATCCAGGAACTCAAAATCTGGAAACTTTTGTCCCTCCAATGTTGTTCCCAATAGTTTCCATCTTCCAGACTGAAAAAGTCAGACACTGCTGCATCATAGCTGCCATCTCTAGTGTTTGGTGATTTGTAGTTCCCTCAGACTGTGTCAATAATTGGGCTTCATTCCCTTCCCATCACCCCCAAAACCCCCATTGTAATCTGCTTTTAGGTCTCTGTTCTCTAGTCTGTCTTCAGCTCTCTCTGAATCTCTCTTTGAACCCTCTGAAAGATTTGTCTGTCCTTTTTTATAGGTTCAAGCTTCTCAAGAGCCTGACCCAATCAAATTATTCCAGAATGTCAAGCATTCCATTCAGTAGCAATGTTTTCGTCTAATCAAGGAAGCAAAAAGTCCCAAACAATTGCTTCATCCTTTAATGAAAGGCTTCTTAACCCAAGATCTATAAACTTATTTTAAAACTATTTTGCTGACCTTATTTCAATGTAAGTAGTGTCTTTTGTAATCCTATGTATTATGCATTTAAAAACATTATTCTTAGAAGGGGTCTATAGGCTTCAACAGACCACCTAGGAGATATACAACACAAAAAAGCTTAGGAGCCCCACTTGAATGTCCTCAAATTGACTAGACTCTCTTGTTCATACTCCATAGTCTCCCTCTTACCCTACCTAAAATTTTATAGTGTGTGCAAATCATATTATGATACCTCCAGGTCAGTTGACTTATCACTTCAATTCTGTCCATCTTTCTTGGAAACAAAAGATTCCATTATATCAAAAAACTGATACAATGCAATAGTTGCCTCTCCCAATTGCCTTTCTCAGCACCTTACTTCAGCCCAAGGAATTTAAAGCAGTGTCTATGATGGACAGTTCTTAGATGCTCCTCAAATTACCAATCCTCTGTGACAGTTCACAGCTGGATGATTTTAGGGCTTACATTCACTTGAAAACATGTAGCTGTACAAAATTCCTCTAGGTTTATTCCAGTGTGTGTGTGTGTTTGTGTGTGTGTGTGTGTGTATGTGTGTGTGTGTGTGTGTGTGCTTGAAAGGGTCTGTCCCAAACCCCCAAGCAAATAAAAACAGGGAAAATGTCATCAAACAACTAGATAAAATGAAACAGAAAATTAAAATAACAAATAGCAACAAAAATTGAAAATGAGAGTGGAAAAAATAAAACATTCCACCCCAAATATACTCAAGTACAAATTTGAGAGGTCTTTCCAATCTATACCATTCTACAGCAATTAGTCTAGTTTAAAACAAAATCAAGAAATCTGGATGAGTCTTTACAATATATCCCCCAAATCATGAATTTACTTGGACCAGGTTAAACCTTTAAAGGCTTTCCATGAAATCATACTCTTTACTTCATGTTCCTACCCAAGGATTCTTTTGAGAATCTCATGATAAAGCTGATGTCTATAATTAGTATAAGGGACCTGAGTTCCCATATAAGCATCTAGATAACAATATTTTTTTTGATACATCTGTCTCACTGGAAGAATGTCCCTTCCCTCCACCCTATCCTACCCTGCCATAAACCTCAAAACCAACAATATACTTAGATAAATCCATAAACATGAAAGTTATCCTTCTTTTCCTTTTTGGTGATTTGTCTCTATTCATTAAGAACTTCCCATGGTAGTCAAATAAGTCATATTGTTCCAATGTGCCTCCCTAGGAAATTGGACACAAGAATTCAGCCCTGTTCTCTTGGTCATACTCTCTACATCATTAGAATTTGGAATAGAGAAGAGGAGGAAAGTCAGGTACAGTCCGATATCAAGGATAAACATGGGGAAAACCTATCTCAAAGGAAGAGAAAGGCTAGGTAAGAGCTCAAGGAATAAAATTCTCCTGGAGAAGTCATACCAGAAAGGCGGTTGCTTTCAAGAATGAAATTCTGGAGACATAAACAGAAACAGTTCCAGTGGGGGAGGTGTCCCTTAACTGAGGTCAGTTTAACAGATTTCTTATAGCAACCTTTGACAGGCAATGGAGGACTTCTTGTAGGAAGCCAATGAAGAAATAGGAAGAAGGTCAAAGATACTGATAAAAGAAGTGGAGGAAATGAGATGGAATGGGATCACTTGTGCAGGTAGAGACATTTGCTTAGTGAGGAGTAAGGTCACCTCTTCCTGTGAGATGGGGCAAAAGGAGAAGGCAGTGGCAGAAGTCATCTGAATGATATGGGATGAAAGGAGAAGAGAGAACACCAAAGCTGTATCGCTTACTCCATATTTCTGCCCCCAAATGTTCTTCTAGCCTAACAGTAATCGAGTCTGTTGAGTTTTTATTCTGTCATATTCTTGCCTTACTCTCAGAATGGCACGACCATTGGTTCCAAGAGACTAATGTAGATGCACAGAGTTATCAACCAACTTAGATGTAAAAAGATAGGTACAGGAGGTGGAAGCAAGGGGATCAGTGGGAAGGAAGGGAGGAAAGCAGATTACTACCAAAATGTGGCATCATTCCATAAGAACCGAATAAGAAGTGCTAATGACCAGAATGATCTAATCCTAGAAAATAAGATTAAGGACAACAACAGCAAAGGTTTTATGAGTTTTACTGTAGATCTGGTATCAAAAGCAACATGGTAAGCACCCTGGACCTCCAAGACCTCAAGTCTTGACTCTGACATTCACTAGCTTTGTGAGCCCTGACAAGTCACCTTGCCTTTCTCAGCCTTAGTTGCCTCATTTGTAAAATAGAGATAATGATGTCTGCCATACCTATCTCACAGGGTTATTGTGAGGATCAAATGAGATCATGTACATGAAGTACTAACCAGTAAATGTTAGCTTGAACTATTACTAACTCAAGTTCTCCCACTTTAAGCATCAGAATGTGCTCTTTCTCAGACTGGAAATTGCTTTAAGACAATGCTCTAATATATAGGTAATATCCTTGTGTGTTTTAATTAGATTGTTGAAAATCAGGAATGATATCATATCATTTCCTAGTAATATAAAAATTTCCCAGAAATGTCAGCTGCACATTTTTAGTAATTACATTATGCTAATCAACTAAAATGGCTTAGTAATAAATGCTAATAAATAAAAATAAAATCATAATCTTAGAATCATAGGATTAGCAGGAACCTCCAGAAGTCAGTCAATCCATCCCTCTGCCTTCAGGCATGCTTTACCCCTAACCAATTTCAGAATGAAATAATACTATGGCAAAGGATTTTTAGTATATTAGATTACCTCTTTCTCTCCCCACTACATTATCAGACACCACCACCTACCCCTTGCCTGCCAGTCCAGAAAAATGTCAATAAGTTCCACTTATTTCAGAGAACATTAACAAAGATTGAAATTTATTTGAGGAGATATTTAAATAATTAAATGGAGCAAATTCTCAGAAATGAGGCCACAAGTATACCTTCCAATATGCCTGCAGGCATAGTTATTACACAAGATGAAAGTGAATACTGTGCTTGGACAGATGTGATAGTTTCTTAATGGCCCAAGTAACATAGTCAATGGTTTATTTCCTATCAACAGTTTCACAAAAGCTCAGTATATTTTAATAGTGTTTTAGATGTGTATGGCTTAGAAAATACGTCTAGAATCTTGCCTCATATTTGGCAGAAAAAATTGAGACCATTTGTCACGAGCTCCCTCTTCTCCCCTCCTTTCCCCTCATCCCATATTCCCCACTTCTGTCCCACAGGAAGAAGTGACTTTACACCTTGCCAAAGCAAATGCCTTTACCTGCACAAGTGATCCCATTGCATCCCTTCTCCTCCACTTGTCTTTCCCTGTTTACTAGCTCCTTCCCTACAGCCTATAAACATTCCCATGTCTCCCCCATCCTCAAAAAACCATCACTTAATCCTTCCATCTCCACTAACTATGATCCTATATCTCATCATATCTAAACTTCTGGAGAAGGTTGTCTGTAATAGGTACTTCCACTTTATCTCATCTCCTCTTCACTTCTTACATTGTGACTTCCAACTTCATCCTTCTACTGAAATTGCTCTCTCCAAAGTTACCAATGATCTTTTCATTTCCAAGTCCAATAGGCATTTTTTCCTCCTCATTCTCCTTGACTTCTCTGCAGCCTTTGACACCACTGATCACCCTCTTCTTAATATTTTCTTTCCTCTAGGCTTTCGAGACACCACTCTCTCCTGGTTCTCCTACGTATCAGACCACTTCTCTGACTCCTTTGTTGGATCCTCCTCCAAGTCATACTCTATTACACATAAGTGTTGCATAGAGCTCTGTCTTGGGGCTTCACTTAGTGATCTCATCAGCTGGTCTCCAATCTCACATCTCCAACTGTCTTTCAGACATTCTGAACTGGATGATCAGTAGACATCTTTTACTCATTCTCCTCTCCCTAAACCCTCTACCCCTCCTACCTTCTCTATTACTATCCTCTCAGGCTCCCAGGCTGGCAACTTAGGTGATATCCTCAACACCTCGCTCCCTTTCACTCTGCCCCACCCTCTGATCCAATCTGTTGGCAAGGCCTGTCAATTTCATCTTTGAAATCTTTCTCTCATATGTCCCCTTCTCTCCCCTTATACTACTACCATTCTGGTACAGGCCCTCATTACCTCACACTCTGACTATTGAAATAACCTTCTGGTGAGTTTGCCTGCCTCAAGTCTCTCCCTGCTCCAAATCATCCTCCATTCAACCACTAAAGTGATTTTCCAAATGTGCATGTCCAACCATGTTACACACTATTAAATAAACTAACTCCTTGGACTCACTGTCACTTCCAAGATCAAAAACAAAATTCTCTGGCATACAAAGCCCTTCATAACCTGTCCAATCCCACCTTTCCAGTCCTCTTACATCTTACTCCCTGCCTCCTACTCTCTGACTTGAGTGACACTGACCTCCTTGCTGTTCCGTGAACAAGACCCTCCACTTCTTGGTCTTGGTGCAGGTATTTTCTCTGTCTGTCCTATCATGCTTGGAATACTCTCCTTCCTCATCTCTGCCTCCTAGCTTCCCTGGATTCCTTCAAGTCTCAAATAAAAGCTCATCTTATACAGGGTGCCTTTCCCAAACACCTCTTAATTCTAGTTCCTTCCTTTTGTTAATTATTTCTTATTTATGATGCATATAGCTTGTTTTCAAATGTTTGTTTGCTTGTTGTGTCCCATACTGGGTTGTGTTCTTCTTGAGGGCAGAGACTGTCTTTTGACTCTTTTTGTATCCCAAATAGTGCCTGACACATAGAAGGAATTAATAGAAGCTTATTGACTGACTAAGAAACTTCTCACACTCAGAACTTGGATCTTTCTCATCCTACACTGTGCCCACCATGCCAACCCCTTTCTCCCACTGATATGCACCAATCCTGATGAGGAGTAGGCTCTGGGAGTACCCTTGAGCTCTCCTTGAATCTTTGAGGTACAGGCTCTGGGAAACCCCTTGAAGTCTCATTAAATCTTCCCACTTGATGAGGCATTTGCAGAGACCATAAGTTTTCCATTGTGGTTGGGCCCAAACCTCTGTTACCAGCCTGGCTCTCCATTGTCCATCTGCTTCCCACCCTTGAGCCTATCAAAATACCAATCCATCCTTTCATTGACCTCATTGACTCCTCCTGAAGACCCTCCCCGAACTCCTCCTCTAGACCACCCCCAGATTCCTCTGAACATAAGGCCCTATCTTCCCTCCATGTGGTGTGACAGGGCCATAGAATGGCTTAGCACTGACTTGCTCTGCGAGAGTTTCTCAAGAATGACTTAGCACAGACTTACTCTGTGTCAGACTTGCTCTGGCCCTCTCGCTCAATGCAAGCATCACTAGGCACAGCGAACTTTCAATAAACTTTACTTTTCTTTGGCTGAGAGAAGACTTGAGTCGAATTCTTTCAGCAGGACCTGGCATGTTGGTATTTTGGGGTCTCCAGAGCAGCCTAACCTTCTTTATGGGAAGCAGACCAGAGCAAGTCTGACACAGAGTAAAGTCTGTGCTAAGTCATTCTTCAGAAGCTCTCACAGAGCAAGTCTGTGCTAAGCCATTCTATGGCACTCTCACACCACATGGAGGGAAGATGGGGCCTTATGTTCAGAGAAATCTAGGGCTGGTCTAGAGGAGGAGTTTGGGGAGGGTCTTCAGGAGGAGTCAATGAGGTCAATGAAA
>CM053592.1:110439280-110478762 GCA_028646515.1 Pseudochirops corinnae | reverse complement strand
ACAATTTGAATACTGTGGAAACACAATCAGGATAACCCAGGATCTGGCAGCTTCTATATTAAGGGATTGAAAGGCCTGGAATATGATATTCCAAAGATCAAGGGAGCTAGGATTAAAACCAAGAATCACCTACCCAGCAAAATTGAGTATAATGTTCCAGGGAAAATATGGTCATTCAATGAGGTGAAGGACTTTCAAGCATTCTTCATGAAAAAACCAGAACTGAATAAAAAATTTGACATTCAAATACAAGAAGCATGAGAAAACATGGAAAAAGAATTCATAAGGAACTTATCAAAGTTGAACTATTTACATGCCAACATGGAAAAACAATAATTATAACTTAGGAAACTTTTCTCAGTATGAGGATAGTTGAAGGGAATATAAATTTACATATATGTATCCATACACATATGTCCATATAGGAAGGTATATATGCATATGATCACATATGTGAGTGTGTATATATATATATGTGTACATAGACAGAGGGCGTGGGATCAATTGAACAGGATGGGATAATATTTTAAAATGTGAAATTGAGAGATCAGAGAGGAATAGTATGAGAGGAGACAGGGAGAGACAGAACAGGGTTAATCCTCTCATATAGAAGAGACAAGGGATAATTGTTACAATGGAGGGGGAGAACAGGAAGGCAAAAGGGAATAGGTCAACCTTACTCTCATTGAAGTTGGCTTAGGGAAGGAATGACATATACTCTAAATTGGGTATCTTGGCCTACAGGAGAGTAGGGGGGAGGGGATGAGAGGGGGGAGGATGGAGGGGAGGGCAGGTTGAGGGGGAGAGTTGTTAGAAGCACACACTTTGTAAAGAGACAGGGACAAAGTAGAGAATAGAACAAGTGGGGGGTGAAATAGGAAGGAGGGAAATATACAGGTACTGGGGTAGGGAGATCCATCTTGCCCTACTGGAAAGTCAGAGGGGTGATGGGGGAGGGTATAGGAGAGAGCTGATTGGGGGAGAGGGTATTGTGGGATTGCTGTTTTGGGATGGTGGGTAGGGGAAAGATAGAGAGAAAATTTGTAAATCCAAATCTCATGGAAATGAATGATGTAAACTAAAAATAAACAAAAGTTTAAAAAATGAGATTCTAGATAGGTTGTAGTTAGACACTAACACTGGGAAATCAGGAGCTGGAGACAATGCTGTAAAGATTTGTTGAAGATGAAGTTCAAGCAGGGCAACACAGCTGTCAACTCTTGGGAAGGAATGGCAGAGAGATGAAGCTGGCACATAACAATCAGAGATAGGGGGGATCATTTTCATGCAATCCAAGAGGCAAAGAGACAGAACTAAAAACTATAATAGGAAGAGAAAAGAATGGGGTATCTAATCAACAGTCTGATTCTATACACACCTGTGTAGAATGACTAAGAATCAGATGTCAGGCTCCATAGATATCCTTTTACACATAAATAGTAACTATTGAAATGTAATAGTCATATGAGAGCATCCTCTATTTACCTATTTATCACTCTCATTTGTGGTCTGTAACACTTATAAATCTATCTGTAGATCTAGTGACACTATAATAAATGAATATTAATTATATATATATATGCATATGTTACTATCATTAATAAAATAATACACACAAAAATACTCAAAGGAAAAAAAAGTTTAAGGGGATTTTGAACAAAGAAATGAGAACCATTAATGCATAGATAAGCATAAATAAACCTCACAACTTTTTGCTACAATAACTTATTTTATGCAATTTCTCATTGAGTTCAGAATGTTTTGACATTTATTCTTTAGTTCTTCATAGTGAAACCACATTTAAAAATTTTTATTTCCTCCCAATTACATGTTAAAATAATTTTTAAAATATTTGTGGGGTTTTTTTTTAAAGTTTTGGGTTGCAAATTCTATCTCTCCCTCCTCCCTGAAATAGTAAACAATTAAATATAGGTATATATGTACAATCACGTAAAACATTTCCATATTAGTCATTTTGTACAAGAAGACTTGAACAAAAAAAATGAAAAATAGCATGCTTCAGTCTGTATTCAAATAACATTTCTTTCTCTGGAGATAGATGGTCTGCTTTATCATTAGTCCTTTGGGATTTTCTTGGATCATTGTATTGCTGAGAATAGCTAAGTCATTCAGTTTTTCATCAAACAACATTGCTATTACAATGTATAATGTTCTCCTGATTCTGTTCACTTTACTTTGCATCTGTTCATGTAAGTCTTTCCAGGTTTTTCTGAAATCATCCTGTTTGTCATTTTTAATAGCACAATAATATTTCATTACAATCATATACCACAGCTTGCTTAGCCATTCTCCAATTGATGGGCATTCCTTTGATTTCCAATTCTTAGCCACCACAAACAGAGCTGCTATAAATATTTTTTTGTACAAATGGTCCCCTCCTCCTTTTTATCTCTTTGGGATATAGACCTAGCAGAAACCATATATCTTTAAAAATTTATTTACTTTTAGTTTACAACATTCAGTTCCACAGCTTCCTGAGTTCCAAATGTTTCTTACCCCTCCTTCCCCTTCTCCCCCATGGCAGCATGCAATCTGATATAGGTTCTACATATAGCTTCACGTTAAACATTAGTCAAATTGTAAAGAAGAATCATAACCAATGGAATGAACAATGAGGAAAAAGAGAGAGAGTAAGTAGTTTGCTTCAATATACATTCATACTCCATAATTCTTTCTCTGGATTTGGCTAGTCTTTTCCATCATGTTAAAATAATTTGGAGTTGTCTTGTAACCTTGTGTTGCTGAGAAGAGCCCAGTCTATGATAGTTAGTCATCACAGATATGATGTGTCTGTAATTGTGTACAATGTTTTCCTGGTTCTGCTCCCCTCACTCAGTATCAGTTTATATAAGACTCTCCAGGTTATTATGAAGTCTGTCTGCTCGTCATTTCTTATAGTACAATAGTATTCCATTTCATCAATACACCACAACATGTTTAGCCTTTCCCCAATTGAAGGTATCCACTGATTTCCAATTCTTTGCCACCACAAAAAGAGCCGCTATAAATATTTTTGTACGTACAGGTTATTTTCCTATTTGTATGATCTCTTTGGGATACAGCCCCAGAAGTGGAAACCACATTTTTTTTAACATGAGATATAAAGTACCTTTGACAACTGGTCAATTTTTCTAAGTCTAGCTATGATTATAATCTATGGATTTTCATTGGGATTTATGTCAATTGAATTTCCATGCCATTGAAGCATGTTTGTCTCCTTGTCTTGGATAAATTTCTTAAACCCTCTGTCGCGTGTTGCCTAGTGCAAGACACTGCTGGATTCCATCTCCATTTGAAACTCTAATTCCAAAACAATTTTGCTTCTTAGTGTGTCAATACATTTATCAAACTTGATCATTCATTTTATGGGGACAAGACTTTAATGTGAAATAAAAAACATCCTCAAAATATTTTGGGGAGGGATGGATGTTTTATGGTTTGATGAAGATATCCAGGTCTTCCAGACTCATTGGGACTTACTTCTTTCAACAACAGTTTTGATATAGCTTTCAGCAAAAATAACCTTCTCCCAATCTTCAGTACTCCAGTCTTTGCATTGTCCTGTCTACGATGTGGATTTTTTTTCCTTCATAGCATTAGTTCACAGCTTTTTTTTTTAAAACTGGTTTTCTCATCCTCCAACTTGAAGAAGCCTACGCTGCATGGTAAAGGAAACAATAGCAATCCCTCCATCAGATTCATCTAAATATCTACTTGTTTTCTCTACACTAATTAGGCTATTCCACAGCAATGAATTGTCAGTTCATTGTCTTTCATTTTGAACTGTTCTTTCCTAGCACTTCAGTGCAATGGATCATGTTTCATTTGGGGCTTGAATGAGTCCTCTTCTTTTCCATGCCAATAGCTACTGCCTTATATCTTCATTCATTGAAGCATATTCTTCTACAAGAGCTACAACTTCTGCACATTTTTCAAGTTTCCTTAAAGTAGTTCCCACTTTTAAAACCCACAGAATTAAAAATATAACAAAAGGGAGCAATGAAATAGGTGTGTATGGCATGAAATTCAGGATCTAGCTGACAGATAACTACTTAAAGGTGGAAAAACCAACTCAATCTGGTTTCATCTGATCAAGATCAAACATTCCAAGTCTGAGTTATGCCCTTATGACTACCACAAAAATGAAATCATATCCAGTTTATTGCTTGTTCAAGAAAGTCACACACCATTATGGCTTTGAAAGCTCTTATTACTTTTCATGGTCATTGTTCAGAGATTTAATTTTCACAAAAGAAATCAGTAGTCAGATGAAGGTATTGCTACATCTTTTTTGTATTACTGTAATTTGGGAGAGGTTCTAAGAAAACCTGTCTCAGGATCACTTTTTAAGTGGAGCTTGTGATGAGTGAGGGTCTCTAATTGTGTTTCTTGACTGAACTAAATTTGACATTTTTAATAGCCCAAGGCAAACTTCAGTTAATAATATTGCATCGGTGATACAGGAACTTACACATGTCTTAGAAACTAATGGTACAGTTTCTAATATCACTGTCATTCATAAGACATCATTATAGAACACTTGGTAATAGAGGTAACCAAAGACAAAAAGTTCACAATGCACAACATCTGCTAATCAGGTCAGACAGAACAACTCCTGCTCAGGTTGCAAAGAGTTGTGTTGATTTCTGTTTATAGATCCAAGAATGCATGTTTTGCATCTATCTGGAGAAAGTAAGCTATTCAAAACCCAGCTCTCAAAGCAGTTCCCAATAGCCTGAGTCCAAAAAGGACCTTGATTTTTCTTATGATACTAAAATCTCAGAATTTTAGTGATCAGTTAAATTGACAGAAGGGTTATGCTTCAGAATTTTTCAGTGTTTGTAGTAGTGTCTATAAGTCAAAATATAAGTCAAATCCACTTGTGAAGTATCAGTAATTGATAAAGATACCTTCTGTAATAGGTTGTTGTTGTTAGTTTTTGGAAAGACTGTTGCCAGAGTTGCTAAGATCTGCATAGATTCTTTTTTAAAATTTTATTCATGCCTTTTGTCTTTATGCCACAGTAATTCCTTAATATAGTCCTGCTATCCTCTGCCCTGCTCAGACCACACTGGAACATTATCAGCACCATGTTCTAGGAAGGATGTTGATAAGCTGGAAAGTATCCAAAAGAAGAAGGTAGAAGGTTTCATGTTCATTTGCTTATGATCATTTGAATGAATTGCAGACATTTGGACTGGAGAAGACTTGGGGAGAACCTGATACATCTTTAAAGGGCTGTATTTGAAAGAGTTATTAGACTTGTTTTACCTGGCCCTAATGAGCAGAGCTAGGAACAACAGATGCAAATTTAGGTGTGATGCGATTTAGAAAGACATAAGACCTCCAACTGATTCAATGACCAACAATGGTTGTAGACAACTAATGGTGAAGGATGCTACCTACCTTCTAACTGACAAAAATACAGTGCAATATGAGTTGCCATTAACTCTGTCCCTTTAGAGTTCCCACAGTTATATTCTGCAGTGATTTCTAAAGCGGTTTTACAGCAATAAAGCTCTTCCTTTGCCTAATTACTGATATCTAATATAACTCAAGCAAGAGAGGCTATAGAGATGAAGAATGAGATGTTCATTTTCAAATGTGGCCAGTGTGAGAATTGATTTTGTTTCACTCTGCAAATTGGTTTTAGTTTCTATTTTTTAGGAGAGGGGAGATCAGAGAGAGAAAAAATAAATGACTGTTAATTTTTTAAAAATAATTAATGTTTAAGAATGAGCAAAAAAGATTAGGTTTGACGTAAGGAACAACTTCCTAATAATTAGAGCTATTCAAAAGTAAAATTGTCTACCTCAAGAGATAGTAGACTCCCTGTTGCTGGAGGTTTTCAAGTAAAGGCCACTGTCCATTTGACAGGAGTTATATAGAGGGAATATTTTTTCAGGTAAAGGTTTTATTAAAGATGATTTTTGAAATTCCTTCCAAGTTGAAGATTCTTTAACTTGTGATTGCACCAATTCACTTGAAAGTGAAAAATATACCTTTTATTTTAATGAAAAAACTGAAACCCTAGCATTTAGTCAAAATCCTTAAACCAGTTACACATATCCAGTGGATCATATAAATTGTGCCAGTTTTAAAGTTAAATGTTATGAAGTTTGTGGAAAAAATAAATTCACCAGTAATAAAGCACTAGAATAGTGCCTATATCCATGTCTTGAACTTGGTTAGTTTCTTTCTGTTCTCTGTAGGAGAAAGTTTTGCAAACCTTGACTAAGCTTAGACTTATTGACAGATCAATGATGTTATTGCCCATAGCCAGCCATTACTGTCACAGAATTAAGCACCTTTCATTCCTATTTTCTCCTGAAATTTTCCAAAGTTTCATGGTGGTCTTCCCTTCTGGGATTCCAGGTGTGGTATTATATTCTCGTGATTTCCTGATCAGCAGCAGAAAGCAAAACTGCAGAAAGACTTCATGGAGCCCTATCTCATTTCAACATGTCAGACACATGGATGAAAAAGGACAAAAGTCAAATTGGGATGCCTCACATTACATTCTTTGTCTTGTCCACTAACAGTGATGGGGTGCATCCCCCCCAAGACAAGGTGAGTGCAATCCATGATGGACCTAGTCACAAAACAAAACAAGAGCTTCTGGTCCACCATGATCTATTCAGCTTCAGTATTGCTTGTTAAAGGGGAATAAAAGCAATCCCTGATGATCACTTCATCATCTACTTAAAAAAAAATGATTCCCTAGTTCTAAGCTTTCCAAGTCTAGGATGTTTTCTACAGTATTAGAATGGTTGCTGATTCTTGCGTCTGTTCTGATATACTACAACAAGTATAAACAACTACCTTTCACCACTGATAATACCACCTTACAGTACTGGAGTGGATGAGAGACTCATAGTGGAAAGTGCACTAAATTAGGAATCAGAAGACCTGAATTTGAATCTTACCTTCATTACTTATTAGCTGTGTGACAATGGACAGATCACTTAACCTCTCTTAACCCTTAGTTTCCACATCTATAAAAATACTTTGCTTATTTTGATATAAAGAAAATTCCTTATATGCCATAAAGTAATGTCAGTGTGAGTTATTCTTTGCATGATGAGGGGCATTGAATGTACTGAGATAGAGAAATAATAGCATAGAATGACATATTACTATAGCCTAATGATATCATTAAAAATATAGTGGAATATAATGTAATATTAGGTACAGTTATTAGTCCTTATGACTTGCTGTTAACTTTGTCCCTTTAGAGTACTCACAATTATATAATACTGCAATGATTTCTAAAGTAGCTTTGCAGCAATAAAGTCCCCTCATGTTGCAGACCTGCTCATCTTTTGCCTAGATACTAACACCCAACACAACTTAGGCAAGTAGCGATGTAAACTGAAATGTAATCCATTCTTCTGTTGTTATGTAGATGTACACATATCTTCAAATCTCTATTTATGATTTACCAAAAATTAATTCCCAAAGCCTTATCATTCAATTAAGTCTTTTTTAAACCAATTTTGATAACTGAGCATAAATTTAATTATTTTTCTTTTTTGTTACTGTGTACTTTACAAATGTCATCAAATATTAGCATTTCCATACACAAAGAGGAACAGAGAGATAGGATGGTACATGAAACTACGAATATCTATTATATATGGTTTGAATTTTTTAAAGGAATAAACATCTTCCTCAGATTTATCTCAAAGCTGTCCTACTCGTCTCTGTCCTTCTAAACTTGTCCCCTGCCATTTTCTTCTTAAAATGCTACAACGACCTCTCTTTTTTCTTTTCTTTTGCATCCTTATTGCTAGTTGCCCTTGTCCTTCCAACTCCCCCTCCCATTAAAAAAACTACCCTTGTACCTATTAAGCGCAGTCATCCAAAATAGATGCACGAATCAGTCACATTTGAAAATGCGTATCTCAATCTGCTCAATGGCTCCCTCACCTCTTTGCCAGATTATGAACAGTCAGTCAATAAGTGTTTATTAAACAACTACTATGTGCCAGACATTTTGCTAAGCGCTGGAGATTTGTTTTAGAAAGTGAAGAGAATTCTTGCTCTTGAGGAACTCACAGGTTAATGTTATGGGGTAACATGCATCATCCTCAGCCCTCCGGAATAATACTTGGTCACTTCATTGATCAGAGTCTTTCAAAGCTGTTTTTCTTTATTATCTTGTGTTTATTGGGTAAATTCTTCATTGTTCTTCTTTTTTCATTTTGCATCAATTCATGTGTCTTTCCCGATTTCTCTGAATCTATCTCTTATATCATTTCTTACAGTGCAATAACATTACCTTACACTGTCATGCTATAATTTGTCTAACCATTCCTCAAATGATGGAAACCCTCTTATTTTCCAAATTTCTATTTTCTTCTAGGTAATTTTTTTTTTTTTACTAAAATTTATAGCTCTGGGGCAGCTAGGTGGCACAGTGAATAGAGCACTGGCCTGGAGTCAGGAGGACCTGAGTTCAAATGCAGCCTCAGACACTTAACACGAAAACTAGCCATGTGACCTTGGGCAAGTCACTTAACCCCGATTGCCCTACCTTCACCCCTCCCAAAAAAAAGCATAAAATTTCTAGCTCTACAATGTAATACTTTGGTAATTTGGCATCTCCATGAATACATTAATTAATTTTGATAGTATTATCATCTTTAGTATATTGGCATTCCAATTATTTAAGTCTATCATTATTTCTGTTAAAAATGTTTTAAAGTTGTATTCATATAGTTCCTATGTGTCATGGCAAGTGGACTTCCAAATATTTTATGAGTTCTTTAGTTATTTTGAATGAGATTTTAATTTTTATCACCTACATCAAAAAAAATCTAATGATTGATGTAGATTTTTTCATATCCTGCTGCTTTGCTGAAATTATAAATTGTTTCAATAAAACTTTATTTAAATCTCTAGGTTTCTCTAAGTAGACAATCAGTTCATCTATAAATGACTATAATTTTGTATCTTCTTTGCCCATGCTTATTCCTTCAATTTTTCATGTCTTATTGTTATAGCAAGCATTTCTAGAATTATATTAAGTAAATGTTGATAATGGTCCTCTTTGCTTTACCCCAATCTTATTGGAAGCACCTCTAGCATTTCTATATTACATACATTGCTGGTTCTTGGTTTTAGGTAGATACTATTCATCACCTTAAGTAAAGGTCTAGTTATTCTTATGCTTCCTAGTTTTTGTGAAAGAAAGGCATGCTGTCTTTCATTAAAAAGATTTTCTGCTGTTATTAAAATAATCAGGATTTTTATTATCAGCGGGGTTACATTCCTAATATAAATTCAACTTGAAAAATTGAGATAAATTAGAAAAGCTGAAGATAGAATTTTACTATAAGTATATCTGTATTTAAAATTAGAGATATAAAGCAATTAGGAGTATGTACATTATATTTTACTGCTTCCAAAGCAATTCAGAAAAAAATGACCAGACTATGTATGAAAAGTGGCTAAAGACTATTGTTTACCCTGCAGCATGAGATATCCCTACTCCCGCATGAAACACAAGATGCTAGAATGTGAGAAACAGTATAATCTGCAGCTATTGGTTAATATGACCAAAAAATTCCATCTTTATGTTGCACAAGTGAAACTTTTCTATGAGGCTTCCAAAAGACCTGGTATCAAAACTCAGTCTCTATCACTCAGAAAAAGGTGTCATATATTAATGTTATCCTAAAAATTATCAATGTGTCTGATTTTATTTTTAAAATAAGTCTCATTCCTCAAAAAAAAAAAAAACCTCTTAATGATATTGCTTTCAGGGTTCACACTAAAATCTTATGGTGCTATAATAGAATCCCTGTACCTTTTAGATTTAATTTCCACTCATTCTAGATTTTCCTCATGTGATATTATTTTTAGTTGGTAGAACAGGATGCAGAAATGTAGAAAAAAAGAAGAAATATCAAAATAGCCTACCTTTCAGACATGGCCAACGTCTGAATTTGTTTTGGTTAACTTTGCTTGTAATTAGAGAGGATTTTTATTTTTTTTTAAAGGAGGGACAGAATTGGGAAAGAGGCAGTGAAAGCAATTTAAAAAAGAAGAAAAGAAAAGAAAGATTGTCAATTAAACATTTAGAGTTCACAGAAGAGAGCATAAGGAAGTTCAGAAGGGGGACACAGACAAGTAGAACAATATGGATACTATTGTGTTAAATTTAAGGAATATTTTAAAAACAAATTGAGCTTAATAGAGATTCATATACAATTCTTTTTCTAGTCTTTGTGTGTGGAAATGTTCATGTTTGTTGCTGTCTTTTAACTTCATGATAAAAAAAGAAAATTTAAATTAAGAGTCTCCTTACTGTTGGTATACGACAAAAGTTTATTATGAATATAATGCCAATAGCAACAATACAAGTTAAATCCTACTCTGGGAGGTTAGACAAATTCTGGATTTTATTTTCTTTCTCAACATTTGATAGGAACTTTGCTCTTTTGTTGAATCCTTTATCTCATTGATATGGGTGCCAGTGAGCATCACAACGTACCCGTGCCTCCTCATCCTGAATAATTCTTGCCCACCTGTAAACTTGGATGGGGAGGGGAGGAAGATCTACACAATATGCTGTGTACGTGCCTCTAAATTTCTTGAGGTTACTTGGGAGAACATAGATTGTCTACCTCTTGTTTTGTATTCTTGCCATCCCAGCAGTTCTTTTGGTTCTTTGATGACTGAGGCATTTCACAGTTTATAGCCTTGTAATATCATTGGAACAATGCAGTTATTTAAAAGATGGGTTCTTTTGGTTCAAGGAGAAGACAAGTATGCAATGAAAATACTGCAAAGCACTGGAAAATTATTTTTCCAAATGCAGTTCAGATTGTTTTCTCCCCTCCTCTTCAGTTCTCGCTCCATTTCATTGTTAATCTGCTGTGTCTGTCAAAAATATCTCATGATATCACTGGTCCTCTTTGAGAATGAAGGATGAGCAGCAATGACAACGTCATTAACAACAACTACCATATTTACTATTTTTCATACATATATATGTATATTAGGTTTAGAACTGGAAGAGACTTTTACTTTACAGAAAAGGAGACTGAGGCTGAGGGAAGTTACATGACTTGCTCAGAGTCATAAAGCTACTGAACAGGATTTGAACTCATGTCTTCCTGATCCTAAACCCAGCACCCTCTCCACTACAGTATCTAACTGCCTGAAGTATAAACTCTCTTGGCATTTATAGTTCTTCACAACATGGTCCCTTCCTATCCTTCCAGCCTTCTTGTCTATTACTCTCTTCCTTGTACTCTGTCATCTAGAGGTACTGGCATGTTTTCTGTTCCTCACATGGGACACTCCATCTCTTCTCTTGGTGCTGCCCTACCAAGGGGGCTGTTCCTCATGCCTGGTATGCCATCTTTCCTCATTTCCTTCCCATCTCATTTTATTTCCTTCAAGATTCAGATCAATTGCCACCTTCTCAAGTAAGCCTTCTCCCATGCCCCCAAGTGCTAGTGCCTTCTTCTCTAAGGTTAGTTTCCATTAACTCTATGTATATTTTGCATGTGTCTAGTGTACACATTGTCTCCCCCATAAAATATAAGCTCTTCGAGAGCAGGAGCTTACCCACCAACTTTTCCTTTGTATCTCCACACTTAGTAAAATGCCTACCACACAGTAAGCATTTAATAAATGCTTGTTGACTGGTTGATGGGTAGCCAGAGTAGCTGCATAGGCTATCCATCCAATTCCATATCATAATCTGTATAACAGTCATTCTTTATCCACTTATTAGTTGGATAGTTAGGCTGAACCCTTTCAAGTGATTATGGGAGTAATGGGAGATAAGGGGTTATGGGAGACTCTGTACTGTTCAGGAATTTGACAAGATCAAACAATATAGGCTCCAACCAAAATATCTGGAGGGCCCTATCTTCTTTTTTAGTCCCTCTGTGCAAAATTTTAAATGTCTAAATTGTTGCATTGCAATTTTATGGCATTAATTGCTTATAATAAATGGACCCCTAATTGAGGCTTAGATATATTTCTATTAGAGAGATTTTAATTTTAATGGTACTGGGGGGATCAGTTGTAAATATACTATAAATTTTATCCTTTTTAATGTTAATTACCCAGAATAATAGCTCTTTTCCCTTTGAAAGGCTAAAATGATTATCAAGATGCTTGAGTATTTTGGATGCTTAAACTTAGCTTTTCCTTTTCTTTCTGTTACTGAGTGCTACACACAGAGAATTGTAGAATTTGAGAGTTAGAGAACATCAATGGCCAACTGATCCAACTCATACCTAAAAAAAATACTTCACCACAACATTCTTGACAAGTGGTCATTCAGCCTCCACTTGACGGTCTTCACTGATGCGTACCTACTACTTCCCAAAGCATCCCATTCTATTTTGGGACAGCTCTGATTGCTGATTTTTTTTTTTTCCTCCTTTAAAACAAAACTAATTCTAGTTTACCAAAAATGCCTCTCATTGCTTCTATTTAAGCCTTCTGGGATCAAATAGAATAAATCTAATCCTTCTTCCATAATCCTTCTTCTACTACTTGAAGACAACCATTATCCTTCTTAATCTTCTTTCCAAGGGTTGAATATCTTTTCTCCTAGGGTTCAGATTTTTTCCTTCCTATATTACAACTCCAGACACTTTGACTACCTTTCCCTCCCTCCCCCATTCTCTTCCCAGGACTATTCAGAATACTTTTTTATTCCCTTCAGGGAATTCTATCAATTGACGCCCCAACAAACATTTAACATGAACCTACTATGTTCCAAGCACTGTGCTAGGTACTGGGAGTAAGCAGATAAAAGCTAGAAAGAGAGACCCTGTCCACAAGGAACTGATAGTCTAATTGAAGAGCCAACATGCTCACGTAGCCTTTACATACATACAGAGAAATATTCAAAATACATACACAGCACACACAAGATAACCTTGGGGTGGGAGAAGAAGGAAGACATTCATATCTGTGGGTACCAGGAAAAAAACCTCTTGTTTGTAGTGGAGTTGGATCTCAGTCTTTAAGGAAATCAGGGCTTCTTATATTTGTTTGCATTCAACTAAGGCAGTATGATAAAGTTGAAATCCCAACGCCAATATTTACTACCTATGAGACCTGGGACAAATCACTTACCTTGATAAACATCAGTTTATTCAACTATAAAATGAAGAGACTGGATTGAATGGCTTCACAAAATCAATGACTTTTAGAAAGTTTGTGGAAGTTTAACTTTGCCAGCATCTTATCCTGTTGAGTGACACAATGTTCATTTATATATCTGTCATCCAAATGAGTTTCACGCTTATTTGTCAGTATTTGCACACCCACTTTGATCATATCCATTGAAATGACTAGCTGATTATTCAACAGTTACTCAGCTCAGTCCAAAAACTCCAAAAATTAGTTACTAAACCAATCAATTTGGGGGGAAATCCCAGCTGGACAGATAGCATATGTAAACACAACTTCAGTTTGGTTTTTTTATTGTTGCTGTTGTTACCAGGGCCATTTGGGTCTTCACTGCTTTATCTTACTCCATTTTTTCAAAAACCTCTATTTTCTACTTTCTAAGTTTCCTGGGCCAATTTATGTTGATGCTTCCAATTACAGGTCCCCCAATGAGTCAGCTTGCATTTTCTCCCTTAATTCTCTTTATTCTCTATTGCCAATCTATCTCATTTCTTCAGGTCTATTGTTTCATTTCTTTGTTCCTACTAGTTTTTACAAGGGTTTCCAATTTGGTATCTTATCATTTTAGTATTAAGCATGCATACCATCTGTGTCATGTTAGGGGTATTATAATATTCCTATCTTGGCTTCCTTTCATCTTTCCCTGGTCCTGGAAATGGACGAAGGGCTTGTGTTTAATAACGTCATTTGCATCAGCATGTCCCAAATGACCAAGACACGGAGGCTGGGAGAGATTAGCATGGTAATCTCATTCTGATGGATAAAATTAGCAAAGATATTCCCTTGCACCGAGAGCTGCCATTGGCGAACTGCCGTGCTTTGAATCAATTACTAAATTACTTTGAGCTCTAAGAAGACATTAACAGAAAAAAATTGCCATCGACCCGAAGGGAAATAAGATAAAAAATATGCGATCATTAAACCTCTCGCTACTCTTCGCGAATGTGACTCACAAGAATTGTACAAAAAATAAGGCCGAATTTAATTTTTAACCGTGGGCCCCTGTCATCATTTCATCCCAAACTCCCCCATTGCCTGTAAGTGTGTTGTGGTCTTTCCCATTCAGCTCTTGAAGGCAAAGGAGGAGGAGGGAGAGGAAGAAGAAAAGGGGCTGCAATGGAGAGGCAGATCTCAGTTCTTATATTTCCTGCCTCATATAGCAACTAGGCTGAGGAGCCAAAGGACGGTTTCTGATTCTGTCTCAATTGTGAATCAAGACAAGGAGGGAGAGGGGAAGAAATTTGGCCCCTGGTAAGAGAATTACTTTGGGTAAAGCTTAGTGGCATTCACAATCTCCCTGGCAGGTTAAACAAGGGGAATATTCAAACTAATTCTCTTTTCCTCATTTCACCAAACCCATAGAGAAAGAGTCAAGATAGATGGATGGAGGTCCTCCCACCAGCCCAAGGCTATCAAAGGCAAAGGTTTTGTTTCACTTTCAAAGCCATGTGTCAGAAAAACAACAAAATTTAAAAAGGTCTACTCTGCTGGCAAAGTTCGTTCACCCTTGTTTTAATGGAGGGCAGTGGTTTTGCAAGCTAAGGGAAGGAGATCACATGCAGAAAGAGAGTTAAAAGTGGCATTTTGAGCACAGGGCCTAGGGAATCCCAGTGGCGTAAGTAATTGCTAATATTATTAGCACAGTATACATATCAGCTGTCGAGATATTATGAGGACCTGAATTCAATCTCAGTTGGAGGAGTCAGGGTCAACATCATTAACTATAGATCCTGTCCTGGTTTACATATAGATGCCTCAGGGCAAGTGTCTGCAAGATACATCTCTATAGATGGGCATAGCTATAGGACACGAGGTGGGGGTGTGTGTGTGTGCTAATCACACACTTCGGTAATAGACAACAAGCTTTTGTTTATCTGAAGGTTTACTGGAATTAACTGATTAGTGTCAACTTGACACAATAACTTTTGTCTACAATGCAATAGATCATTATGATGGGTTTATTGATGGAGTGTGCTGTCTAATGTAAATCGTAAGAGGAGCAGAATTTACATGAAGTCTGGAACATTTTTCTTAAGAGGAAATTGAAAAAGCTGTTGGCAAATGCATCTGTGAAAGGACACCTTCTGTAGTCTTAGGGATATTACAATAGTAATTGTGATATTAATAACAACAAGTATAAGGGAGATTTGTAATTGAAATGTATGCAAGGCAGTTGTTACTAAATGCATTTTTGAAAGGACAAGCTTTGTGCTCTTATGGATATTACAGCAAAATTGTGGTATTAATAACAGTAATTATAAGGGAGGTTTGTAAGTGAGAGGGATGCAATCCTTTGTTAAATTAAACTCAGAACATGAAGCCATTAGAGGAAAATGAGGGAATAAGTCTGGGGAGTTCAGTGTGACACAGCTCTCACACACAACTTGCTTGGGACAATGGCAGGAAAGTGAGAGGAAGGCAGATTAAAGTTATGTGTTCATCTAGAATTTTAAACAATTGTAAACAACTTATTCAGAAGCTAAGTACTCATTTTAGAGCAAGGAGAACATTAAAAACCAAGCAGGGGAAGTATCACCATCTCACCAATAGATGGAAACTGCTAAGCATGAATCTTGCACCTTCTTGCATAATTAAAAGAAGAAATATTCTGGGTGAGTTTAGACTCTTCCTATTAGGAGAGAATTCAACAGTGTCTAGACACAGATCATTATGATTGCTCTTAGTTGCAGATAAATCCTAGAAGAGAAAAAATAACTTGGGAAGGGAATTCACTAGTGTCCTTGAAAGTGAAATTATGAAGTTCTCTAAGAAGGGCAAAAGAAGCTTTAAAGGGACAAAGAGATGAGACACATAGCTTAGCAAATATGGTACTTCTAACCCCCAAATCACCTCTTCCTTCTTTTGGAACATAACCCTCTATTACAATGGCAAGCTTTATTGAAATAGGGTCAATACAAGGCATGATTGTGCACGGAAAAATTAAGTAATTAAATTCTGAGTGTCTCATTAATGGATCATCCTAAAGAGAGCAATTATCAATCTCAGTCTGTCCTTGTGGGGTAAAAAATATTTTCTGTTCTTCTGCCCTGGACGACACTATCTTCTTGTTCCTATGTTATATATTTTGGGGGAAATCCTCAAAATGTTCTTAAATTTTCAATTACCTCAAAAGGCTAGAGAGAGGTATCACATAGGCTGTGAACACAATAGTGTGAAATCACAAGTTGGGCTAGAGTGAGGAGAGAAGGGGCTGTCCCTACAACAGATTGTTTGTTCTCATGCACAACCAACAGAACAAACTTAAGGGGTATTGATCAATATCATATCTTCTATATATCATTCAATAAAAATAGAAAAGAGATAGGAGTGTGCTGGCAAATGTTTAACAACCAGCTCTCCAGGAAAATGTGCACAAGAAACACTTTTAAGTTAAATCTGCATTACAAGTATTTTCTTCATTATTGTCTTAAACAAAAAACAAAACAATAAATAAAGCCCTTATTTATTTTGTCAACTTGTTTGTCAAGTTCCAAAGTGTGAATGCTTATACTGAAAATTTAACAATCGGTTCTTGTGAACCACCAGCACACCCTTGAATTCAGGGACAACTTCTGTACTGATTATCCACAAATAAGGAATAAGAATCATAGGATGATAGAAGTTAGAGCTGTAAGGGACCTTAGACATCATTTTGCAGGTGAAACTGAGGCCCACAGAGATTAAATGACCTTCCCAAGATCACCAGTGACAAAGTCTGGATTTGAACGGAGGTCCTCTGACTTCAAATCCAGCAATCTTTTCTCTACAGCATTATTGTATTTTAGATATCCAGTGCAACTAAGAAAATTTATCTTTTAACTTCCCTGAGTCATAGTTTATCTACAAAATGAAGTGGACTTGTTTTTCTTCCTCTACTGTTTGAGGAAAAAGCTACCTCTGTGAATGACAATGTGACCATAAGAACCAGGAAATTCATGGCAACAGAATTCTTCAAAGAAAACGTGATTGCAAACAGCCTTCATCCCAGGAAGGCCAAAGGGCCCAAGATGTACAAGATGACTTCTGATCTCATTTTTATCTTTGGATTCAGAACTTGTTTTGATGAAGGCAAAACACCAGGCTTTGACATGATTTTTAATTCTCAACTAATCAAAGAAAAATTAACCAAAGTACAGACTTGCAAAGGAATGGCCAATATGAGAAAGAAAGAAGGAAGGAAACAAGCATTTATTAAGTTTCTACTATACATGAAGTACTGTGCTAAGCTATTTACAAATATTATCTCATTTGATCCTTTCAACAACCCTAGGAGGTAGGTATTATTATAATCCCCATTCTGCAATTGAGGAAACTGAGGCAGACAGCAGTTAAGTGACTTGCCCAGGGTCACACAGTTTGTAAGTGTCTGAGGCCAAATTTAAACTCAGTTCTTCCTGACTCTAAGCCCAGTGCTCTATCCACTGGGTCACCTAGCTGCATCAAGACATCAAGAAGGAGTGTAAGGAATGCAGGAAAAGAATGGAGGAAAGGGTAGCGCAAAGGTCAAGTGTTGGTACTGGCAAAAAGCAAGCTGGAGATTGCTGTAACAGAAGGATTAACGAGTACTATGGTGAAGTTTATCTGAGAGGAAAAATAGTGTGGCTTTTTCATCAAAGCATAAATAAATTATGCAAAAACATTTTTTTTAATCAAGGGACTCAGCAATATCATCTCTAAAATCCTTTCCAGCTCTGTGTTTGTGGTCCAGTCACTAACTTGGAGGCCTGCTGGTCTCCCTGTGAGCTCCACTTCAATCATTTTCCAAAGTCCAGGGAGATTCTCCATTTGCAATGGGACAGTCGCCTTATTTTAGGAGAGAACATCCACTCAGATTAATGCCTCATGAACTTTCTTCTTTTTTTCCTTCATTTCTTATTGTCTCTCTTCTTGATCGAGGTTGACTCACCCTGTTTGTTATCACTTATCCTTTACATGGGAGGACTTCTATTTATCCAGAAGGGAATAGAAATTACTGGGAAGAGTTGGTGAGTCTTGTCAGTGATACCAAAACAATAAAAGGTCAGTGGATTAAAAACAAAGATCAGTGGAACATTAAAAATGCACAGAGGGGAGCAGAGAGAGGTTCAGAAAGGGACAAGGACAAACTGGAAAGTTTTTGTTTGTTTGAGTTTTTTCACTCACAGGCCACATAGATTTTTCAAGAGAGGAGCCAAAAAGAATCTCCTCTCTCTTGGGTTTTTTGTGTTGGGAGAGAAAGAGGTTGCCCACTCAGGAACAAAGCAATCAATCAAGGTTGGGGACGCGGGGGGAGGGGAGGATGGGTTTGGAACTGCTCGTTGGATAGAAAAACAGGAGAAAAGAAGTGATGGCCTTTTGGACACCCATGCCCTTCTCTTTTCTTCATTTTTCAGGGCAATAATATGGTGCTTGAAGGTTTATTGTGATTGTGTTTGAACCTCACAACAACCTTGGAGGTAGGAGCTTTTACTACTATCATTTTACAGCTGAAGAAACTGAGAGTGAGAGTGTTTGAGTGATTATCCCCTCACACAACTAAGTTTCAGAGGCAGGATTTGAACCTCGGGTATTCTGGACCTCAAATCTAACACACTATTCACTCTGTCATCTAACCATCTAACATCTACATACCCCGAAGCATCTAAGCCAGTCTGCTAAAGAAACTTGGTTAACTTGAGAGCAGTTAGCCCCTCCCTGCCATTCATCAGGTATCCAACTGGAGGCCTCAGGCTATGTCTGCTATAGCCCTATGACCTTTGTTGCTCAGCTACCAAGCCCCCAGATTCCTCTGATGGCCAAAAGATCCCGAGAGAGAAGCATTTCTGTTCCTCCTGGTTACCCAGCTTCTAGCCATCTCTAATGACCCAGAGAGCTGCCTGAGAAAGACCTAAGAGCTAACCGTATGCCCTAAAGACCCAAAGGGAGGCATTCAAATCTTCATGACCAGACTTTGTCCTGAGAGAAACATAGCATCTGTGTCTGCTAGATGAGGCTGGTATGTGCTGAGGACATACCTAAATGTGCCTGCTAGATAATAAGATCATACACAGTATTAGAGCTGGAAGGGGTGGCCAGACATGTTGAGGAAGAAACCCCCAGGAATACAGGGATCCCCAGAGCAGAGTTCCCAGGGCAAGGTTACCTGGAATGAATTCTCGGACTCAAGCATTCTGTTTTTGTTTGTTTTTTGGAGGGGGGAAGGTAGGGCAATTGGGGTTAAGTGACTTGCCGAAAGTTACACGGCTTAGTAAGTGTGTCAAGTGTCTGAGGTGGAATTTGAACTCAGGTCCTCCTGACTCCAGGGCCAGTGCTCTATTCAATGTGTCACCTAGCCGCCCCTCGAGCATTCTTTAAGTCAAGGTGGCAAAAGTTTATTGTTACACTATACAGCAGGCAAGAGTTCTTAAGGATTCTTTAACCTTAGAGGGATACAGTTAAAGTTTATATAGGATAAGCTATAGTAAAACATGTGTCAAATACGCTAGCTAGGTGAGTCAGGGCGAGATTAGGGACTGTTCAGTTCTTAAAGGAACATGCCCTTTTAATACCTACTGGGCAGATATTTTACTGAGGGTTCACTGGGAAATAACCCAAGGCGGAGTTACAGGGAGGTGTGGTTTTAGGCCTGAATGTTGACTAAGTCAACTAACAGTCAGGGCTGCCTGAGAAATGGTCAGGGCTGACTGAGAAATACCCAAGCTGCCTCCATCAATGTCTTGTTAGATAAGATAAACTTAAGGGAGTATCATATGACTAAGTCTAGGTCAGTGAGTAGTAAATATCTTTATGACCCAGGACACAGTTGGTTCAAACTACTAAATTCTGTGAGTGCATCTGGCTACTGTATCAGAAAGAGAGAGACATATTTTGCTAGGGCCTGCTGCCCTTGGCTGGAGAGAAAGTGCCTGAGATAACGTTTTGAGGTTAAAGAGATTTGAGGCTAAGGAGAAATGTGATTCTGGAACCAGATGTGGTTTTGGAACTGGGGCTCAAGCACGGGCACCCTAGCACCCCATCAACAGGTCATCGACTTCAGCTGGTTCATTTTATAGTTGTCTAAACCAAGGCCCAGTTAAGAGATTTTGCCAGGGTCACAATAGAACACAAAGTGATGTATCCAGCACTGGAACCCAGGCCTTCCCACCTCAGACCTAGGGCTCTTTCCACTGTCCTCCTCTGTCTCCTCTAGGCAGGAGACTGGTAGGATAAAATCATCACCTTCCTTTTCTGTGTCTGTTTTTTGGGGGGGACCCCTTCCTTGATTTCCTAAGTTTGCCAGTTGCTAATGATCTTCAAATTGTTTTGTTTTTATTCATCTGTGTATGTATTGTATCTCTAGCAGAATAGAAGCTCCTTAAGAATAAGGCCTGGTTCATTTTTATCCTCGGAGCCTCCAGCCTTCCTGTAATAATTTGCACATCGGTGCTTGATGAATGTTTGCTGAATGAATTTGAATTGCTAATACATGTGCGTTTCTCTGAGGTAAAAACTGTATTTCCTTCAGGGCTTAGGCTTTTTTTTTCTTTGACTTTCCCTTGGATTTAGGTTCATTTTAGCTAATGAGATCTTATTTTTGTTTTTTATTTCATAATCATGCTTCCATAATCCAGTGGTCCCACTAAACTAACACTCTTTGGGTTTTCTAACTGTGGAACCTTTGGCCTTCTCTGGTATTTGTTTCCTTCAGATCTGATGAAAAGCAAATCTGTCCTGAAGATCCTTCTCTTCAGCTCAGGAGTTAATGATTAGAGAAAGCAACCCCAGCAACTCCTTCCTTGAGTGAGTCACTGTCTGCCAGACTAGAAGCTGTTTGGGGACGAGAGGGAAGGGTTGAAATAGTGGTGGGTGGGAGGTGAGCAACTTGAGTATATGATATAGAGGGGAGGACCCCTGGGGTAAAACCATCGCACAAACTCCCATCCCACAAACAATCATGGAGGATGCAGAGGGACAAGGGAGACACGTCATACTATTCTATGATAGAAGTTCCCAACATTTTCTGAAATTTTTGTATTGGGAGAGAAAGAGTCCATAAGACTAAGTCCAAATGTCCATTAGGAGTAAGCTCTTTTGGAGTAGAGATTATTTCATTCTTCATACACACCAACACCTAGAAGTTGTTAATAAAGGTGTTTAGTAAGTGTTTAATAAATACTTGGTTGATTGATTGATCTCCCTGGGATGGAGGAGACTGTTGGGTTGCTCACCTAAAATCAAAGTGGTCAGTTTTCAGCTTTGATGATCTACCAATTAGTTGATATTCACTGTGTTTGTACATGAAAATGCCTTTGAATTCATTTTAAAAAAAAAAAATATTGAATTCAGTAAAGCCATTATCTTAAAAACATATACCTGATACATTATAATTATAATTTTCACACTTCACATGGTGGGATTGGCTTCTATAGCCTTGGAGTTTCATTTTTTTAGAAACAAAGTGTGTGATTCTAAAAATGTGCAAAGAAATAACAAGACCAAGTGCCTAGAACCTGTTATGCTATCAAACAGATCAATAGTAAAGGGTCTTGGTTTCTGTTCTTCTACTGTCTTTTCAGAATGAATCATAGAGATCAATCCAAATATCTCTTTTTTTTTTCCAAAGATTTCTTTGTATATCAATAGTTGGAGGTAATATGGTCAGCATACTTTTGCCCCCATAGAAAGACAAACAGGAAATGCCCAAGTAGACTTGGCTAGGCTAGAGCTTTTCCTCTGAAGGCTTGGGAACCGTCCCCAATCTCCCATAGGGCCCTCCCAAAGACAACATTATAAAGCAAGTAGTATTGAGATGGAGATCAAGGGAAGGGAAAGGAGGGAAGTGATTTAGGTTCAAACATGCACGATGGACATTTAGGCACTAGTGATTTTTAGATATTGTAGATATTGCTGCCCAGAAACTAAATAAGTAAAAGGAAACTAAGGTAAAGAGCGGCATTTGTAAATGAGTGTTGCAATGCTCTCCATTGGTAAAAGGTGGAGACTACTTGGACAATTAAATCTTATAGAAAAATTTCTAGAAAGGTCTGGTAACATGGGCTGGAGAAATAAGGTTAGAGATTTAGAACTGGAATGAATCCCAAAGGACAACTAGTCCAAATCCCCTCTTTTTATAGATTAAGGAACTGAGGGCCCAGCGAATCTCTAGGACTTGCCCAAGGTCATACGATGTAAGCATACCCCCTCTGGGGAGGTGGCTTGCTTAGAGCCCCACCATCTGTGGAGGTTCAGAGAAAGGTTTGTTCTCATTCCAGGTCAGTCCAATACTATCTCTACCCCATTGGTAGAAACCTTAGCAAGTCCCTGACCACCACTGGAGTAGTAAAAGTTGAAGTGGTAGAAAAAAAAAATGACATGGTAGAAAGACTCCTGAGTTTGGAATTGGGAGCCTAGGTTTGGATTTTGAGTTAGGCATCTGAGTTCAAGCCCTAGTTCTGTCTCTTACAGTGTAAACTGGGAGGGGTCATAAACTCTCAGGATCTCTGTTTCCAAACCTGGAAAAGAAAAGGCTAGACTAGATGGCCTCTAGATTTCCATCAAGCCCTAAATCCTATGATCCTACCATCCCCTACTTCCCTTCCTCCCCCCTCTCCCTTCCCTATATACACATTGGAGGAAAGGGGGAAAAAAATTTTAAAAGATTTTTCCGAGAAAATTTCATCCTCGAATGAAAGAAAATCCTTCCAAAGGAGAACTTAGAATGCTATTTCCCCTTTTCCCACCCATCCCCCCAGGTGAGAGATAAAGTTAACAACTTGTACCTTTTAGGTCAGAGGTTTTTAACCTAGGGTGGACGAACTTGTTTAAAAAAAAAACTTTAATAACTATGTTTCAACAAAATCCATTTCCTTTCCATTCTTACTTATTTTATTTAATGCATTTAAAAAAAATTCTCTCTAGAAGTCCACAGGTTTCACCAAGGGTAGTAACACCTGCCCCACGGACACACGGTCTGAAAAAGAGCACACTGTGTATCTAATCATGTAGCAGGACATAGATGAACAGATAGCTGCACCCAACGAAATCAAAATCAGATAAAAAAAACTTGAGCGTCTCCATGTGCCTCCTTTCCCCTCCCCCCTCATCTCCACCTCTTGGCTTCCCTGGCTTTCTTCAGTTCTCAACTAAAATCTCTCCTCCTGCGAAAAGTCCTTCCTGAACTCCCTTATGGTAGTGCCTGCCCTCTATTGATCATCTCCAGTTTATCCTGTGCATAGCTTGCCAGTACACAGGTGTTTGTAAGTTGTTTCCCCCTCCCCCCTACTTGTCCCCCCCACATTAGAGTGTAAATTTCTTGAAACTACTCATCTTTTGCATTTGGAAAGGTGGTAACTCCAGCGCTTAACACTTTCCACAGTACTTCAAAGGCGCTTAAATAAATGCTAATTAACTGTCTGATTAATACAAAGAAAGAGGGGTAATTTGAACCAATTCTGTTTTTAGAATCTGCAGGCAAAAAGTGTCTTTACAGTGAAATCCCTGAGAGGTTGGTAAACTAATCATATGTGGGCCCTGGGCCCATGCTGGGTTTTATTCATTTAAAAAAAAAAGTGGAGAAATGAAGAGTTCCTTTGGTGATTCCGGCTCTCTTGAGCTCTCTGGACCCAGGGCCTCATACCCAGGTTGGAAGACTACTAGCATCTCCTTTTTGGCATTAAGCAAGAATCTAATCACTCAGCATTTGATACTCCGTTTCGGGGAAGAAGAGCCAGGGAATCTCCAAAGGTCAGGACTGATGCAATTTGGGAAATAAAAACAGCCCATCCATTTCCGAAGCTTATATATTTTGTGCCGAAATAATTAAAATGTTTAATCCCAGAATTTGTCTCCTGCCCCAAACACATCATCTCATTAGCCAGGGCAGTGTGAATGATAGAAATCTATTTAATCATATTAACGATTTTTATTATAAAACAGCATCAGAATTGTGTTTGGTTGGTTTAGTGTAATCCATTTTCTGTCAGGCATTCAGCTTAATGATATTTTCTTGTTTTATTTACTTATGTCTTTCATTATCTGTTTTTATGTCCTGTTCAGAAACACAATAACTAGCCAACATGAGAAGAGGGGTAGCGTACTTTACCGGGCATGTTTCATTTTTCATCTTTAATGAATCTGTGTAGCTGCTCGAGAGCCAGTCAAGGGAAGACAAACATTCAAACAACCTTTAAAAGGAAATCCCCTGAAATTAATATCTATGTCAGGGAATAACTGAAAGAGGTAAGTCCTTTCGAGATTACTGGTACTCCCTCACTTAACAGGCATTATGAAACATGGCACCCTTCACTATCAACTTGCTTTCCCCTCTCCCTTTTCCATGTCTTCTCTCCCTTTTTGCTGCTTCCTAATCATACTCTTGCTGGCTTCCTTCTCGACATCTGAACATCTCAGAGAGCTGGAGGAGACCCTACCAGGAACCAGAATGTCAGGGAAATGACATAGCTTACCCAAGGTCATGCAGGTAACAAGTAGTGGGACCGGGATTTGAACTCAGGGCCTCTGGTTCCATGTCTATTATCAAAGTACAAAGAAAATGAAGCACAATGAGTGGACCCCACTTCCCACTAGTAATGAATGCCTAGTTCATGTACGTCACATGGCACTTGGTTTTGCCCCTCCATAATATTTGTCACAAAAAATTTTGTCTCAAGGTATCTGTTTGTGTCATTTCCCCATACCCAGCTGTGGGTTCCATCAAGGCAGGGACCAAGCTCTGCACCGCTTCCCAGGACCTAGCACAATGCTCTGTACATAGTTAAAAGCATAATTGGATAGAAAAAGCTTCTGGGATTGTTGAATAAAAACATGGAAAATGGAGAAAAGTTTACATAATTTAAATATTCATTTGTAATAAGGCATCTTAAGGCATGGCAAACATCATCATCATCATCACCACCATCATCATCATCATTTTGGCTGACATTTATGTGGCACTTTAAAGTTTGCAAAGTATTTTCCATGGTCTCATTTGATAGCCACAATAATCCCATGTGGTAGACTCAAGGGAGGCCACAGACCAAGGTCGCATGGGACAAGCACACACACAGAGAGGATGGGATCTACCTCTTCAAAAGGAATGGTCATGTGAATGAGAACACAGATACAGTGGGGGAAGAACCCTGGTGGATCAATGCTGTTGGAATTCTTGTCCTCATTTTTCAGATGATGGAACTTAGGTTCAGAGACATTATGTGTTTTAGCTGTGGTCACACAGCTAGTCTGAGGCAAGATTTGAACCCAGGCCAGGCCTGACTCCAAGTGCTACACTTGTTCCACTGAACTACATGGCCTCTCAAGAAAATGTATGTGTGTGTGTGTGTATGTTTTTTCTTTATTAAAAAAAATGATGACATTGAAGAGAGAGGATATCTCTGGAGCTTTAACAAACAAATTTTCGGCAGAGCAGTGAGAGAAGTCCAAATTTTGGATGGCAAGATAAATATGAGAAAGGGCCTTTTTGCAGGATGTTGATAATAAAAAGAGCAGACTCGGAAGGAGGGAAAGAAAGGGAGCTGGTATTCGGTCATGTCCAACTCTTTGTGACCCTATTTGGGATTTTCTTGGCAAAGATGCTGGAATGGTTTATCATTTCCTTCTCCAGCTCATCTTACAGATGAAGAAACCGAAGCAAAGCAGAGTTAAGTGACTTGCCCAGGGTCACACAAATAGGGTCTGAGACTGGATTCAAATCCAGGTCTTCCTAATTCCAGGCCCAATGCTTTAGCCACTGTGCCTCCTAGTTGGCCCAAAGACAGGGCTACTCCTTCCAAGAATCCCCTTTGCTGTGTGTGTGTGTGTGTGTGTGTGTGTGTGTGTGTGTGTGTGTGTGTGTGGTCAGCCTCACATCCTGGCAAAAATCTAGGACAGCCTTATGTCTATACCAAACAACCTTCTAACTCAGCAGGAAGGATTCACTCTTAGAAGCCAGCCAAATGACACAGTGGTCAGAGCACCATACTTACAGTCAAGAACAGGTGAGCAAATCAGGCCTCAGGCATTTACCAGCTGCACAAATAACTTCTCATCTCTGTGACTCAGTTTCCTCATCTGTAAAATGGGAAGTCAAGACTCAGAAGACCTCTAGGATAACTTTCAGCTCTAAATCTATGACCCTAAGGCAAAACGATGGAATACCTACCGACATTTGCAAACTCTCCAAAACCTAATGCAGTTAAAACAAGGAGATAGTTTTGTCAGAAGGCCAACAACTTTCACAGAAATAACTTACTGCAACTGCAAAAACAACCCTCTGAGCCCTCCCTTACCTGTTGCAACAAATTAAACAGATCTTCCTTGCAGATTTGTTTAAGTGAGCTGGAAGTGCACAACTCTCATTTCATCAATACATGTGTTCAGTTTCAACCAAGCTGCTCCCTAACGATATTGATTTTTTTTTAAAGCTGAGATGACTGCATTGGGAGAATATCCAAGCGATACAGAGATAAGGGTGTTGGGAGGCTGGAGAATGAAATTGGCAAATTTGCTGATTTATCATTCCGAAAACTACCTACTGCTGGGTACAACTCTCTCAGGGACTGGCTTTAGAGGGAGAGAGGATTTAATCTTTGACTATACAAGATGGTTGAACTGTGCTATAGAACCCTATGCCTGGGGGGCTCTCAAAACAATCTGTGGGCACAAGTTCTTCGCTCATGGACCTACAGCTGTCAGTCCAGATGGCTGGAATTTTTTTTCTGTGCCCCTCAAATATCTCCCCTGGCTCTCAGGCATTGGGAACAATTTGACAAATTTGATTACCTGAGAACAATATAATGTCTACTTGGAACACTGTTCCCTTCTGCTATACTTTTTCAGAAAGCTGCTGGTGTTGCTTCGTTGTTTTTTTCTTCCTCTAAATGTCTTTTGCTAATGCCTTTTGTTTCTAAATGTCGCCCTGATCCTCCATACCCACACCCACACCCACCCTCACCTCTGTTCCAGAATTAAACCCTTCCTTATAGCAAAGAAAAACAGTTAAATGACACAGTGACTATTTCTGGCATTGTATGCAGTAGTCCATATTCATCACACCCCATCTCTTCTTAGAACCAGGAAATATTTTTCATCTGTTCTTTCTGGTGTTCTTATTACAGACTAAAAATATAGGCAATGTCAATCCTTGGGGAAACAATCAGACATTCACTCTTGGACATCCCTGTTTTGAGTCTAAATTTCAGCCCTTACGGTCCCTAAATCCAGTTGGGGAGAGGGCTGATGGAGGGCACACCCAAGCCATTCTTTTGAGAAAGGGCACAAAGTCTTAATTTAACGTCGTCTTAATTTAAAATTTTATCTGGCTGGTGAAACTGAAAATGTTTCATTTTCCATTTCATTACTCCGATGGGAAATGCTATACTACTATTCTGCCCTCCCAACTTCTGGGAATTCTCCCTTTCCTAGTTCCAGCTTTCTGTCTTTCCATCCCCTTTGTCTTCTTGGCTCTTACCCCAATGGGACAGCTTGCAAAATCTTTTCTGAGACACAGTCTCCTTTGAATTGGGGAATATGTGCCAAGGACTGAGCCTTCCTGATTCTGGGTGGGCTGATAACAGTCTGCCCTGGGGATGTGAATTTGAAGAAATTCTTTGGACACCACTGTGTTTCTATGAATAGATGGACACTTTTAGAAGCTTCTATGACCCCCAACTCTAGTGCTCTCCTTACTTTATGAACAAGACAAGCCTAGCGCCTGAGAGGTTGGGAGAGACCAGGGGAGGAGACATATTAGGCGACAAGCTTCCTTGTGTCAGGACCCAAGTTTGGTGACCCTAGAGAAAATGGCTTCTGGCACTGTCCACGAATCACAATGCTCCATTTATAAGCAGCAATTAATTTCAAGCAAAATTTGTGCATCCACCACTAACTGTCAATTCAAGAGGTTGAAAGTTCAGTCCTGGGGGGGCGGTCAGGATGCCTTCCAAGAATCCTGGCATCTGGGGTCATATCTCCCCTCTCCATTGTTGTACCACTAGAAACAGGAAAGCCTTCTCCGTCTAGGATGGTTATGTTCCAAGAATGGGAAACCCTGCAAAACTGGATGGCTCAGTGCAATACAGGGTCACCACTGTGATGGGTATTGTGGCCATTAACATACCAAGCATACATACATACACATTGTGGATCTATTTGTCTCGACTCAATAGGAATTGTTTTCCCCTGACTTTGTTTAGAATAAATATAGCCATTTGTGAAGGACTGAATAAGAGATACTGATTTCAGCTAACATTGGAAAGTTCAACCAGTTTTCTTCCCATTTTGACATGACTTTGCAAAATTATAAAACCAGATGAGTCCCTGAAATGAAATGGCCTTTACCAAAGAAAAATGTGGAAATGGTTCTTCTGAGAGCCTAACAAAGGGTCTATTTTTGCCATGATAAGCCAGAACCAGAAACAGGAAAAGGCTACAATTAACTAACTGAAGTACAATGAGAGGTTAATAAATAATAGAATAATTATGACGAAGATGTTATAGCTTCACCGCACCACACAGGCAATGTTCTATCTTTCATTGTGTGAAAGTTCTTTCAAATTCTAGAGCTGGAAAATATACCTACTTCTCTCACAGCAGTTAAAGCGTTCTTATTCTTTTGTCTCTTTAGCTCTTGCTTGCCTTGGCCCAACTGTTACAAAGGACCACTAAGATTCTCATTTCCATGTTTGTTTTCTGTAATGTCAGAAATGCATGTTTGCTTTATTGTCTGTCTTGAACCTATGTTAGCCTGGGTAAATCCCTTAACTTCCCAAGGCCTCAGTTTCCTCATCTATAAAGTGGGGAAGGAATTGGTCTAAATGGCCTCTGAGGTCCAGTCATGCTCTAGAGCTATGATTTCACTGATTTCTACTCTTAATTTGTCATTAGAGAAGACTACAAACTATTCAAACTTCTAACACCAAAGGTAACACTTTCCTAAAAGCTTGCTAACCAACAGGGAAATCTCTAAGTGGAGAAATCTTGATTTCTCTGTTGCTTCTCCATTTAGACGAGGGGTTCTTAATCTTTTTAATGTGTCATGGATCCCTTTGGCAGTCTGATCAAGCCTAGAGGCCTCTTCTTCAAATGATGTTTTTAAATGCCCAAAATAAAATACAAAGGGTTTCAAAAGAAACCAGAGGTTAATGAAAATCTAGAGGCAATTTTTCCTCCCATAAGTTTTATTTATTTATTTTATAAAATTTTTATTTATTATATAATTTATTTGTTTATCACTGGGGGTCTGTAAATCTAGCTTAAGAAACCTTGATTTAGAATTACCTCCAAACCCCATAAATATGAATGTCAGGCCTGGTTTTTTGGTTCATACCAAAACAGATTCACCCTGGCATCAGTTCCCTTGACATTGAGGTTGCCTTATGGAGCCTAAGCCTAATCAGTAACTGGCACCCCAGGGAACCTCCAATTGATAGGACAAATAGTGCATTTTTGGAAATCTACTCCAGGGTCTACACACTTCCCCTGACTCAATGCCAAGGTCCAAAATGCTAGGTGTGAAATGACCCAGTAACAAAACCAGCCATCCAGAGTGGTTCCCTGCTATTTCCCAAAGGGATGGTTTGGATTTCCCCTGTGAAGCCTCTGTCCTTGTTAGAACCCACCACTTGCCTTGTGCTCCCCATCCTTGCCTACAATGCACCATATGTAGTCAGCCTCTTAGAGTGAAACAACAACTGTTCTACCCTGGGTAAGGGCTCAACTGACAAATTATGAAGTACGGTTGCCACATAATGAGACATTATTAGACTGAATATCCAAAGTTCTATAAAGCAGATAATTTGGAAACATAATCTTTTTACTTTTTACTTTAACATGGTTCTAGTTTGCATGTAGCCCAGGTTTTTATAGGTTGTATCAGATACTCTCATTAATTTACCCTCTTTTCCCTCAATTCAATCCTAGTTCTCAAAGCAACTTTTGTTACTACAGCAGTAACATCCTTTTTGCACCAAATACCCTCCTATCCAGATGAAACTTTCTCACCACCCCATGAAATCCAACTCTTTTTTAGCTTCCTTTTTAAAAAAATTTAGATGCATATGGTTTCCCTAAACTGTCTTTTTTAGCTTCTTTTTTAAAAAATGTAGATGCATATGGTTTCCCTAAACTGACTCTTCTTTTTCTATCACATAAGGGATAGCTAGGCAATACAGTGGATAGAGTACCCTGCCTGAAGTCGGGAAGACTTGAGTTCAAATATGGCCTCAGACACTTACTAACTGTGTGCTCAGATGAGTCACTTAACCTCTATTTGTCTAAGTTGCCTCATCTGTAAAATGGGAATAATAACAGCACCTATTTCCAAGGCAGCTAAGAGGTGCAGTGGAAATAGAGTGCTGGGCCAAGAGTCAGGAAGAATCATCTTCCTGAATTCAAATCTGACCTCAGACACTTACTAACTGTGAGACCATTTGGATTTTCATAGCATTCATCATGTTCTGTGTTGCATTTTGTTTGTACACACAAATTAGATGTCCAGGTCTAGATTATAAGTACTGGGCCTGCTTCTTTATGTCCTAGCAAAGTGCCTTGCTCAACAAAGATCTCTTGGATAGACAAGTGAATGAACTAAATAACCATCAGTTATCTGGAAAATCCATTCACCCAAATAATCTTATTCCTTATCTGGTAATGAGGTGTCACTGCTGAATGTAGGACAGGCCCAAGGAGCTTCTGATGATCCAGAAGGATTCTGAGGGCCATGAGCTGTAGCTGAGGCTGAGCTTGGTGAACCAGAAGAAGGATAAGGAGACTCTTCTGAAGGACAGAAGAGGGGATGGTGATGGCTTTGTGAGAAAATAAAGTAAATGGCTGTTAACTTCCTAATTTTGGAAATGCCTTGATAAAAAAAGCATCTTCCTTCTCTTAAATGTGAAGAGGAATAGTCTACAGGAAAAGGCCCTAGTAGTTTCAGCTCCTCTAAAAATAGGTTGGTTTTTACATCCCTTTTCCTGGCAGCCAACAAATCCTCAGTGAGAAGAAAAAGGCTGTGTTATTCTTTCTTGAGTTTTAATAATTCAAAGCATTTGAAACTAAGAATGCCTTTTTTTTTTCAATTAAACCTGGGAATTGTCTGCTTTCCACACACGGCATATCAGGTAGCTGGGAGGAGTCTTTTTATGTATCACGTAGCTGGGAGAAGTCTTCTTTTTATGTGTTCTCCAATATTTTTTGCAGTTACCTACCAACTTCTATCATCCTCATCATTAGCATCATTTTATTCTCATCTTTTTTTGATGATGTTCAGATACAAATCTATCCTGCTATAGCAAGATACTTTTTTAAATTAAAATTTTATTAAAGTTTTTTCAAAGTGAATAATCAGAATTTTAAATTTATATTTTTTCCTTATTGTACTCTTGTGTTGGCTTAATTTTATTTTTTTAATAAATTTATTTATTTTTAACATTTAAAAAAAGATTTTGAGTTGTAACTTTTTTCTCTCCCTCCAGTATGTCCCCACACCTTTAGAAGTCAAGCAATATGATATCAATTAGACATATAAAATCATGTAAATGTATTTCCATATTAGCCATGTTGCAAAAGAAAAAAAAAGGTAAGAAAAGAAAGAGAAAAAAAATTATCCATCAATCTACATTTAGAGTTCACTACTTCTCTCTCTGGGGTTGGATAGCATTTTTCGTCATGAGAATTGGAATTTCCTTGGATCATTGTATTGTTCACAATTGATCCTCACAATATTGCTGTTAGTGTATACAATATTCTCTTGGTTCTGTTCACTTCACCTTTCATCAGTTCATAGAAGTCTTCCAAGGTTTTTCTGAAACCAAGGAAGATCCTTTTATACTTCATATTCTATGCACTATTACGCAAGTGGCTAAAATAATTGCTTTTTATAGTTCAATCAATCAATAATCATCTAGTAAGTACCTACTACATGCCAGGTTTATTAAGATAAAAAATGAAAAAATTCCTTTTCTCAAGGAGCTTATAGTCTAATCGGGGAGAAAACACATACCTATGTAAAAATTTACAGAATAAATATAAGATTAATACAAGGTAGTTGTTGAATAAAATATTTGCATGGAAATATCCACTCTGTAGGCTCACTGAAAGCATCCTTGGTACAACTTCAACAGTAGATTGGACAACAGAGTTGCTCTGTACCTCCCACATGACTTGGATTTCCTCTGCTGTTTTGAAAGATATTCCATGTAGCTTGGAGTTTGTAAGTCTTTGACATAACTACATCTATTAAATATGTTGTCCTTATGTTTTTTACAGATCAGTGTTTTTCCAGGCAATTGTGGGCAACAAATTGATCTGTTCAATTTCAAAATCTGGTTCAATTTCAGTACTGTTTGTTGGCTGGGTTCTCCAAGACAATCAGAATTCTGCATTCATAGCATGGAGATTTGTCATTAATCAGTTCATTAAAGGACATTTCTAGTAGAAGCCACCAGGTCATGTCTCACTAAGTATTTGGTAAGTGATAAATGTTCATAACCCATGCCAAAGCTTCTCTGCAGAGTTTCCACCATTTTCTTGAATAACCTATGTTGATCACTAAGTCTAGCCTCCTTAAGAACAACCTTTCTGGAAATTCTGGCGGCAATGACCTCACTCTGAATTTTCATCAAAAAGGCTTTTGTTTCCATAAATAAATCCACTTGACAAAACAATGGGTTGTTAATATACTATCAGTTGAGTTTGTGTGGATGTTGTCCACAAAGGACCTTTGGATCCATTCTTGGATCATAGCTATTTCCTGGACTCTGTCGACAGGTAAAAAAACAACAACAACAACAAAAAACCTTTAATTATCTTTGACAAATCCAGACACATGTACCCGTTTTCAGTCTTTACTACTGCTTGGCAAAGTGATGTGTCCCCTCCAAAACTGCTGTAGGTTTTCCCCTTTACAATGAGAAAATGTTCATCTTCCTAGAGCTGCTTTAGCAGTGTTTTGTTAATATATAGGATTTTGTACAGATACTTTTCAAATCTGTTGTAGTCTAATTTTATGGTACTGAAAGAGTACATTAAGGCTGCTATTACCTTAGTTGTTCATTAATTTAAATATGTTCTATTATTGTTGTTTTTTCTACCACTACTACAATTGATATTTACATTTGGTTTGAGTTTAACCAACTGTTTTTCATACTTTATTTCACTTTCTCTCCACAATAATGAGGTGAGGTAGCTACAAAGGTCTTATTACTATTTGGCAGATGAGGAAACACTGAGGCTTAGGTTAAGTAACCTGCCCAAGGTTACATATTGAATACTAGGGATGTGCCAAAACTACTCATGCATAGAGTAAAGCTGGAAGAGAAGAGATATAATATAGTCCAATATCGTTATTTTGCGGGTGAGTAAATTGAAACCCAGAAAGGTAAAGTAATTTTTCCCAAGGACGTATGATAACTGATTGAAGTAATTCTAGTACCTACTCACATTTTTTATGCATTTTGAACAAAGAACAATTAAACCACAATTAACTAGAATCCAACTAACTAGAACCAATTAACTGGAAATTTGTCTTTATTGTTATGAAAAAAAAAATCACAAGAAAATAAATTCTTGCCAGGACTCATCCAAGTGTTTCCTGAAATCATAGATTTAGCCTGATTCCCTACATCTTCTATGTCAGTGCTACTGACATGAATAAAAGAATGAAGGATGGAAGGAAGGAAGGAAGAAAAAACACAGCTAATTAATGATAGAAGGGCCAGGGCTAGAAGCCAAATCTAGATGATTATTGGTTGATAAGCAAAATGATGACCCTGAGACTCTACAAGATTCTCAGTCATCTAAGACTCATGTTCACTCAGTATATTCTATTTACTAAGACAAAAAAACTAACTAATACTAATTTTAGAAACGTTTTCTGAGTAAGAGTTGAAAAGAATGTTCCTCCTAATCCTAAGCAAGGCAGAAAACACCATCATTCCATTACTCACAAAGTTCAATTCCTTGAGCATTTGGAAGGTTAATTACATTTAGTCATCTCCTAGTCATCTTCACAGATAAGGTGGGAGTACATATAAGGTGGGAGTAAGGAAAGATCTCCTATCTCTTCTGTCCTTGGAAATGTGCCATGTCTTTTCTCACTCTAGGAAATGTGCTATAGGGTATGCCCAGACTAGTGGCAAAGTTTGAGTTGTACAGTGAAAGCCCTAGCACTGTTTCTGAAGCTGGCAGAAGAAAAGGCAAAAGGAATAAAGAGGAAGATCATTGCTGTGGAGGATGCAGTGAAATAGCTCTCCTGTGCTAGCAGAAACTGGAAGTTATTTGTAGAAGAATTGGGTCATTGTTCCTCCTTGTTACATCCCATTTTGAGTTCAAGTTGGAACAATTTGGGCAACTTAGCCCTGGCCTTAGTCTTGGCACATGAAATATTACCACTGAAGGAGGAAAAAAGACCAGAAAGGAAACATTGCAGTTCTACCCTCCCACAATCTGGTTTATGCATTAAGATGCATAATACCTAACTACAGTAAGACAATGTTCGAGGAGTTGGAACATTTTGTATTTTGATTAACAGTGGTCTCCTTCAGACTAATGAGTGAAAAAACTCCAAAGCTGGATATCCTACCTGAGTTTAAATCCTACTATGGGCAAATTAGCAAAGATGACAAAAGATGACAACTGTCATTGCTGGAGAGGCTATGGAGAGATACTCTAATTACATACATTTTTGAGGTTATTCATTTGGGCCCTTCGTCCTAGGAAGTAATTTGGTATCATGTCAAGAAAGTGGCTTAGAATGTACCAAACCAGAAATGTCAAACTTACCTCTGGCAGCAAACAGCTCCCAAGACTCATCACTGAACCAGATTAAAATGGAACTGGGAAATGTTTAACAAAATAAATTAAAAATACAGTATAACACAGATAAGATTAATTCGTGGTTTTCTAAGTCAATTTGCAACCCACAGACGTCAGTTTCTATTTGAATTTGACACCACTAGTCTACACTCTTTTACTCAGAGATCATACTGCTGAGCATACAGCCCAAAGATGTTAAAGACAGAAAGACTCCCTTATATACATTGACATTAATAGCAGCACTTTCTATTGTAGTAACTGGAAATAAAGTAGATGCCCTTCAAGTGGGGAATGGCAGTACAGAAAGTATGGAACATTCATGTGATGAAATATTACTGAGCCATAAGAAATGATGAATATGAAGAATTTAGAGAAGAATGGGAAGTAAGTGTGAACTGATGCACAGTGAAGTAAATAGATTCAAGAAAATGCTATACATGATGGCTTCAACAATGAGAATGCAAAGAACAACAAAAAAACTGCATTATTATAATTATTACATAATAGTATATATAATATATTATGTTATTATATTATAATTACCAAACTTGTCCCTGAAGAAAAGATGAGAAAATTCAGCTTCCACACTTCTTTGTAGAACTGGGGGACTATGGAGGTAGAACATTATATGTACTTTAAGTATATGTACTGTTGATTTGTTTATTAGTTTTGATGAATTGATTTTTTTTTCCTGTTCTCTTCCTTTTTTAATTTTTTTTTTTTGTCAAAAGGAATGGTTTTTTGGGTAGGGCAAAAAGGAATGATTTATAGGAGAATTAAGATGATGCAAAATAAAAAGTCAAATTATACCAGTAAAAATGAAAAATTCTTTAAAAGATTATGCTAAAAGATCTCAGAAATTCAAGTCATTGGACTAATAATAGTAATTACAGGAGATTTATCAGTGGGAGTGGAGGAGTAGGGTAAGTTACAAACCAATTTTCATTTTCAAAAGACATCTAAAACTATCACAGAATACTCCTACTCAGATAGACAGGGAACTAGATACTGGCGATAACAGTCACTTCCCAACTAAATCAATGCATAGGGAGAAGCTGGTTGTCAGATAAGCTCAGATCAGAACAAAGAACCACAAGGAAACCAGGACGCTTTACTAAGTGGGTCTAAGGTCCATCAGGGTTATATTCCAGCTGCTTTGGAAGTTTCATCTCTATCACCTACCTGCCAGACTTCAGTGCACTTAACAGAAAAAGCCTCTCCCTAATGAAGTTTGGCTTCTAATTACCCTCCAGGCATTGATGCCCTACTCATCACAGAGGCAGCCTCACTTGTCATCTACTGACAATTGATAGTGCCAGAGTGAAAAAGCAACAGTTGTAGGGTGGTTGGAATGGACAGCTGCAGCCCTGATCAACAGAGCAAGGAAATGAACCATTGGCAAACAATATAGATAAGATGCTCAAACTGAAGGATGATGGGACAGGGATTTCACTGTGACCCTAAGGAGACTCAGGCTTCTGCCCATGGTTTCAGGATCTGAAGCAGCTAAAAATAAATAAATAAATAAATGAAAAATAACAACACTTTTTTTTTTAATTCTCAGATATGTGAAAGCAAGGTAATGCACAAAGGCAAATCAGACTTAGATGAATATAGCTTCAGACTTTCTTTGAAATGTCAGGATTCTAGAAGTGATACGGCATGACGGATCTAGAATAAGATGCCAGGTTCCCAAATTACTTTTTTTCCCATTGGGATTTAGTCACTTGGTCTGAGTCTCAGTGAGACAAGGAGCCCGATCTGTTGATTTGTACCCCAATGACTCTTGCTCTTAAAAAAAAAAAATCTATTGATCTTAGAGATCTACTGAGAGATTTAGCGGTGGTTTTCTTATTTAAATAAAACTTTACAATGGTTTATCAAGTTCAGAAATGTTTGTTGAACTAGGAGGGAAGGTTTCATAAAGGAAGGAAGGAAATAAGCATTTATGAAGTGCCTACAATGTGTCAGACACTTTGCTAACCATGCAAGATAGATGACATTGTTATTCCCATTCTACAGTTGAGGAGATTGAGGCAGACAGGAATTAAAGGACTCATTCGGGATCAAAAAGATGGCAAGTATCTGAGGCCAGATTTGACCTGAGGTCTTCTTTTCCTCCAAATTCAATGTTCTATGCACCGGCTCCACCTACCTGTCTATAAAATCTAGGGTGCATTCTCCTGCCCCTTCGTATCTTGATTGTAATGACTCACATTCAGCAAGGCACCATAACCTTGTGTGCTATTTAAAATATTTTTTGTTACAAACTTATTGCTTAAATAAAAAGAATATTAAATTGAAGCTCACATGAAACCATAAATTCTGAAATATTTACATTTTGTTTAAATGGGAAATGTCCTGATGTAAATATTATCAAAATAATAATTGATTTGCTTCATGAAGCCTTCTGATTTCCTTTCCTTTGTGTCCTTTGAATCATATCATCATAGTAAAGCTGGAAAGATTCTTAGAAGTCATTCAGTTTATCCCTTCCATTTTGCAGATGAGGAAAACTGAGGGGAGGGGTTAAGTTACTTGCTCAAGGTCACAAAGGTCCTCTAACTCCAAATCCCATATTCTTTCCATTGCACCATCCTGCTTTAAAGTTTGTTTCTTTTGTAATTTTGAACATATACAATCAATTCTAATATTCATATTGTTCTAATCCCATTCTCCACATTTTGTATCTTTTCATATCTGACTATATTTTAAAATTTGGGGGGGGGCAGGGGAGAGATGGGGAGAAAATTTGTAACTCAAAATCTTGTGGAAATGAATGTCGAAAACTAAAAATAAACAAGAAAACTTTTAAAAAAATGTTTAATGTTTGCCATTTTAAGGCATAATAATATATTACATTGGTCTACCAAAACTTATTTGGGAGTAAATCCTTCATTTATTAGCACTATGACTTGAAATAAGTCACCTTCCATCTCTGGTTGTTAAATGATCTATTCTATAAAATTATCAATTCATACTAGATATTCACAGAATTTAGTACTGGAAAGGACCTTAAAAATTACACAGTACAACTGCACCATTTTATAGATGAGAGGACTGAGGCTCATAAAGGTAAAGTGATTTCTATAACCTCATGAAGTCCTAAGGTCCCTTCAAGCACTAAGGACCAATATTTATAACCATTGGGCATGTGAGTTGTTTTTAGCTCTTCCTTATTACAAATTATCATTTTTGTACAGATAGGCTCTATTTCATTTTCAATAACATTTTGATAATAGAAGCTCAGTCGCGCAGCAGCAGGATTATGGGGTCAAAGTCTACCATCAGTTTTGAAACTTGCAATGCATATTACTCAATTGCTCTCCAAAAAGTTTGCACCAATTTAAAGGTCAACCAACAATACTTCTCCAAACTCTCACTCTTGCCATGAGATCAGCCCATCTTCTTTTTTGATGATCGTTTTACACAGAATAGTCTTTCCTCAGGTTCTTTGGCATAGTCCCTTATTTGTTATATGTTGCATCCAGCTTGCAACCACCCCTTCCACCCCTCCATGAATCTTTCTATTAACCACTGTCTGGTACTCATTTTTCAATTCTTCAAAGACTGTGGTGTTCCATGAGTCACAGCCATACACAGACAGAATATTGGTATTAAAGATCTTTTAATTCTAGGATGGTTTTGTTTTCTAAAAGTTTGGAGTCAGGGGGCAGAGCCAAGATGGCGGCGTAGCAGCAGCAACATATCACAGCTCTCACATAGCCACCCCAAAATACCCATAAAATAGGACTCTAAACCAATCCTAGAACTCCAAAACGCACACAAAGATACTTCCCACTAAAGTCAGCTCGGCTATGAGGAACCCTATCAGCACTGCGAACCAAAACCAGCCTGGCCTGAAGGCACGGCTATGCCCCAGAGGCAGCTGGGTGGGAGGAGCCCATCTGGTGAGTGGATTAGCAGCAGCAGCTGAGAGTTGGAATTGCGAAAGGGGGAGATAAGCAGTCCTGCCGAAAGGTCTCCAGAGCAGAAAAGCAAAAGGCAGAGGTTTTGCACCCGCCTCCCCATTGCAGCTTCCCGCCCGCGTCCTGCAGACAGCAGGGGGACTGTGTTATTGTTCTCAGGCCAAGAGCTCTCGTGTTGATCGGCCTGGATCTGGATCGCCATCTTGGGCCTCTGTTCTGGAGTCTTCACTATCCAGTCAGCCGGAAGTAAATAGGAAGAGTTCCCAGCATCTTCCTGAGAGCTATGGCAGCTGGAAGGACCCTAGCATTTGGGACAGAGCTTTCCCTTCTGGAAGCAGAGCCCCACAGAGATTCAAAAAAAAAAAAAATCACGGTCTGAACAACCATGAGTAAGAATAAGCATAAGAAGCAAAGTAAGAACAGCTCCCAAACCCTAGATTCCTTCTTTGGGGAAAAGGAAGATCATGGGAGAGAGAGGGAGGAGGAGAGTGCAGCCAGAGCACCCCCACCAGGGGCCTCCAATAATCATGAAGAATGCCTTAAAGCTAGAGATGAGCTGAAGAAGGATTTTCAAAACCAAATAAGGGAAGTGGAAGAAAAATT
>CM053592.1:110407040-110438780 GCA_028646515.1 Pseudochirops corinnae | reverse complement strand
TGGGCATCTTGCCACATAGAAGAGTTGGGGGAAGAGGGATGAGAGGTGAGGTGATGGAGGGGAGGGCAGGGTGGGGGGGGAGGGCTGATGAATATTCAGAATATTTGATACTGCCGGATGTAGGGCATCTGCAACATTTTTCAGAGTTGATTGATATTTTGATTTTATAATTGTCAGTGCGGTGTTCAGAACCAAGGCTGTAGTGAAGTTGCACGATGCAACATGGGCAAGCACCGCCAGAAACACCACAGATTCATTACGCATTTGATTTTGAATTAATTTTTGGAAGTTGCATGTTCAGAAACCTTTGCCAAACTTTTGATGACCCCCACATTCAATTATGTGATCCCATATGGGGGTCACAACCCACAGTTTAAGAAGGGCTGAAAGAAGTGTTAAACTCTAGCACAAAGTCCGAGCTAAAGCTAGATTCCCTGTAGATGGTGAGGTTCTCCCAAGGATTCTATGTATAGATGATATCTTGCTGGTTGACTGTATTCTGGGAGTACCACAGAGCTTCTTAAAAGAGATTCATAACCAAAGAGTAATCAAATGAGGTAATATTTATAAAGAACTTTGCAAATCTTAAGGCACCCTATAAATTCTAGCTATTATTGTTATTATTATTATTATTATTATTATTATTATTATAACATGGTCTGACCATTTATACAAGAAAAACCAGTTGGATAAAGATATTGATTACCTAGATTATGACATGAAGTTAGGTGAACTGTCATGTGTTTTTTTCTCTCTTTCTTTCTCTCTCTCTTTCTCTCTCTCTCATCCTTGTGCATGTGCAAGTGTGTCTAGTTTTAGTTTTAAATTATATATAGTGATTATTTGAGAGATGCAGGGATTGTTATGTGTGAAGAATGAAGAGAGAAAAATCCAGATATTACTAATTTCAAAAGTTCACACATAAGAACCATAGAATATGAGAATTGGTTCTTTGAGATCATCCAATTCATATTCTTCATTTTGCAGAAGAGGGTGAGGAAGGTGAAGTAATAGAGAAAGGGAGGAAGGGAAGGAGGGAGAGAGAGAGAGAGAAACACATGTGCATGTGCGTGTGCATGTGTGTGTGTGTGTGTGTATGTGTATCTGGATAGCCAGTATAAATAGACAGAGAGTTGGGTCTATAATTAAACAGGTAGAAAAGAGTGCTTGGATTGATCCCCAAAACTGCAAATTTCCTTTAATGACTCCAAACTTTTAGAAACAAAATGTCCTCCTGGAATTTAAAGACCTTTAATACCAATATTCTGCCTGTGCTACTGCATAACTGTGAATTATGAAACACTAAGGTCTGTAAAGAATTAAAAAATGAGTACCGGAGAGAGGTTAATTGAGAGGTCTGTGGTGGGTGAGAGCACATTGCACCATATAACAAATGAGAGATTATACAGAAGCACCTGAGTAAAGGATAAAATATGAAAAATTATGATTGAAAAAGAAGATGGATTGGTCTTGTGGAAAGAATGGAGGTTAATCACTGACATCCTCAAGATTCCAAGACAGAGAAAAAAATGCAAAAGAAGATGATCTAGTCATACCAGATCTCAATTTGTATTATAAAGCTGTGACTCTCAAAACAATTTGGTACTGGCTAAGAAACAGAGTGATGAATCAGTGGAATAGAGTAGGTACAAATTACATTATAGTAAATGAGTATAATAATATAGTATATGATATAGTAATATAGCAGATAATAACCCCAAAGGTCCAATTTCTGGATCAAAAACTCTATTTGACAAAAACTGCTGGGAAAACTGGAAAACAGTATGGCAGAAACAAGGTATAGACTAGCATCTCATACTGTATACCAAGATAAAGTCAAAATGGGTACATGATTTAAACCTGAAGGGTGATACCTTAAGCAAATTAAGAGAGCATGGAATAGTTTATCTGTCAGTTTTACAGATAAGAGAAGAATTTAGGACCAAAGAAGATACAGAGAACACTGCAAAATGTAAAATAGATCATTTTGCTTATATAAAATTTAAAAGTTTTATACAAATAAAACCAATGCAACCAAAATTATAAGGAAAGTAGAGAACTGGGGTGGAGGGGATTTGCAACAGATATCTTTGATGAAGGCCTAATTTCTCAAATATATAGAGAACTCAGTCAAATTTATAAAAAATATGTCATTCCCCAACTGATAAATGGTCCAAGGGTTTTCAGACAAAGAAATCAAAGCTCTAAATCACTATTGATTAGAGAAGTGAAAATTAAAACATCTCTGAGGTACCACCTCACACCTATGAGATTGGCTAATATGACAAAAAAGGAAAATGATAAATATTGGAGTGGATGTGGCAAAACTGGGCAACTAATGTGCTGTTGGTGGAGTTCTGAACTGACCCAACCATTGTGGAGAGCAATTTGGAACCATGCCCCAAAGGCAAAAAACTGTACATACCCTTTGATCCAGCAATACCACCACTAAGTCTATATTCCAAAGAAGTAAAAAAAAGAAAAAAAAAAGAAGAGGATAAAGTACCTATTTGTACAAATATATTTATAGAAACTCCTTGTGGTGGCTAAGAACCAGAAATCAAAGAGATGCCCATCAATTGGGGAATGGTTAAACAAGCTGTGGCATATGATTGTAATGAAATATTATTGTGCTATAAGAAATTACAAGCAGGATGATTTCAGAAAAACCTGGAAAGACTTACATGAACTGATTCAATAGTGAAGTGAATGCGATTAGGAGTACATTGTACTCAGTAATCACAATATTGTTTAATAAAGAATTATGGGGGAGGTAGGTGGCGCAGTGAATAGAGCACTGGCCCTGGAGTCAGGAGGACCTGAGTTCAAATTTGGCCTCAGACGCTTAATACTTACTAGCCCTGTGATTTTGGGCAAGCCCAATTGCCCAGCCTTCCCTCCTCCAAAAAAAAAAAAAAAAAAAAGAATCGCGTCTGATTTAGCTATTCTCAGCAATACAATGATCCAAAACAATCCCAAAAGTCTAATGATGAAGCGGATAGCTTTCAGAAAAAGAACTGATATCGTCTGAATACAGACTGAAGCAGGCTATTTTTCACTTTCTTTTATTTTTCACTTTCTTTTATTTTTTTTTCTTTTATCTGAGTCTTCTGGTTTGAAAGTACTAAAATAGAAATATTTTAAATGATTGCACATGTATAAGCTATATCTTATTGCTTACTGTCTCTGGCATGTGGTAGGGGAGGAAGTAGGGAGAAATCGAATTTGGAACTCAAAACTTTAAATAAAAATGTAAAAAAAAAAAAGATTCCAAGAAAAAGTGAGGAAGATCTTCAGAACATTGTATGAATTCTCTGTGTCATGCTCATGGGAGGTCATGGAAAAAAGTCACACAGGATGGTCAGACATGGAGGAGTTGCAGTTTGCATCATTGTAGAAATATGAACATATGTACACTGATAAGTTCACAGACCTACTTGAGCATATTTAACACAAATTTTTTCCCTATTTCTTTTCTTTTTATCTGGGAAACACCTTTTTGCTGGATAAAGTTCATCTATTTTTGCATAATCAAGTCAAACAATTTTGTTTCCAAATGTTTTTTAATAGATACATTGTTTTCTTCTTTTCCACAATTGAGATAAATGTTATTCCTTTTCTTCCAGTTTAAAAAAAAATACTTAGCTTATTGATCCAGTTGAAGCTTATTGTGGTACCTGTCATGAGACATGAATCTAGAACTCATTTTAAATCACTGTTATACAATTTTCCCAATAATTTTTAATGACTCGGGTTTTATTAAATATTAATATCTTATATAGAATAAATTCTATTTTTAGATTAATGGTATCCTAATGATCTATTTTTATCTAGTATCTGATAGCTTTTTAAAAAATAATTATTGCTTTATGAATTTTGCCAATCTCCCTTCACTAATTTTTCTCTAATTTCTCTTGATCAATTTCACCTTTTTATTTTTCCATATGAATATTTCCATAAGAATATCTCTAAAATAACCCTTTGGTGTTCTGATTACTACTTATTTCAGTGAAATTCTAAATTAATTTGGGAAGGATTACCATGTTTCCTATATAAGGTAGACTCAATAATGTATAGAGTACAATCCCAATTGTTCAGTTCTTCCTTCATTTCTGTCAAAATCATTTTAAAAATTGTCCTTGTATAGATACCTTGTATAAACAATGCCCAGACATTTGAAGCATTTATTCATTGCAAATGGCTGTTTTCTTTCTATCAATGTCAGTTTTTCCCAACTTTTTTTGATGATATTTGGAAATGCAAATGGTTTTGCAGGTTTATCTGATACATTGCAAAAGTGCTGAAATAATTTATTATTTCAATTAACTTTTATTGAAGCCTTTGGATTTTCTGATATATCTATTTGAAAATGACAGGACTGTATATTTTAACCTCTTCATTGCTGTTGCTTAATCCTTTTCTTTTTCATGTCTTATCACAAGAGGTAATATATTTTAAATTAAATCAAATAGAAATGATGACAATGGATAACCCTGCCTTACACCCCTTGTTAATGAGAATGCCTCTAATATTCCAGCATTGTGTATCTTGTCAAGTCTGAGTTTCAATTAGACATTTTTTTTTATTATGGTTGGGGAAATATGCTTCTATTTCTACACTTCTAAATATTTATAATTGAAAAAAATTCCATATTTTATCAAAGGCTTTTCCTGTACTGTTGATAAATTATTTTTATTTTTCTTATTTATAGGATTATATTGACTATTTTCTAATATTGAGGTATACTTGAATTTCAGGTACAAATCCTGCTTTATCATAACAGATAATTTTTTTAAACTGTCATGGACACTTGTTTAATGATTTTTATTTGTTCTTCCTTCTTAAGTTGGTGCTCCCTAAAATGCCTGCGACTAATGTCTTGGAGGCAGCTAGATGTCTCAATGAATAGAGCACTGTGCTTGGAGTCAAGTCCTGAGTTCGAATCTAGCCTCAGACTAGTTGCGTGAACTTGGACAAGGCATTTAACCTCTCTTTGCTTTAATACACTGGAGAAGGAAATGGCAAACCACTCCAGGACATTTGCCAAGAAAACCCCCTACTGGGTCACTGAATAAGGGCAACAATGCCTTGGTATAATCCCTCCAGATATAGTAATTGAGTTCAACTAAAACGCCAATTAAAACACCAAAACCCAATTAATTAGAACCTTCAAGTAATTGGTAATTTTTATTGACAGAGGTTATAGGTGGAAAGTCACAGGGAACTACAGATGCAATTTTCCAAGGAAGTTGAATGAAATTCTGTGATTACCAAGAAAAAACAAAATTCAAGGATATACTATGGTTGACAAATTCATCAAGTGGCTGTAAAAGTTGAATCTTTTGAGGTCAAAATTCAATTAGAAGGAAGTCAAAGAGAATAATAGGAAAAGAGGTTTTAAAATTTAACAGGTTGGTGGCAGGGCACAAATAAGCCAAAAAGTTGTTCCAAATGATTGAAGAATACAGAAAAGATTTGGAGAATGGACAGAAATATTAATGAATAGGGGAATTAAAGAGGGTACTCAACACTGGGGAAACTGAGCCAAACCAAGGTAAGAAAAGAAAAGTGAAGTGTGAACAAGCATAATTCTCAAGCCACAGAAAAGGACTAGGTATATTGTCCCATAAACTATTATACAACACAAACAACCTATTTATGGCTTCTAAAGTAGCTACACTTTAAAACGGTTGGGGAAAAATGTAAGGGTTACATTCATCCTAAAAGAAATGGAAAAACAGAAACCTGTATATTTCTTATTTAAAATTAAATAAATTTATTTATTTTCTTGTTTACATCACTCATTTCCATGAGATTTTGAGTTACAAATTTTCTCCCCATCTTTCCCCCACCCACCACCCCAAAACAGCCATCCCACTATATAACCCCTTCCCCAATCTGTTCTCTCCTATGTCCTCTCCCGTCACCCCTCTGACTTTCCGGTTGGGCAGGATGGGTCTCCCTACCGCAGTGCCTATATATCTTGATTCCCAGTTGCATGTAGCTAATGATAATAATAATAATATATATATATATTTTTAACATTTGATTATAGAACTTTGAATTCTATATTCTTTCTCTAACCTGTATATTTCTTAAAGCATGTAAAAATAAAGAAGATCCCTGTGGCCCCCCTCCTGTCCATTTTGAGAAAGTGCCAAGGCCAGTCTCACTCTCAACTCTCTAAACTTCTGGACCATGCTCCACTAAGGATATTTTCTTTATGTGTTATCTTCTTCATTTAGAATGTAAGTTCCTTGAGGGCAGAGACTGTCTTTCTTTTTGCTTGTGTTTGTATTCTCAGTATTTAGCACAGTGCCTGGCTCACTTTAAAGGCTTATCAAATGCTTATTGACTTGAGTATAGGAAAACTTTTAGTCTAGGAACCAATCTTATTTTGTCTTTATTAAATCATAAGGCTTAAAAATTACAGCTGCTCAAATATTGACTAATTCTGATTCAAATGAAACCCAAATATTTCTCTACATTGTATAAATCTAAATTACAACATCAAGATGATATTTTATAGTGAGAACCAGGAGGTATTTCATTTTCATCTCGATATTCATTGAGAAGGCACTAAATTTTTATGAACAAATGAAATTGACTGATATGTGTTTTCTATGGAATTAAGTACTCTGTCATTTAAAAATTCAGTATGGTAGGATTTTATATTTGATACTGAATAGGTAATAGGGAGCCATTTGGAGTGTATTGAATGGGAGAAGGGGTGGCATAGTGAGACCTATACTTTAGGAAGACCACTTTTGCTGAGTGGAGGATGCACTAGAATGGAGAGACACTTAAGGCAAGGAGACCAATCAGAAGGCTATTGCAATGAGTATGAGGTGAGGCTAGCCTTTCCCTCATCCCTGATGGCTATGTGAGTAGAGAAAAGAGAAACTAGATGAAAAGTGTTGTGAAGGTAAGAAAAAAATAAAACCAAGGAGCTTAGGCAGGTGATGGTGCAAAGTTGGAAATCAAGAGAGGTTAGGATTGAATGCTTAGATCTGAGAATTATTTGAACAGATGATAATTAAACCCGTAGGAACTGATGATAACAAGTGATATAGGAAAAAGAGAAAAAGGTCAAGGACAGATCCTTGGGGAATAATCACAGTTAGTAGCCATGACCTAAATGAAGATCTAATAAAGAACACTGAAAAGAATCAGTTAAGCAGGTAGGAAGACAATCAAGAGAGAGCAGAGGAATGAAAACTTAAAGGTGAGAGAGCTCCCAGAACAGGGGGAGCTACAGTGTCAAAGGCTTCTGAGAGTTCCAGAAGGATTAAGGCTGAGAAAAAGCCATTTGCTTTGACAATTAAGAAATCACTTTGGAGGGAGCAGTTACATTTGAATGAGGTCAGCAACCTGAAAGTAGAAAGTTTAGAAGAGAGTGAGAAATTAAATGAAAGCAACAATTGTAGATCTCTTTCTAAAGACATTTAACCACAAAAGGGAGGAGAGCACTAGGAAGATAAATAGCTAACAGGGACAGTAAGATCAATGAAGGGCTTTTTAAGGAGCTCCTTTCAAGAGGTGTTCGATGGAGTCTTTCTATCTTCAAATGATTCTATCTTCGCTAGATTTCTACTAGGTTTGGTCTTCACTCTGGTTCTGATAGATACAGGAAGTTTTCCTTTATGGTTTCTTAAAATGTAGTATTGTCTGTGGGTTTCTTCCTCCCTCCCTTCTTTCTTTCCCTCCCTTTTCCTTCCTTCTTTCCTTCCCTCCTTCCCTTCTTTCTTTATTTTGATTTCCAGGAAGTCCAATGATTCTTAAAATAAATTTCCTTGACTTGTTTTCCCAATTCAGTTGTTTTTTATATCATATATATTACATTGTCTTCTATTTTTCAATTTTTTTATTTTATTCTAATATTTCCTGCTGTTTCACAGAGTTGTTGATTTTTTATTTGGTCTATTCTAATTTTCAGGGATTCCATTTCTTAGGTGAGGTTGATCACTTTCTCTTCTAAGCTACTTCCCCTTCCAATTCTTTCCTCAGGAACTTTTATTTCATTTTGCTTCATTTCTATTAGGTATTCATGTAGTCCTTGTGAAAAATCTACTTTTTCCCCCTTTGATCCTCTGCTTGCAGTTATCAAAGATTTACCTTCTCTTTCTTTGGAGAGATTCCTCAATCTACAAAAATATTATATACAAGTTGGTATCTTCTTTCATTTACTCATTACTCTAGCTTTATTTCCTGACAGTGCTTTGTGTAAGAGCCAGACACACTTTGCAATACTTTTGGCTGGGATGGTGAGTTCTGCTTGGTCTCACCATGAGTCTTGTGCTTTCCTCCATCTCCCAGGGCTAGAAATCCCTGGATCTTTGAGGTCCAGAATACTGGATCTTCAGGGTCCTTGACAACATCTCAGAACAGAGTACCAGGGGCCTCAGAGCTCCTTGGCTTAGGTTATCTCAGTCTAAATTCTCTGGTCATTGGTTGCTCTTATTACCTCTGGACAGTAACCCTTGTAGGTTGCGTGTGTCCTATCCCTGGTCATACTGGTGCTTACTTTGTTTAGGAGCCTTTCCTGTTGCCTAAACGCTCCTGACTGACTTTTTGTGGAATTTTGGAATGGAATATATCACTGCAATTTCTCATTGGATTTCTTAATCATTATTCACTCTAATGTGAACTATAGGATTAGGTATGTGGCACCTGAATGACTTGCCTCCCATATAGGCAACCATCTTGACAGGAAGTAAGCTTTGATTTTTATAGAAATAAAGAATTGTGGCCTCAACTTTCATGACTTTGAGCAAGTTCTTCACCTTCCTCACCCTGTTCTGCAAAATGAGGAAGGTAAATTGGATGATCTCAAAGGTCCAGTTCTAATATTCTATGATTCTTATGTGTGAGCTTTTGAAATTAGTAATATTAGTAATATCTGGATTTTCTTTTTTCCCTTCATCCTTCACACATAAAAACCCCTGGTTCTCTCAAATGACCATTAAATATAGTTTAGAACTAAAGCTAGACACACTCAGTGAATGCATTCTTATTAAACTTGTCTCTTGGCTTTGAAAGGATTTTCTCAGAATAAAAGAAAAATTCAAAGTTCCAATCCCTATGGAGCTCAAAGCAACAACCCCCAGTTTTGCGTGGTGATCTGGAGTCTACCTCACAAGCATTCCCTGGTCTTCTGCAGGAGCTGCTGAGAAACAAAAGTTTCCTTGTTAAAGTTTGCCAAGACAAGCATGTTCCTAGAGACACCAGAGATGACTCAGAGCCAAAGACACAGCAATAAATAAAAGGCCTCCTTAATCTAGAAATACCTCAGAAAGCAATGTGTGCCAAGTGGAAAGTCTCCATGTGAGTATGGGGAGCAGTTATTCCTGCCTCCATCAGTGTGTCAGCAATAGAGATTAAGGCTGTGACCAGCTGGGTAATAAAACGGAGAATGTGTTGGACTTGGACGAAGAAGGACTTCAATGAAAATCCTGCTACAAATAGTTTCCCTGGCTATGTGACCCTGAAAAGTTACTTAATGTTTCACAGTCTCAGTTTCCTTATCTGCAAAGTAAGCACTATATGAATATTCATTATTTGTATTATATGTGTACTTTACCTTGTCTTCAATTTTACCACAGGAAGAAAAAAGTAAAATGTTTTTAGACTTTGCCCCCAATAAATTGAACGATGTATAGGCAAATAATGATAAGAGTTGACACATTATATAGAACATCAAGATTTAAAAAGTCCTTTGAATACATGATTTCATTGGATCCTCACAATAAACACATGAGAAAGGAAAGAAGAGCATAAGCATTTGTTAAGTATCTGCTCTGTACACAACACAACCCTGTGAGGTAGGTGCTATTACTATCCCCACTTTACAAATGAGGAAACTGAGTCAAACACTGATTAAGTAACTTGCCCAGCAAAACTTTGAGGAGTTAAAATTATTCTAATCTTAAAAATGAAGTAACTGTAGTTGAGAAAGGCTAAGTAATTTGGCACATTGGGTAGAGCACTGGGCTTGGAATCAGGAAGGCTCATCTACATAAGCTCATCTAGCCTCAGATACTAGCTTCGTGACACTGGGCAAGTTACTTAACTGTTTGCCTCAGTTTCCTCACATGTAAAATGAGCTGGAGGAAGAAATGGCAAACCACTCTAATATCTTTGCCAAGAAAAACCCAAAACAGGGGCACAAAGATTCAGACATGACTGAAATGACTCAACAACAATAAGTAATTTGTCCAGGATTACACAACTGGGATATGTTTTTGAGGTAGGAATTAAACCCAGGTCTTCTTGACTTCAAATTCAGCCCTCTGCCCACTAAATTACTATCGCATCCTGTAAAGGAGATAGTAACTTTCTTATCATCATTATCTTCAAAAAATATTTACTGAATTCCCATATTGAGCAATGAACTCCGCTAGACACTAGGGATACAAAGTCTCATACTTTCTGTCCTCAAGGTACCTATTATCTCCAGTTGGAGAGATAGCACTTTTACATTAAGTAGATAAGCAATGATAAATCAGTGGGTGAGACAATAAATACACCGGGAATATAGAAGGAAAAAATGCTTCAGGTTGGGATGGCTGGAAGAGGGTTTAAGGTGGAGGGGAGAGTTGATCTGAGCCCTAAAGAAAGGGTAAGATTAGAAAGCAGAAAAGAGCAAGAGGATTGCTCAAGGCAAGAGGATCAGCAGCGGTAGGTAGGGGGTAGGTGTGAAGTGCTGTCAACTCAGATAGAATCAGAAGCCACAAAACCGCACAAAAGGATCCCTGTGGGCACATATTGACTTAGAAAAACACATATTATTCTGTTTTTATTTATTTTGTTAAACATTTCCCAATTACATTCTTATCTGGTTTGGATGGCCCTCAGGAGTATCATGGGCCACATAGGCCCTCAGCCCAGTGTTTGACATCTTTGGTATATAGTGTGTTCCAGGGATGATGAAAAGACTATGTTTACAGGAACGTGGGGTTTGTTGAGAGGAATAGAGAGAGATTGGAGAGGTGAGTACCGTCTTTTTGTATTTTTGTTACAGACCAGGGCTACTGGACCACCTGTTTGTGGTCTGGTTGCAACACGCCAAGGAAAAACTTCATTTGTGGTTTAGACTTGTTAGATCACAATTAGCTAAGGTTCCTCTGGCAAGAGCACTACTAAGTAAAAAAAATGTCCATTTGGTGTTTTACTGAGTACCTTCTACCTTCACTTGCTTCAGAAAACTTTGTAGATTTGAGGAAAGATTATCTTTTGTTTTGAATCAGAACTCTGCTGATATAACCACTAGATAATAAAGTAGAATGAATTACAGATTTTTTTTTAAAGAGTAAAAATTGGAATTTTGAGAGGTCATTGAGTACAATCCTCCCATTTTATAGTAGTGACAAAAAAAAAAAGCTAGAAGTGGAATGAATCCATTCAACAAAATGGAATTCTAAAGCCACAGGGACTCTCTTCCCCAAAGTAAAGTGAAATCTCTTCCAGAGTGTCTAAAATCAACTCTCCCAAAATCTGTGAGCAAGGGCTAGGAGCTCCGGGGTGGGAAGGAAAAGAAAGATTAGAGAGACTAATTCCAAATAAAATAGTTTTGTCAGCACCATGGCCAGGGACATGGGTAGGTGTGTAAATGTAGGTCCAGACTTGTGACTTTCTTGGTATTGGGATCTTCCAGTGAAGAAACCCCATCTTCCAATGAAGAGCTCCAACTATTTTACAGCTTTTAATCTCAGAATCTTATGTAGGGCTCTAAGAGGCTAATATAATTGAATTGTCAGAGTGGGCACTTGAAAATGGGTCTTTCTGATTCCAAGGGCAGCCCTCTCATCACTACAGTAAATTGCTTCTGGGTTGCAGAAAGGGTACAACTGCATTCTTTGAGATACACAGGAGGTTTTTCTGTTGTAGGAGTGTTTCTACATGTCTATCCCAGTTCATCATCTATGGAAAGGAAGATAGGGAGCTATATATTATGTTCACATTTTACCTTCTCTGGGTAACTGTAGTCTATTCTTGATACCTATGTAATGGCTGGGGTGTCATCCTTCTATATAGGAGAATCTATAGTGAGGATACACTTCCAAGATAGCCTAGTCTATATCTCAGAGGTAACAACTGCCTAAGATCTGTTCCATCATCCTTGGACATATTTGAGAACTCCAGATTTAACACTTTTAAAGCTATAGCACTCTATTGTTTATCATATCCTAGGTAAGCATGTTTTTTCCTTTGCAAGTCTCTGAGATATGTCTGAGAGATTCTTTCAATGAGATGGTGATGAAGTTCATTTTCCCTGGGTCATTGCATGCTGCAAGATATAAAGAAGTCCAACTACTATCCCTGATGTTAGAATGGAGCCAGAAGTAAGGAGATAAGAAGTGTCCTAAGAAGATGAAAGGACAAAGAGACACAAAAGATGGAGAAAATTGGGCAAATGGGGCCAGGCTAGGTGAGAGACAGGAAAGTGAGAAGGATAGGGATGGATTGCATGGAAAAGGAGATAGGAATGAGGGAACACTTCCTATGGAAAGGAAGGAAAGGAAACAACAGAAGGAAAACAAAGGGAAATCAGAGGGCCAAAACAAAGAACCCCCATATTGAATTATTTGGAAATATTGCTGTTCTTTAAGGATGTCTCTACATCATAATTTAATCCTTTCTGGCCCTTAGTGTTATTAGTGTTGTGCAAAGTGGGATAAGCCAGATGCCTATTGACAATGAATTGTTTTTCTCAATTTCTGTTTCTTTGGACAGAAACAAAGTTTTTTTGGTTTTATTTTGTTTTTGGGGGTTGGTTTTTTTTTTTTGTATTTTTAATGCAGCTAAGATAAGACTGCTCTCCATGTAGGATTCCAGGTCTAGGAAAATGCTATTTAGTCCCCATTTAGAAAGGGATTCTTTTCCCCCTCTTGTTATAAATGAGAATAGATACAATAATGGGAGCTATTGTGTCTCAGTGGAGCTAAACATAGTGTCTAATCAACTCTCAATTATCCAGGGGAAGAGTTTTCAGTTTGTGGATTTTCCCCCTTGTGTTCCTTCCAGCTGCCTGCCCTTTGACCATTTTACTGCCCAATAAGAGCCCCAGTCAGAGGGTGGGCAGGTGGAAGAAGGGAGAGGAAGTAAAATTTAGATCAGTCATTTTAGCTGTTCATTAGGAGCTCTTGCAAAGGGGAAAGAGCCAATGGTAAAAGTAAGCTGTGAGTTTATTTAGCATTTACATTTATCCAAGCTATGCTACTCCTCCATTAGCATGGAAAATTGGTCATTGTTTGAATAACATTTATTCAACCTATAGTACCTTCCCTTGTATATTTTAAAAGAACCATGAACAGAAGGGAACCCTCTATTGGAATGATTTTCTTAATGCACTAAAAAGTAAGCTACAGTCTACTAGGATTTACATCTACATTCTCAATTGTATGGGGAGAGAAGGAGGGATTGAAGAGGATGACATAGCAAAGAAGGGTTTATTTACAAACATATTTTAAAGCTGATGTTAGGGAATGTATTGATCTGTCTTAAATGGATAAGCAACCAAAATGACTTTGCCTTGTTCAAGTGGAGATGTAGAATATCTACTTCTGCTTCTGATTTCCAGACTTTGGACAAATCATTTAGCTTTCATTTGAACCTTAGGTTTCTCACCTGGAAAAAAATTGCTTTTAGTAAAATTATTTACTAGACTTAGTTATTACTAAAGTTGCTTAATGACTCACTAACTTACTGAATTAGTTCACATGAAAAAAACAAAAAGGATTAGACTGCTTAGATACAAAGAAGTAGGATTGAAAATGAAATTTTCCACTTGGGAAAAGCAGATGGGGAGGATGGCCAATAGATTTTTACTGCAGGGCAACTTAGCAGGGCAGGCTGGTCACATTCTTGAATTTTAGATAAAATATCCCATTGTGTCTAGAATTATTTAGCAATATCCCATTGTCCCTAGAATTATTTAGCAAGAGATGTTCTCTAAAATAAAACTAGAATTATTTTGAATAAGCCACAATTGACGATAGCATCTTGTTTCCATTTCTTTCCTCCAAGTGAATGGACAGTGAGATTGCTTGGAAAACGATGAGTAGTGGAATGGAGACTGCAAGGTTGAGGTGGCATTCATTTACATGCATCCATCTCCTCTTGGACAATTTGTGAATTCATACATCACAGCTAGATAGGTACAGGTAGAATATTTTTCCCTGGGAAATAGAGCAATCTTTTCCCCAAGTCAGAACTGGCAAACTATATGTTATATTCAAGGAAATGCTATGGACTGTCATCTAGTACCCTGAACAATATATTGAGCCGATAGGCTATTCAAATTTCTCAAATGGACCAAGCTGTTAGATACCATATCTGAACACAGAGATGTAAGTACCATACGTACTCTGTTCTGGCATGCATCTGTCTGTTTGTCTGGCCCAATGTATGGAATGATTGCTTCCTGTTTATTCATTTCAGCAAACATTTGGATTGCTCTCAACGTTTTATGAAGCTAATTAAATAAAAGATGGCTAATTAAATGTCACAAAACATGATGTAAACTTGTTAATGTCAGGGGAGATATTTAAAAACAGCTATCATGATGGGCAAATTTGTCACATGTCAATGTTTTCAGTTAATTTTATGCTGTAAATAAGCAAATTTGTTTAAGAAATTCTACAACTGTCTGCCAATGTGATTATGGTCTCCTATATCTTGTGCCTGATTAGACTGGAGCTGATTTCAGGGACTGGAGGACCTCTTCTGAATGCTTAAGTGGACATTTTTCAATTAAACATAATATTATGTTAACATCCTTAAAGATGTAAATGATGGCACAGTAAATTTGATTAAAATACATACTTAAAACTGTATTCTCTTGCAATTTTCAAGAAAGCCGAAGGCATTCTACATCTTCCCTGCCATTGTCATAGCAGGTTTGCCACAAGTTGCTGTATCCCAGCCTGTTGTCTGAGTCTCCACACACTGACCTTTGTTGTAAGATCTGCTATAGACATCACAAACTCTCACATCAATTTACTACAATTGGATGTGGCATCTTGCAGCTAATTTGATTTAGGAAGAAATGCACCTGGCTCTGTTTTTTCCCTATAGAATGTTGGGGGGTGGGAGGTTCTGAGTCCTCACAGATGCCATCTAGCTGAGTAGCCCATGTGTTTTTCAAGGTCTAAGCAGTTTGTCTCCATCTTCCCAAATAGAACCCATTACAAAGGAAGCCGAGCTGAATTATTTAATGCAAAAACTAATTGGATTGGAGTTGGAGAGAAAAAAAGCAACTAAATAAACCCAAAGGGGAAACTAAGGATTTATCTTTCCATCTTCTCCAGAAAAATAAGCAAATCTTTATTTGGTTTTTCAGATCTATCTATATGTTTTTATTATTGTTCCAGTAAATCAGTTACCACTTCCTTTTCCCTTCCAAAGTCAGAAACCTAAGGATAAAACAACAACAACACCCAAACAACAACAAAGCAGTCAAATAACTGAATTATTTGGTTGGTTCTAAATGACAACTTATAATTTCACAGACAGAGACAGAGACAGAGAGACGAGAGAGAGAGAGAGAGAGAGAGAGAGAGAGAGAGAGAGAGAGAGAGAAAGGGAGAGAAGGAGAGAGAGAGAGAGAGAGAGAAAGGGAGAGAGAGAGAGAGAGAAAGGGAGAGAGGGAGAGAGAGAGAGAGAGAAAGGGAGAGAGGGAGAGAGAGAGAGAGAAAGGGAGAGAAAGAGAGAGAGGGAAGAGAGAGAAAGAGAGAGAGAGAGTCATTTTGAAAATAACAACAACATTATTTTCCAAAATGAATTAAGATTGTGGAAAAAATGTGAAAATGTTATTACAGTTTAACCTTCTTGCATTGTTAAGTTCAAATGCAATGTTGCTGTTCTTACAAGTAAGATGAGAATTTAAGGTCTTGTTTTATTATTATTTTCCCCTACAGTCAGTTGAAAGAAAGCAAAAAAGAAAATTGTCCTGCATGTTCTGCAAGTTGGTTCCCTATTCTAGAGTTCAAAATTAATCACACTTTTTATTTTTAAATAAGTGGTATTCTCAGTAGGATCTGGGGTTTAAAAAAATAAGCATACAATATCTGACATTTTACATATTATTTTAAGGTTTATACCACAATATCTATATCTTTATCTGTGAATATGCATGTATCTATATTTATATGTGTGTGGGGGGGTTAATTTGATTTGTACATCCCTGCAAGGTAGCCACTACAGGTATTATCGTCCCCATTTTAAAAATGAGGAAACTAAGGCCTATGGAAATGAAGTGACTCAGAGCTACGATGTGTCAGAGAGAAGACTGGAATCCCACTTTTACCTGGCTCCAAATCCAGTACTCTTTCTACCACACCATACTTAAACATGAAGACTGAGAGCTGGAAGATTTTCAGATCTAGGATATAGTGTAAAAGGGAGAAGATAATTTGTACAAGTGATTAGTTGCCAATTTTGAAAATTAAAATAAGTGAGAGCATGTGAGAAAGCATTTTTAAAATACAACTTACTATCATCTTTGTTTTTCCTTTCCTTGCAGCTGCAGGGAGGTAACCATGGACTGTAAAATATCCAGAAATTACACCCAGCTCATTTTAGGCTGGTGCTTTCATCCAGCAAGAGCAGGAAAGTGTTGTGATATAGAGAAAGTAGGATAGAAAACCATTCAAATCCTTCTAAAGTCTTCACAACACGATACCCATGCTGTGAATCCTTAGAACATCAGATGCCTCCATATTCAAATGCAAATTACAAAAAGTACAAAAGTATATGCTAAAGTAAAATTAAAATGACTTTATATTGTCTGCCATTTGATATTATGCCTATGCTCTGTTTCATTCCTCCAAATAAGTGAGTCGATTGTATTCTAAATACTTGCCTTAACTGTTCAAAATAGTAATTTCTACACAAGTTGTACATAGACGGACTTGAGACAGGGACATAGAGAAACTAGGCTTATACCTTCATCAAACCTGGTTATACCTGTTTCCCCCTATATACCTGTCAGGTGCTTTGGAATTTGGAATCCATGGCAGCAGAAGAAATAGAGAGTTGAGTATAAGAGGCATGGAAAAATGTTTTTTAATTTGCAGGACTTGTAAAGGACCCTTCTTGCTCTACTTAAACTCAATATATAACTACATCAGTACTGTTGAATCTGATACCTGTAACCACTATATAAAACAGTATCAAAAGTTTAGATTTAGAGTCTGGAATTCAAGGCTCAGAATAACTGACCTCAGCCTACCTTTTAGTTCCTTTTATTGCCCTAAAAATCTCCACTTTACCAAAATTTGTTCCAGTCATCCTCCAAGCATGCTTTTGGACTTGGCGCTTCTGCCACTTTACTCTTATCTGCTTTGCTGTCTCTCATTCCTCTCTGCCTGTTCAAATTAAATTCATGTCTCAAGACCCATTTCACATTCCACCACCTCAAAGATTCAGAGAAAGTTCCCACAGACACCAAAGTAGGCAGGGTAGCATTTTTGTAGTAGCAAAGAACAGGAAACAAAAAGTATATGTCCATTGACTGGGGATGACTGAATGGATTGGGAGTCATGAATGTAATGTTGTGACTATGAAAAATACAAAGGAAAACATATGAACTGTTGCACGGTGAGGTGAGCAAAACCAGAGAAACAGTAGACACAATGACTACAACAATGTAAGTGAAAAGAATATCAGCAACCAAAAAAAAAAAAAAAAGGAAGCCTGAATATTGTGAAATTGCAATGACCAAGATTAGCCCCAAAGAAAAGATAAGAAAATGCACCTCCTTCCCTACTTCAAACAAGTTGAAGACAATGGATGTGGAGCAACACTTTCAGACTTGGTTGATTTGTTGGTTAATTTTGCTACCCTGCTTTTTTTCTTCTTCTTCAATGTTGCTACAAAGGACAGCTCTCTGGGTAGAGAAGCGAGAGAGAAATCTAAGTAATGTAAAAGCAAAAAGTATTAACGTAAATTATAAAATAATGATTTTTTTGTATCCTACTTCCTCTGAAACCTTTCCTGACTACTGGTACTTAATATTCCCTTTGTTGGATATCTGAGAACACTTGTAGTCTTTACCATCTGGTAAAGTGCCTACCATTTCTAGTTTTGTGCAGTTAATTTTCTTTTCATGTGTAAATTATTTGAGGGCAGGGACCAGGTCACTTTAACATATCACCTGTGGCAGCTAATACAACAAACTACACAGTGCCTTTTGTAATGTAGGAACTCAATAAATACTTTCTGATTAATTGATTTTAAAATATACAAATATGATAGCTAGGTGGTACAGTGGATAGAGTACCCAGCCTGGAGTCAGGAAAACTCATCTTCCCGAGTTCAAATCTCGCCTCAAACACTTACTAACTGTGTGACTCTAAACAAGTCACTTCACCCTGTTGGCCTCAGTTTGCTCATATGTAAAATGGACTGGAGAAGGAAATGGCAAACTACTCCAGTATCTTTGCCAAGGAAACCCAAAATGGCATCACAAAGAGTCAGACATGACTGAAATGACTCAACAGCAACATAGAATAGAATACAAGACTTGGAGTCAGATGACAAGAGCTGTCTGACATAAAGACACAATCCAACCTTAGATATTTACTAGCTACATTACCATGAGCAAATCATTTAACTTTCCACAGTCTCGTTTTCCTCATATATATAAAATGGGAATAATACTACCAAACTTACAAGGTTGTGAGGAAAGAACTTTGCAAATGATAAAGTGCTATAGAAATGTGAATTAGTATAATTCTTATGTAAATAATTCTTCCCTCTAGCCTATGAGATTTCCCAACCCTTATCTTTCCTCTTCCAGAAAAATTACCAAAGTTGAAAAATGAATGAATAGGGTGCAACGAATAGACTACCAGCCCTGGAGTGAGGAAGACCTGAATTCAAATTAGGCCTCAGACACTTATTAACTCTGTGACCCTGGGCAAATCATTTAGCCCTGATTGCTTCAAAAATAAATGAATGAATAGGACAAAATTTTAAATTTCCTAATATAGCACCAACTATATAAGAAATGTTAAATCATAAAACAGGGGGCAAAAAAGAAAAGAAATACTGGAAAAGAAAATATGTCTATGAAGAACTTGATAGGAAAATTGGCTAATACAGATCATCCTGAGACCATTTATAGAAGAAACATGAAATAGAACAAATCTATCAGTTTTCATGGTATCTACCATCATCAGTGACTGTAATAGAATCATCATAGTTGTACTTCTCCACTCAATTATGGTAGGAAATGTTAATGGTGCATAAAGTGATGAAGTCAAAGCCAAGAAAAGCACTAGACATGAAAAAATTGGTACAGAAGAAATCTATACTGAAGCTGACAATTCTGATGACGCCCAAGAGATTTATTTTTAAGATTTTTCAAAATGGATAATATACCTAAGAATGGAAAACATCATAAATTGTATTATTGTCCCCCAAAAATATAGGACCAAGATGGTATCAGCAACTATCATTCTCTATGCTTACTTCCACATAATTCTAAACTTTCTGTAAGAATGGTCTATATGTCCATTGAAGGCATTCTTGAAAATATGTGAAAGGACAGGCATTTGTAGACTATTTTCCATAGCAGACTTCATGAGTGATGATGGGGGTTGTGCTGCGTAAGACATAGGTATGGCAATCTTTAGACTACCATGCCATGGAGAAGTGGCACACACCCTGAGGGAGAGCCCCAGTTGCCTTACCCCATTACATTCTGGTTAAGATCATACAATTACCTTTGACCAGGCATTACCTTTGACCCTGTAATGCCACTACTAGATCTGTATCTCAAAGAGATCGAAGAAAAAGAAAAAGGACCTCTAAGTAGAAAAATATTTGTATCAGCTCTTTTTGTAACGGCAAAGAATTACAAGTTGAGATCTTTTGGAGAATGGCTAAACAAGTTGTGGTATATGATTGTGATAGAATACTATTGTTCTGTCAGAAATGACAAAGGGGATGACTTCAGAAACATCTAGGAAGACTTATATAAGATGATGCTAAGTGAAGTGAGCAGAACTAAAAGAATATTATACTTAGTGCCAGCAATATTGTAATGATCCATTGTGAAAGACTTAGCTTCTCTGATCAATGCAATGATCCACAACTCCAAAAGACTTATGATGAGATGTGTTATCCACCTGCAGGGAGAGAACTAAGGAACTCTGAGTAGAGATCGAAGCATGTTTATTTCACTTTATTTTTCCTGCTTTTCTTCCAACCTGACTAATATGAAAATATATTTTGCATGACTGCTTAAGTATAATGGGTATCATATTTCTTGCCTTCTCATTGGGTGACTGAGAGGTGGAGGGAGGGAGAGAATTTGGAAATGAAAATAAAATTTTTTAAGAAAAGATCGTGTAAGATTACATAATAGAAGTGATCACGGAGAAAATGTTATTCAAGAACTTACTGAATGTCACCATCAAGTGAGGCATACAACAGTAACACATATGATCACTGAAAGTGTTCATTAGTGTTATGAAAGATGTTGTAGACAAAGTCTAAGCACATGGAGGATTCCGTATTGATGGCAGGGTTCTCTAGATGCTCATTTTCATATGATATTGGCCTGATTTAATTGAGATTCACAAGACTATAGTACTTCTTCAAGGAATTCCATAGTCATTCTGAAGAGATCAGTTGAGCCATCTACATTGGAAAAACATATCAAAATATACATATTGCCCAGATTATGATGCATAGATGAATGGACAGTCTATTGAGTTAGTCTGCTGGCACATGTGTCTCAGACAGGTGCTTTCAGTAATTCCAAACTGCTAAGTACAGCCAAAGCTCATTTTTTAAAAACACATCAATATTCTCCCAGTGATGTACTATGAGTACAAATTATGGAAAGTCATAGCTCAGAAAAGTGAAGATTGCAAATGACTTAAATAACAATAGAAAGACATATGGTTTCTTTGCCCCATCTAAAATGATAAGGAAGACCATTCTCAGCAACCAGACTATTGGCATCTCTCTAGAGGGCTGATAGTTGTGAACAGTCTGAGAGCAACCCAGAGAAGGTAAAAAGGATTTCTACTCTTATCAATGTTAAGATCAGTCTCCTTCAAAAGAAACAAAAGCTCTGGGCTGACAAGTGGAGAAGAAATAGGAAAGAATAAGCAATAGTTTACATAATCCATAGAGACCTGTAAAACATGATTAAAGGTATTAGACTGAGTTTTCTGTACAAGATGAGGCCCATGTATATTCACTTCCCCATTGTTGTTAAACAAGAGAATAGCGGCTTTGTTGAAGTTGAAAATTTCCTGGATGAAAACTGTATTCACAGGGCTTGCCTTAAAGACTAGGTAAGATTGATGCAATCACTTAAGCCAAAAAAAAAAAAAATGGAGGGGGGGTAATTCCAGAAGGAAATTATCTTGATCCTGAATTAAGTTCAGTTGCACTGGTCTAATGGGCCGTAATAATGCCCCACCCTTCCCCCAAACCAAGGATATCGGAGAAAATATAAATAGTGTTTATGTCTCTGGGAAAAGAACAGTGTGAGAAGGTGATCAATTTGTTTCAAAAGTTCTGTAGGTACTCAAGGGAAGATCCTGGTGACTCAACAATTACTCAGATATCAAGGTATAATACATTTAGTTCAAAAAATTTTAAAGATGCATGGTGAAGGTAGGAAGGCTCCAGCATATTACCAATGTCAACTTGTAGGAGAAGTAACATTAAAAATTATCAAGGACTTAAAAAAGGCTGAAGAACCCAAGGATTGATGAAATATCCAAAAAACCACTAGGAAGCCTCTAAAAAATGGGATCATTACACTGTGAAGGACTAATTAGTAGGAGGAGAGAAACAAGAACTGTGTAGAATGAAAAAGCCTGGATGGGATATGTGTACCAGTGAAGGGACTAGTTTCACTAGTAAAATGACAGCTCTCTTGGTGGAATATTTGCTATCTCTCCTATTTCTATATTGGAGGCTGGAGGGTCTCTGCTCTCCCAAAAGCAGAACACCTGAGTAAGGATGTGTTACTTGGCATGTAACTGAATGACTAGATTTCCCTGGTCTTTAATCCGATGACTCCTGTAGCTCTGGGCAGACACTAGTAGAATTTTCAGAATTCATTTTTAAAAATAAATTTTTATTAATGCATTTTGTGTTTTTTACATCACTAAAATTTTCCCCAGTATCCTTCCCTCCTTTCAGAGGGCCATCATATAGCAAATAATATTTTTAAAGACAAAAAAGGGGGAAAATAGCAGAATTAATCAATACATTGAGAAAAATCTAAAAATATTTTCAGTGTTTCACACTCAGACCTCCCAGCTTTGCAAAAAAAAGTAGGGTGATAATTTTTTCTTGTGTCTCTTCTTTGGAGCATGCTTGTTAATTTTTGAAACATTCACTTTTGATTGTTTTATGGTTATTTCTGTTGCAATCATTCTATATGTTGTTTTCTTGACTCTGTTTACTTCACTTTGTAACTCTTTCCATGTTTCTCTATATTCATCATATCATCATTTCTTACAGCACAATAATATTCCATGACATTCATGTACCATAAAACAAAACCCAATAATGATAGTACTAGTATCTACCAGTCCTCCAGTCCCCCACTCCATATTCACAGGACATAGGAAAAAGCAACAAAACTAAGGCTTGATTGGTCCCAGGGTGGGGCAAGACTTAAGCTGTGCCTCCCCTATGCAGTTTCCTGGTGGCCCCTGGCTTTATTGATGACTTCCTGATCACCTAGCAGTATAAAAGGTCTCAACTACAAGGGATCAGGAACCCCTTTGACTATGAGAGTCACCATGCCCTGCGCTGCTGAACAAATATATTTCCATATGCAGCTGAGGAGGAAATATGTCTATAGAAACTAAGTGCCACTGTAGACTTGTTGCATATCCTTGCTCTGACAAGGTTAAATAAATCTCCTTTTGTTAATTCTTCAATAACTTCCTAGTGCCACATTGTGTTCAAATATCAAATATGAACTAACAGATGTTGGCATCTGGCTGCTCCAACAAGAACACAAATACTAGACTTATTTCCCCTCTCCCCACCCCACTCTGCCCCAACACCACTTGAGTATTTGCTGAAGCCAGAAGGTCCGCCAGAGAGCCACAAATGGTTCATGCATGAGGGTGAGAATCCTGCACTCACTCATGCTACCATAATTACGTGGGCATTCCCAAGTAAAGACCAGTTCTCTCAGTTTGTCTTATAAACAAACTGCTATATTCCAGACTCTGCCTCTGCAGAATGTTGGTTAGCTAGTTTCCAAACACCAGAAGCCTTCCTGCTGCTGGATGCAGGTTAAATACTCTGGGAGTAATAATCACCTCCTCAGAGGAAAATTTCCAGCATATATTATGACCAGGTGGCAGTACACATACACTGGTCCCTCCTCTCTTGTGCTTCTGCAGGATGTGGTTACCTGACATGTCTGCCTATTGCTGCCGTCACATACAGGGCTATCAATAATGACATCTTTTCTAAACATTTAAGTGCCCATCAACTGGAGAGTGACTGAACAAATCATGGGATATGAATGAATGTAACTGAAGACCAAGGAAGAGAATTTCCGAGAAACCTAGGAAGACAATTACAAATTGATGCAGAATGAAATTAACAGACCTGGAAGAAAGATCCATATTATAACAATAATATTGTAAAAATGCACAACTTTGAAAGTCATAAAAACTCTGATCAACTCAAGGACCAGTGATGATTCCAAAAAACCAATGATGAGGAATGCTACCTGTCTTCTAACATAAAGGCAACGGGCTAAGTATGTAAAAAGAGACACACGGTTTTGACATGGTCAAGGTGGGAATAAATTTTTCTTAACTATGCATATTTGTTGCAAAGGTTCTGTTTTGTTTTTCTTTTTTTCCCCAATGGAGGAGAGAGAAGTAGGAGGGAAATAAAATAAATGATTATTACTTTTAAATTAAATAATAGTAAAATAACCACATATGGAGAGAGAGGATTTCTAAGAAACTTTCAATCTCTTGATTGTAACTGAAGTATTTGAAGTAGTGCTGTGAATCTATGACAGAAACCAGTTAGCTTTTTCAATAAGAATTAAATATAGTAATAATAGCGAGCATTTCTATATCTCACTAAGTTTTGCAAAGCACTTTACATGTTATGTCATTTGATCCTCACAACAACCCCATGAAGTAAGTGCTATTGTTAGCCCCATTTTACAGAGGAGGAAACTGAGGCTGAGAAAGGTTAAGTTACTTGTGCAGGATCCTACAGCTAATAAGTGTCTGAAGTGGGATTTGAACTTAGGTTTTTCTTACTCCAAGCCTAGTCCTCTATCTACTGCATCATCTACCTGCCTAGCAATGTGTATGTATATGTATATGCATGCGTGTATATATATATATATATATATATGTACAAGTATTTGTGCATGTGTATATATGTGTACATACACACATATATTAATTTCTAAGTGAAGTTAAATAAAATCTGTTTTCCTTCTTCCATCAATCACAACAAAATAAGAGTTGATGCAAAATGTGTACGAGTAATGGCCCAATCAGCTCACGTGTTTTATCTCTGACACTGGCCCAAGGATTCTTTTTTTGTAGGGGAGCTATCTCCTGTAACTTTGTAAAGAATATACTCAGAAGACCCCTGTCTTCCATCATAACTTATGAATTTTTCATTAAAAAATATATCAAAATGTTACTTGACTATGTTTTTATTTTTATTCTATACTTTACTGGATAAGAGGTTCCATAAAATTTTAATACCCCATACATATAGCATTACTTCCTTCAAACTTGAAAGAGTGGTTTCTTTTTTCCACGTTCTAGGATTTAGATAACATATTCAGATTAACCTGATCAAAGGCATAATGAAAAAAATTGTTGAGTGTATAAAAAACTAACTCCTGTTGAATGTTGTTTTCCTTGTCATCATCCTAACACCATTCATAGTCTCTAATTGCACATGCTGAAATTTTGAGCTCATTATTTAGTTCCCATCCATTTTTATAAGGTTACTTGAACACTACTTGATTGCCAAACCAAATTCAGCCAATAACTTCCCACTGTTGGTTTTGCGTTTCAGACAATGGTAAATCTAAAGTCTACTTCCTATGAGAAAACCTCTCAACAATGCAGTGAAGTGGGCTTCACCCTGTTTAGCTCCAGGAACCAAGTACTGGTATAGATTTTACTGGAAGGACATAATGTAAAAAGAATTCTGGCTCTCTTTTTTCTTTCTTTTTTTCTGTCCTTAATTCTCCAAGTGGGAAGTGCCCAGAGAGTTTTAGAAATCCATGCTTCATAATTGTCTATTACCAACATTAGAAGAATTAATAGCTTTCCACGAATGTGTACAATGAGAATACATACAGAGACACAGAGAGGAGCTGTTCATAGCAGATGGTCTTTGGCCGGACATCTGGAAGTCTCATCAGATTATAGGGGCCCAAATTTGTGGGAATAGTTTTAATTCAGATGTTGCTTAACTTTTTTTGGCAGAGTTTAAGACACTAGGCTTAGGATATAAAGTTAGCAAGAATTTTACCAAAATTGTTCACGATTTACCTTCTATATGACTAGATTCCACATTGCCATGTTTATGCAGCTAGGACCAGCTGGACAAAAGTTAATCAAACAAATGCAATTAGGAGTGGTGTAAGTCATATTAAGGCATTAGTAATTCTCTTGGTACCTCTGGCCGATTCCAGATGTGATGCTGCATAATTAATACAGGATAACCTTGAGGAAGTTAATCCCTCTCTCCTTCCCTTCTCTTCTAATTCAGGATTCTACAGGATTTTGTTTGGACAATACAGTCAAAACACAGTGATGATTCATTCAATCATGCAAATATTTCATGGTTGGTCTGTCTTATATATTCTACAAGACTTTCTTCATATTTCTAAGGATAAGTAAAGTAGGGGCTTTGATTTTTTAATAAGAATAAATGGTGCTTCATAGTAAAGCTATGGATTAATACATTGGTTTGAAAGTAATTTTGAATTATATTTTAAAAAGTCACTATTTGTACATACCCTTTGACCCAGAGATCCTAAAAAAGGGGTATGCACCACAAGATTAAAGACAAGGGAAATGTCTCACATAAGAAAAATTATTTAAATCAATAACATTTAATGGTTGTAATGACTAAAAGCAAATTGAATGCCATAAAACTGGGGAATAGAAGGACAAATTGTGCTATGTGGATATGATGGAATATAACTGTATCATCCCCCAAATGATGAATATGAAGAATTTAGAGAAACTTAAAAAGATTTGTATGAACTGATACAGAATGAAGTGAGCAAAATCCAAAGTATAAAACCTTCAATGACTATAATAATACAAGAAAGACAAATTGTAAAAATATTAGAGTTCTGAACAATGAAGTGATCAATCTTGAATTCAGAAGAATGAATGCAAAGTATTTCTCCCACAGAGAGGTGGTGGATTCTGGGTAAAGAATGAGCCTTACTTTGTCAGATACAGCCAATAAATGGGGTGGTTTTTACCTCCTTGTACATCTTTGTGACAAAAGGGGGGATTTCTATTTTAGGAGAAAGTCATTGAAAGTGAGAGTTGTTATTTTTAAATATATGAATAAAATATTGTTTTAAATGACTGATATTTGAAGAGCTAACATATTGAATCAAAGTAGATGTCTATGGACTGAGGAACAGCCAAACACATTATAGTACACAAATGTAATGGAATATTCTATAAGAATAGCACTGGTTCTATAAGAAACAACGAATTTGGGGGCAGCTAGGTGGCACAGTGAATAGAGCACTGGCCTTGGAGGAGGACCTGAGTTCAAATTCAGCCTCAGACACTTAACATAAAACCTAGCCGTGTGACCTTGGGCAAGTCATTTAACCCCAATTGCCCTCCAAAACAAACAAAAAAAGAAACAATGAATTTAAAGAATACAGAGAAAGAGAGGAAGACATATTAATTGATATAAAATAAAGCAAGCAGAACCAGCAAAACAATATACATAATGACTACAAGAGTGTAAATGGTAGGAGAAAAATGAAATTGGATGCTGGATCAAGTCAAGTCAAAAAGTATTTATTAAGCACACTTACTATATATCCAGCACTGTGCTAGGCTGTGGAGATACAAAGAAAGGCAAAAACAGCCCCTCAAGGAGCTTACAATCTAACTGGAGAAACAACATGTAAAGTAAACAGGATAAATTGGTGGGAAGGCACTGGCATTAAGCAGAACCAGGAAAGATTTCTTGCAAGTCAATTTTGAGCTGAGTTTTGAAAGAAGTTGAGAGGCAGAGACAAGGAAGGAAAATATTCCAGGGACAGAGAACAGCCAGAGAAAATGCACAGAATTGGGAGATGGAGTGTGTTGTATAAGAAATAGCCAAAAGTCAAGTGGTAGAGTGTATAGAAGAGAGTAAATTATAAAAAGACTGGAAAGACAGGAAGAGATTAAGTTGTGATGGTTTTGAAGCCAAACAGTCAATTTTCCATTTGATCATGGAAGCAACAGAAAGCCACTAGAGTTTATAAATAGGGAATGAGATGGTGAGACCTATGCATTAGGAAGATCACTTTGGTAGCTGAGTGAAGGCTAGACCTAGAGTGGAGAGAGACTTGAGGCTTGGAGAACAACTAGAATACTACTGTAACAGTCCAAGCTTGAGGTGATGAGGGCCTGCACCAGAGGGGTCACAGTGCCAGGAGAGAGAAGGAGGCACATATGAAATATTTTGTCAAAGTAGAAGCCACAGTTCTTGGCAACAGATTGGATATGGGGAGCTGTGGATGTGAGAGAGTGAGTATTTGAGGATGACACTTGGGTTGCAAGCTGGGGGAACTGGGAGAATTATGGAACCCTCAACAGTAATAGGAAATACAAAAAGAGGATAGGGGTTGGGGAGAAAGATAATGAGTTCAGTGTTGGACCTGTGGGGTTTCAGATAGATCTAGAACATATCCCATAGGCAGATGGAGGTGAGAAACCAGAGGTCAAGAGAGAGGTTAGGGCTGGATAAATACATCTGAGAATGATTTTCTATAGAGAGGACATTGAATCCATGGGGGCTGATGAGATTAGCAAGAGAAATAGTATAGAAGGAGAAGAGAGAAGAGTCTAGAATGGAGTCTTGGGGGATACGCAAAGTTAACTGATGCAGTCTAGATGAAGATTCAGAGAGGAAGCCTGAGAAGAAGCAGTCAGATGAGAGGCCCATGGAGATGGCAGAACCAGGAGAGACCAATGTCACAAAAACCTGTAGAGAAGAGAGTATCAAGGAGATGAGAGGTTGATCAATAGTGTCAAAGGCTACAGGGAGTCAAGAAGAATGAGGACTGAGAAGAGACCATTAAATTTGACAATTAAGAAATCACTGGTAACTTTGGAGTCAATAAAAGGGTAAATACAATGACCAAGCTTGCCCCTGAAGAAGAGATGAGAAGATAAACCTCCTCCCCTTTCCACTCTTTTAGATTGTGAGCTTCACAAGATCGAGATCTGTTTTTGCCTTTCTTTGAATCCCAGGCACTGAGCACAGTGCTGGGCATATAGTAAGCACTTAATGAATTCTTCATGACTTGACTTTTCAGAAGTGAATGCCTATGGGTATGGTATATCACGTATGATAATATTACAATTATAACTAACAACAAATAGGATTTATATATCTTTATGGTTAACAGATGTATTTCATTTTATCCTCATAATATCTCCGTCATATAGATGCTATTATTATATCCCTTTTACAGATAAAGAGACTGAGAGAGGTTAAGTGACTTGCCCAAGGTCACACAGCCGAGAAATTCCAAACTTTTGGTTAGTTTTGTTGGATTTTTTTCCTCTTTTATTTTTTGTTTTAAGGTATGGCTCTAAGTGTAGAGGAAAGGGAAAGATATCTTTGGAAAATGAAACTAATGTGAAAAAAATGTAATAAAATTTTTTAAAAGAAATATTCAAATATTACTACTGTACTTATGCTAATTTGAAGTCCATGGCTATCCAGAGCCTTCTAGTCATTGGAAAAATATAGTAAGCTTACTATCAGAAGAGAATATTTTTGTTTCCTTTACTGAAAGGAAATTCACTCCTATTTTTAATGCTTCCAAGAAAGACCTTACATTTGTAGGGGGTGGGGAGGTTGTTTCTTTTGTTTTGTTTTGTTAAAATTGAGGTGGCAGATGAGTTTCCTTAGACACCAAAACATCAACCACAAGTGCTGAGGACAGAGGTGACCCAATGCAGGCTGAGCACATCAGATATACTACTAGTCCAGACGAAGGCTCTCCCCTGGATGTAGTCTGTCTCATCTCTGTGTCCTCAATGCTGCTGTAGGTAGCACTGAAAGACTGTATCGTTTGTCTAAGATGGCTAATAATCTTCCTACAAATTTCCACTGTTGTCATTGCTGGGCATAAGGGGAGAGAACTATTCCCAAAGAGTGACATAGCCCACTGTGAAATCTATTGGAAGAGGCCAGATGCCAAAGGCAAATAGCATGAAAGGGTGCTCCTCCAAATGCTTTCAGATCCACATATAGGTAAGATATGCCCTTGCATTCTGAGGCCCCAAGGCACTCAGGGTTCAAATTCTATCATTTTAGACAAGAGCACATGTGGCACTAATAAGAACCTGCCCTGCCATCCATGGAGCATGGCAGTCAAGTAGGGTAGTTCAGACCACTGAAATCAGAGTGTTTTCTTAATGGCCTAATAAGAAAAAGAGACCCAGGAAACTTAACCCCGTGCCACAACAAGCAAGTGTCTGGAGAGGGAGGCTACGCCCAGTTCTGGAATAGTTGAACTTTAACATACATGTATTCTGGGGACTAGAGCCATACCAATTAAACTGGTTTTCACCAGCTCACAGTTATATATATCAAAAGAGAGAAGAATACACTTTTGAAAGAGAGTGCAGTTGGAATACAGAGTTTTAACACAACAACAAAATCTGTTAAATTAAAAGCCAAAGAGATAGAATTCATTACCCATTTTGCATTCAATTGCAAACTAACATAAGGACATATATGCCCCAGGTTTGAGTGGATTTTGGTGAACAAAATTGAATTTATTTCTTATGTATATAGATAGTTATCTTTTCAAGTTGAATATTCTGCTGATGATTGTTATAGAAAGACATATATGCTATATATATTTGGTAAGTTTGGTTTACACATTAATATATCAATTAATTAATTGGGGAATGCCTTAAATGCTTCTTTTTTTGAATGTCTATCTTTTATCCATTGACAATTATGCTAATGTTTGTAGATTGTTGCTTGAAATTCAAGTTTCTTACTTTAAAAATATGATAGACCCTCAGTTTTAGTATTTTTCAGTGTTTTAGTATTTCTTGTGACTGGAATGACCTTTTTGTGTTTGGATTTCCTTTCATTTGTAGTCAAAGTTCTTTCTCCTGGATGATTGCAAAATCTATTGTTTCTTATTAAAATTGTTAAATTTTTTTTAAAACCACAGTTTTCAAATTTGAAAAGTTTCTGTTCTTAATTCTAATCTTCTAGAATGTGATATTTTAGTATAGTCCAACTTTATTGACAGAGGAAGAAGACAAGGATGAATCCTCCGTGGATCTGCCACTCCTCCCATAGGCTTTTGTACTAAAGTGAGAAGCAATCTAACAAAATACTTGATGTATGACTTAGAGCAAACCACTCTAACCCTCTGGAACCCTAATTTTCTCATCTGTATAATAAAAGGATTGAACTAGATCAGTGGTTCTCAGAGTGTGGTCTGGTGACCTGTAGAGATCCCGGAGATCCTGTCAAGGGGTCCTTTAGGTCAAATACTGTTTTTATAATACTAATAAGATGTTTTAATTTATTATATAGTAAATATCAATAGCTAGCTAGGGATGTTCTAGAGTGAGCTGATCCAGCTGTCAAGAAAAGTTGTTAAATTTTCAATGAGAGAAACACATACACACACATGTAGAAAGACATATTATGTACATGTGTGTATATATACATACACATAAATTTATACATACACACACACACACAATCAGCATGCAAAAAGAGAATTAAGAGGGATGGGCCAGAGGCAGCTCCTACCAGAATTGATAGTTCAGTTTTCATTGTGAGCATTTACACCTCGAAAATCAGCAGAAACTGCAAATCAGGACTTGATTGATCAACTCACTGATAGAGGTGTCAGACACAAGGCTCATTACCCACTTACTCCCAGAATGTGGCAGAACCAGATTAAAATGTACCTAGAAAATATTTAATAAAATAAATTAAAATACAATAAAACATAGATAATATTATATTTTAAAACTTACTCAACACATGACTTCTGGGGATCCTTATGTATGGGTTAGTAACTCCTTTTTCTGTTTGAATTTGACACCCTGGTCTAGATTCAAAAGAGTAATAGAGAAAATGTTAATGATGCTGATTAAATTTGAGTGTGTGGGTGTGTGTCTCTCACATGCACACACACACACACACACAAACACACATATGTAACTGTATTTCTCCCCTCCTTCTTTCCCCCACACCAAACACTTACTGGCACACTGCTAGATATAGCCCACACTAACAAAAGCTCTTTGGTTCTCTGATAATTTTCATTTATTTTTATTTTTATTTTTTTATTTTTTTATTTATTTTTTCTTCATCTTTTATTATTTTATTTTTTTAAATTTTATTTTAGTTTGCATCATTCATTTCCACAAGATTTTGAGTTACATATTTTATCCCCATCTTTCTCCTACCCACCACCCCAAAACAGCCATCCCAGTGTGTCCCCCCTCCCCC
>CM053592.1:110367992-110406540 GCA_028646515.1 Pseudochirops corinnae | reverse complement strand
AAAGACGGAATCTAGGGTTTGGGTGCTGTTCATACTTTGCTTCTTATGCTTATTCTTACTCATGGTTATTCAGTCCATGATTTTTTTTTTAAAATCTCTGTGGGGCTCTGCTTCCAGAAGGGAAAGCTCTGTTCCAAATTGCTGGGGTCCTCCCGGCTGCCGTAGCTCTCAGGAAGGTGCTGGGTCCCTTTCCTACTTACTTCCGGCTCATTGGATAATGAAGACTCCAGGACCCAAAGCCCAAGACCACGATCTGGATCCAGGCCGCTCAATGCGAGAGCACTCGGCCTCTGAACAATTGCTTAGTCCCCCTGCTGTCTGCAGGCTGCAGACACGGAAGCTACACCGTGGAGGCGGGTGCAAAACCTCTGCCTTTCGCTTTCTTGCCCCAGAGGCGTTTTGGCCAGATGCTTTTCTCCCCTGATTTTGCAAGTTCTACTGACCTAGTTCTGAATGCTGCTTGCAGCTGCCGCTAATCCGAAGGCCACCCCTGGGGCTCAGCCAGGGCTTTAGGCCAGGCTGGTTTCAGTTCGCAGTGCTAATATGGTTCCTCATAGCTGAGCTGACTTTAGTGGAAGGTATATTTGTGTGCATTTTGGAGTTTTAGGATTAGTTTAGAGTCATATTTTATGGGTATTTTGGGGTGGCTATGTGAGAGCTGCGATATGTTGCTGCTGCTACGCTGCCATCTTGGCTCTGCCTCCCCTCTGATAATTTTCAAGAATATAAAAGAGTTCTGATATTAAAAAGTTGAAGTTGGGAGCCACTGGCATAATTTGTAAATCCAATGACCCTAAGAATCAATTTCAGCGTACCCAGGGAACAAGAATTGACTTACTTTTAAAAAGCAAACAAACAGAAAAAAAAAACCCAAACCTAACAGGCATGGGAGAGAGGTGTTACATACTGTAGGTTCTGATCTACCCATAAGGTCCCTTCTAGCTTTAAAGCCTCCCATCTGAAGAGCCTCTAGGGATGGAAATATTTAAAAATTTCAACAGTCAGACCAGATCCAGGTTCAACAAAATACTGATCCTTAAGGAAACATTGGCTTCATACTTTCCAGTTGCTTGCCATGGTTATGAAATTCTACTTTTAGATTGCTGGTTCTGAATGCCAGTCGTACAAAGCTTGAAGAATTACATTATGGCTTTTAGGCATTGCAGAGCTATTGGTGTGATCGCCTCACCATATACACATACACAAAATTTGTTTTGATTTTCTGTATGTTCTTGGTTCCCTGCAGTAATGTGTTAGCTCCTTGGGGCAGAGACTTTCATTTTGGGTTTTGAATACCCAGTACCCTACTAGCAGTGTTTGGCCCACAGTAGGGTCTTAATAAATGTTTGAGAAATTGAACTGGCAAGCAAAATTCTGGAAATCTTTTTTTTTTTTTTTGATGTAGATTTTTAGTGCTCTAGGAGAAGGGTCTCAACTTTCTTTGGAACATGGTTCATACAGAAGACAGGATTCTTTTGTACCCTTCTACTGGTGTGAGGGGTTTTTTGTTTGTTTGTTTTGTTTTTTGTTACCTCCATGTAAGTCACACCATTGTCAGGAAGGTCACAAGATGAAAACACGAGACCATCAAATAGCTGGATCCTTGTGGGTCGTTGGGAAAATTTCTCATCACCCATCTGGGTTCTTCTCCAGGGGGTAGAAATGGACAGGTCTTTTTTATTAATTTCATTTTTTCAACCATTTTCCTCTTTCCCATTGTTCATTCCATTGGTTACAACCCTTCTTTACAACCAGACTAATGTCTAATATGAAAGTATTTGCAGATCCTATACTTGATTGCATGCCACCATGGGCAGAGGGGAGGAGAAGAAAGAGGAGAAAATTTGAAACTCAAGGGAATGTGAAATTGAATCTTGTAAACTAGAAGTAAACAAACAAATCATTTTTTCAACCAGTGGAACTTCTCCTCTTCTTTTGGGGTGTATTTATTTTTTTTAAATAGTGATGAGAGGCCTCCTGGGGAATGTTGTAAGTGATAAAAATTCCTTTCATTTACAGTGCTCTTTACAATTTTCAAAACACTTTCACATATACCTCATTGGACCATTACTAGGGTGGCAGAGGTGGTGTTGTTATACCCGTCTTACAGATAAGGAAGCTAAGGCTTTAAGATAATGATTTTAAATGATTTACTGAAGAGTTACATGAGTAGTATCAAATCCCAGGGTAGAAGGCAGAGTTTTTAGAAATAAGTCAATAAACATTTATCAAGTGCCTACTATGCATTAAGAGTCCAAGGGTAGGGAATATGTGGTCTTAAAGCCATTTATGGCCCTCTGAGTCCTCAAGTTCCTTTGACTGAATCCAAATATCACAAAACAAATTTCCTTAATAAAAGGATTTGTTCAATAAAACTTGGACTCAGTCAAAATGCCACACCCGAGGACTTAGAAGGCCACATGTGGCCTTGAGGCCCCAGGTTCCCCACCCCTGTGTCTGGACACTGTATATCTGCCTTATAATGCTTCTCTAAGGAAAGAAAAGCCAGAGGCATCATTCTATTCAAAGAAGAGATTCTGGGAGAAAATGATATAAAATTAAAGGACAAATCCCTGATGCCACCTATGAAAACTAATCTTATTACTGCATAGCCATGTATCATATATTGGTTCTTTCAAGGATTTTGAAGACCAAAATCATGAAAAGACATGTTTCTGAAGACATTTGTGGCCAGAGTTAATCTTAGTGGCTACTTGAATTGTCCAGTGAAATGGACCTAGTGTTTAGAGGATCCTGTTTCTTCCATTACAGGAAAAAAAAATGTTTTTTCATCTTTGCAAAACCTAATACCACCTAATACTTCCAAGAAATGAAAGCATAAATTTCTCTGGCACTGAAGAAACATATCCAACTTCCTTTATGAAGCAAACCAGAATGCTCTTCCTTCTTTCCTGTCTCCTTCTCTTCTTTCTTCCTTCCTTCCTTCCTTCCTTTCTTTCTTTCTTTCTTTCTTTCTTTCTTTCTTTCTTTCTTTCTTTCCTTTCTCTCATTTCTCTCTCTTTCCCTTTCTTCCTTCATTTCCTCCCTTCCTCTTCTTTCCTCCCTTAGTTCTTTTCCTTCCTGCCTTTCTTCTTTCCTCCCATATTTATAAAACATCTACCAGGTACAAAGTATTATGCTATGCATTGAGGAAGATTAAAAAAAAATACATGACATCATCCTTAACCTCCTTGAGCTAGGATGGCAAGAGGAAATGAGGAACATAGTTGTCTACAGACTCAGGAAGTTGATTCTGCTAATTTTTTCCCCTGAGGAGAGAGGTGGGCTTGATCTTAAATGACATATTTGATGCACAGACTAGAAAATAGCTTCCTTGTCTGTGGACACTAAATGGGAAGATGGAAACATGACAGACCAACTCTTAGCTCTTGGTCTTAAAAAACAAGATTTTTTAAAAACATATATATTATTTTTTTTATAAATATAAATCAACAGTGAAATTATGGAGACAAAACTTGTTGCTTCAGGCCAATTTGTCCGGAATAAAATGAAAGATTTCCACAGGAGAGTACAGTACCAAAAGATGGTTTTTTAAGAATTTCTTTTTGCACAAATAACCATTGTAAAACCTCATTAACTCAGAATTTCTTGATTTAGATGAGAATATGCAAAGAAGCTATGATTTCATTAATGTAGGAACTCCATCTGCTAATGGTAATTTCCAACCAAAACTGATTGCAGCCCATTTCTAACATAGAAGACAAGTCCTAGGGTGACTGATACATCCAGAGTACGTGGTTTGTCCAATGGCCCAAAGTCAACAAGTACTAGAGGAAGAATTTGAATCCAAGCTTCCTTGACTTTAACCTTAACATCTACCCATTAAACTAAGCTGTCTCTTAATCCTTCTTTTGTTAGACTCAAAATGATAGGAGGGGGGTTGTAAAATATTTTATTTTGCTTAGCAAATTTCTTCTTCATAGATTTGCATCAAATTGCAAACAAGATTTCCCAGAAATATTCATTATATTAAGAAAACAAATTCTGCTCAGTCCGTTCAAGTACTTCTGAAATCATCATTTATGTTTAAATAATTGATATACTAGTTACAATTTATATTTATCTATACATTAATGCAAATCCCTTAATAAGATTTCTACTAGGCGACCCTTACTTTAACCTATGTTAAATTATTATATATACTTGAAATTAACCAAACTGTACCTCTTGGTTTCATAAATCAAACTTTTCATTTAATCCAGCCTGGTTTTTCCCATAGAATTATAGTGTTTCGGAATCTTAGATCTAGAAGGGGACTAATAGTTCATGAACTCCAACTCTATCATTTTGTATATGAGGAAACTAGTTTTAGACAGGTTGAATGACTTTTTCAAGGTCATACAGTTAGGTTTTATTCTATCATAATCTATAACATTTTTCAATTCCAAGTTTTAACTTCCTCATATAAAATGTCCTCCAGGACCTAAATATGATTTAAACTTTTCTGTGGAACTCTCTCTCTCCCTTTAATTTCTAGTTTTGTCCCATTAGGGAAATTACTTATTCACTTTATTCAAGAAATTGACATCGCAAAGGGCAATACATCCAAAGTTAAAAAAAAAACAACTTGCTTAAAATTCTTCCCATCTATACCTAAATCCTGAGAGCATTGCTCTTCTTTTATAAATTTAGAAACAATCTTTTTAGCCTCTCTTCCTCTTATTCCCTTGACTTTGTGAAATGAAAGAAAATACTGCAATGTCTGATGCACTAGGAGCTAGTAAAGAATGCCTAAGAACTCTAAAAGCTTTTGTATAGTCATTCCCTTTCTAGTCGCAAAAACATTCAGAGGAAGTTTTGATTAGTTATTGTATATTCTTGTAAATCATTTTTATATTTACCCCCCCCCCACACACACACACACTTAAAGTAAGTCTCATTTTATTCATCTATAAAATTAGAAATTTGGACTAGTCATTGGATGGTCTCTGTGTCCTTTTCAGGGGTCACATTCTGTCTTCTAAGAGTCCTTCTAAGCATAACATGCCTTCCAAGACACTTTCTAGCACTGACCTTCTATGTCCTAGGGCCCCTTCCAGCTTGAATATTCTGTGTTCTGGAGTCCTTCTCAGCTCTGACATTCTGTATTCTGGGCCCCCTTCAACCCTGACATTCTATGCTCTAGGGCTCCTCCAGCCCTGACATTTTGTGTTCCGAGGCCCTCCCAGCTATGACATTCCATCTTCTAGGGCTACCCAGTTCTCAGATTTCATGTTTTAGGGTCCCTTACAGTCCTGATATATTGCTTTTTAAGGCTTTTTCCACTCCCAATATTGGGTGCACTAAATGCTTTTTTTAGCTCTAAAAATAATAATAATAATTTTTATATTTAGTTAAATATAAATAGAAAAACTAAACTGATGAAAAATGGACCAAGCATCATCGGGGAAGACAAAATCTAGGATAAGCAGCTTGAAACAGAACCTGAAACCAACCTTATATTTCATTATATTAAAAAAAAATACTTCAAACAATTAAGTTGAAAAATAAAGAATTGATTATTATAGTAACTTCTGTGTTGCTGGAATACATTTAAGTCTTTTGCACCTTCTAAATTTTGGTGCCCTGGAGCAAAGTTCCAGTCACCCTATCCTAGTTACCACTCTGATAGTCTAGGGCAGGGAAGGAGAACCTGCAGCCTCGAGACTACATGTGGCCTTCTATGTCCTCTTGTGTAGCCTTTTGACTAAGTCTAAGTTTTACAGAACAAATCCTTTTATGAAGGGGATTTGCTCTGTGAAGTTTGGATTCAGTTAAAGGGCCACACTCGAGGACCTAGAGGGCCACATGTGGCCTTGAGGCCACAGGTTTCCCTCTCCTGGTCTAGAGTCTAAAAGTACACCAAATATATGTGTGTCGTTTTTCCTTTGCCATAGTTTTGCCTGTTATTCTCTTAATTAGATAAAACAAGCCAGTAAGAAGTCATTCTGTTTTGTATGACTTTCTCCAAACTGGATAAGAAGTATTTATGAATTAGAATAATAAGGAATCTACATGGTCTGATTGTAGAGTGAAAAAGAGGTTCATTCACTGCCTTTCCTGATCTGATTCTACAGTTATGTTCTGGACTGGGAATCAGGTGACTCTGGTTCAAAGTCTTGCCTTTAATATTCTATAGCTTAATAAACCTGAGAAGGTTGTAGACCTCCCTGCACAGCTCTATATAAAATAAATTTCAGAGGAGTTGCAGTTCTAGATGGCACAGGCAGATAAAATCCTAGACTAAGAGTCAGGAAGATTTGAGTTTAATTACAGCCTCACACCCCTTCCCAGCTATGTGACCCTATGCAGATCAGTTAATCTCTGCCTGTCTCAGTTTCCTCAACTTTACAATGGGGATAATAGTAGCACTGGCCTCCCAGGGTTGTTGTGAGGGTCAAAAGAGATAATATCTGTAAAACCCTTAGCTTAGTACATAGTAGGCACTGAATCAATGCTTGTTCCTTTCCCTTCCCAACGAAGTCACAGGTCTATCCCCCCCACCTCCACCAAAAAAAAGTGAGGATGAAAATACTTGGGGATAATTTGGGAGAAATCATTTTGTGAGTTTTAAAGTGCTGCATAAGTGAGAGCCATTAGGATTGGAGTTGAGATAAGCAGTAATCACATACGGGGCAATTTGTGGGACTACCTACGTGTTTGTTCCCAGCTGCTAGCCTCACAATTGGCAGCACTAGCCAGTGCCTAGCCCAATGCCTTGCACATAACGGACACAATAAGTGATTGTTGCTGTTGTTGTTGAAGTAAATTGAATAACTCATCTTTAGAAGAGTATAAACTTATCCAGAACCATGTTGATTATTATACAAATGACATCCATAATAGAGTTAGGGTCACTATAATAAACAATCACTTAAATCCACTGTTAGAAAGACGCATGTTGGTTTCAAAAGGAGGACCCTGAGGGACATCAACTTGGGTATTTAAGTCAGTTACCCAGTCCCTTTAAATTATAATATTTTATCTTCCAAATCTAACCCAGATTTAGTCAGATTTTCTTGGTATACAAGCTTTACAGTAGAAAGAACACTAGCTTTGAAAGCACAGGATTTGGATTCAAATCCCACCTCTGGCACATTTCCTGAGTGTAAGCCTCCATTTCTTCATCCATAACATAAGAGGGATGGACAAGATCAGAGGTATACTTTAATAGTAACTCCTGAGTAAGCCCAGCTGGATTAAAATGTAATAAAAATGCACGAGAACATAGATTGTGTTGATATGTGGTTTTCTTAACCAATACACAGCCTACCTGGATCTTTATGTATGGTCTAATGAGCCTAGTTTTTATTTGTGTTTAACACTACTGGACTGGATGACCTCTGAGGTCACTTCCAGTTCTAAATCTATGATTCTTTGATCCTAAAAATAAACTAAGAGAACCACCTGACACAATCAAATGAGATCCACATCAATCACTTGTAGGTTCCTTTCATCCAAGGCATCACTGCTAAAGCAATATGGCAGACTGAGCCACCTGCTTTTTCAGTCTGTTCTAAGAATGCCATCATAGAATTTTAGAGATGGAAGAAAATTTGGGGTTCGTCTTGTCCAACTTCCCACCCAAATTTCCCCGAAGCTGCATAGATTCAACCCTTTTGGAATTGTGTTAGTGCTTTCAGATGCTTTCAGATGACATAGAATCATAGGTACATTTTTCCTCCAGAGTTCCGATAAATGACCTGTAAGACTTACTGTAGAGAGGGAGGAGAGAGAGGGACATAAAAATTGTCCCTGACCCTTAAACTATCCTTCTCTCTACCTTCACAAAAGAGAAACAAAGCACTTGGAATCCCAAACCTATTCTAAATATCCCAAATCCCAAATCCCTTCACCTATTCTAAAATAGTAGAATGAAATGAAAATCATTTCTAAGGAAATTGGAATATCTTTCCCCCTGAGGAGACTTCCCATTATAAGACTTTAAATTCCCACACAGTGTCAGGTTCTTCTCACTCCCCACCAGTTCTGTATAGCCAGCAAGAACTTCAAGTGGAACAGCATAATTGGCACTTACCTCCAGAACTCCAGATCACATTGATGTTCAAACCCCTCAAGATGTGACCCAGATATTTCCCAGTGTCAAGAGATCAGACTCATTCTTTGATATCATCTACTCTCCCCTTCCCCCTACTTCCCCAGACCCTACCACCAGATTCTAGGACAAAGATCCTGGTGGATGAGTCTTTCCTTAATAGGGACAGTGTGATCACACCTACTAGTCTTAATTCTTATAAAATTATATTGCTAACTGACCATTCAAGTATCTTCTCTTCCTTCCTTTTTTTAAAAATTTCAACCATAAATTACACATTTCTAGGAATGCTAGTTTTCTCTTCATTTCCATTTCCAGGAAAATGACTTTTTTTTTTTTAACTGCACTCAATGGAGAACTTTCTGCTGACATGACTCATAATTAAAAATCAAAGTAATAAAGTAACATTCTCAAATTTAAATACTAGGTACAAAAAGCATAATTACCCATTTTCCCTGCCAAGCTGGGCAGTGACTCTACCATTAAAACATTACAATGATTTTCAAGAGAGTGATTAGATGGAACTCCAAGAAAGCACTCATTTAACTTTATTAGGACAAGTTTTAGAACCTTAAGACAAGCTGTAAATATTGCATTACCATTCTTCTCCCTGACCTACATATTTCACTTATTGGAAATTTGCTGAACAGTAACCTGAGCAAAAACCCAAGTGAATGTATGACCAGAGAGACAAAGTGGAGTGGTAATATGAGTACAGTAGCTGAAATCAGGAATAGTTGGTTTCATGTCCTGCCTCAGCTACTTACTGGCCTCTAAGGAGTCTTCCAGATCTAAATCTATGATTCTATAATCTATGATCCTAGATAGCTCACCTACAGCACAACTAGCTATGTAATACTAGGCAAGAGACTTCTTTCAGCATCAATTTTTTCCATCTTTAAAATGGGCTTTCCTCACAGGGTTTTTTGTAAGATTCAAATAAGATGATTATGAAGAGATTTCCAAATTTAAAATAGCATATAAATATCAGCTGTTGTTGTTCTTTTTGTTGTGGTGGTACAGGTCTGAATGTATAATAAATAGGCTGAATTAAATACTTTGGGCTTTAATAGACTCACTCATGTTGGATCAAATAACTCTCTTGCCAGAGAACCATTTAGCAATTAGTGGGATCCAATAGTAAGTATATAGATAGATTCACATAATTTAGAGGTAAATGGAAACTTAGGCCATCTGGTCCACTTTTCTAATTTTATAGATGATGAAACTATGGCTCTGAGACTTACTCAGAATCACACATATGGTAAGGTGGGCAGACTGGTCAACCTGGCAGACCTGACCCCAACCTCAATGATCTTCTATGTCACCAAGTAAATGAGAGCCCTTCATCCATATACCAGTCTCTTAAATAGGTCAGACTTGCCTTTATAAATGCACTTTACAATGGCAGCATCCCTTGTTAATTTCAGTGCAAGATTAAGGTCATTAATAAAATAGCGAAAATGAAAAAAAAGAACTCTGAAAGTCTTCAGGATTTGCATTTGTCCCGCAATTGTCCCAAAAATTCCAGAATATTCCATAGAGGCCCCACACATAATGAATGAGAGATTTGGAATTGTGTCATTTATATGATGATATCCTAAGGATCAAGATTTTCTTTATATTTCTACTAATTTTTAAATTGACTTGAATTTTTATTATGAGAACAAAACATGTCCTAGAAAAGAAGAATTTCAGAATTTTCATAATCATAGACTTGATATTGTTTTTCCACAAAATTATCTTTAAAATAAATTATACTAATATGAAAAATTCTGATTGGCTTCTAATAGATTTTTTTTTTAAAACTACTGCAGGGTTGACAAAGTAATTTTATTGAACTCTGTTGCATGGCAGTTAGAATTCTTTTTATTTCCAGCATATTAAAAATAACAGAGTTTCATGTACTCCTTTCAGTATTTTCTTCTAGCATAAGGGGAAAAAAAAAACCACATTCCCTAATATCTTTTCTGGGAGCACTCTTGTTGTAATATTTCCTTTGCAAAGGTCCTGTTCATATTTGTATCTTATTACTTTTCTTATACTGGATTTATTGATAGTTTCTAACAAAAATATGATTTCAGTATATTTACTGAACGAAATTCAATCTAGGAGACCCCAATTCAATTTTTTTTCATCAAAATGGAGAACAATAAAGAACCTAAAGTCCTCAGTTCAGACACATGGAATCAAAAAAACTTATATTGTTAAGAGAAATAACTCAATAAGGAGGGAAGTGATAGATATCACTTAAAGAACAACATTAGCTCTGTTTACTTATCTATGTTCCTAATAATCTTACCTATAACTTTGTAAACTGCAGTTATTTTCCATGGCTCACAGTTAGTGAACCATGTATAAACACAGTCAGTCACCTTCCAAAAAGAGGGGGAAACCATGATTTTAGGTGGAGGAATACTTGTGGCTCATTTTTACTATTAATCACCATTTGGTGTATTCAAATTTAATTCAAGTGAATTTGGAAAACCTCACTGAATCTGCCCCTCAGATAATCTTTGCCATTGTGCCAGATTTTTTTCCCCCTAAATTAATCATGTTTGTGCTTTTGAATGTTTAGTAGGATTGTTATTCTGAATTTCTAATGTCCTACTTTTGAAGAACGATTACAGAGGGGGTATTTCATTGACCATTAGGGAAAGGGTTGATAAATAACCCTGGTTTACAATAGATTTTTAGTTTAATGGATGGATGTATTCATTATTTACCTGTTGTGACTGTCTCATGTATTGCCTAGTGATGATTATAGCTGATTTAGAAAGGATTCTTATTTATGGTCAATTGCATCATCTTGAGATTTAGTAATGATTTTAGATTTTTCCCCCCTAAATTACAGGGCACTTTCCACTGAAAATGGTAAACAATATTACAAACTAAAAAAAAGAAGTAATCTGATTTCTGGGAAGAGGGAGCACAGTGAAAGATGTGTGCTTTTATAAGGATGGACAATGGAAAGCAAAATAATAACTCCTAACTTTGATTGTTCAAATATATTCTGCAATCCGGAGAGCAGCATGCAAGCTGGAGCAGGCATGGGGCAGGAAGGTTAAGTAGAAGAGAAGGCACAATACTTCAGATTGGCAGTAGACTGCAGCAAGAATAATCTAATCAAAACGAAATTCAATTATCTAGTCCCAGGGCAGGCTCCTGGGACTGCTGCATTGAATGCTAGCAGAGCTCCTCCTAGACATTTTCCCCCAGTCAAACTCACATGATGAATGCAGATGAAATTTGAAATATGAAAATCTGAAATAATTTATGGAAGTTGTCAGAAATTTGGCCTGCTTGCGGTGTAATTTCCTCTGAGACGAGGCAGGCTGGCTCATTGCTTCTAGTCTCAGAGCAGTTGCTGGGCTTCCAGTGGATGGATCAAGCCCTTTAAAATTCTCTTCCAGACAAATTACAGCTCATTACAGACAGCCTTGCACCATGCCATTATGTCAGAGGAAATCTTTTTTCATTTGCACAAATTTGCTTGGAATTCTCATATTTATTTGAGCATCCATTATCGAATCTGAACATTGAATTATCCACAATTATTTTCTGGGTACGCGGATGTTTGCGTATATGGAATAGATGGTGACTGTGGGGCTATAAAAATATTACGTTGTGGCTGAAAATCCCTCACAGTTTGCAACTGTGCTATATGGAGCATTGTTATGCTGTGGAAACAGGATACTTTGTGGTTGAGTTTCCAAGATTCATTTTCTCTCGGAACACAATCTTTCATGGAAAATTGCTCTGGTTTGGGATAATTCTTTGTTCCCTGTGTTGATCACACTTCTCAATTCTGTTACGCCTGTGCTAAAGATTCCTGTCCTTATGTAAGATGTCTGGGATGGTTATTTTCACTTAAATCCCATACCACGGCATCTCCTAAGCAAACCATTCTTAGCACTACAGTAGCAAACACCCTTCAACAGAAACTCCATCTCTTCTTTGTTAATTTTCTTTGTAATGTCTCCATCAGAAAAGTAGGTTCTACTGTGCAGAGAAGTACTATAAGATTATTGCAGAATGAAATAATTTTCTAAGAATGTGAACAACAATCATTCATCTTGCTAGATGCTTCCCCAGTACGGGAGTTTGCATCCTGGCCTTTAAAAAATCCTCAATGATTCAACATTAAGAATACTTTCTGTAATCAGTGTTTCAAGACTAATTACACACAGTAATTCTCAATAGATTTATCTAATCATTTGAGCTTGAATCTAAAGGGTTTTATAAAACTTTCTAGTGAGTAAATAATGAAATATTCTCCATTGATCTGTTTTCATTTAAGTTCACAGAGTCCATGTAGAAACAAAGGAAAAATACAACCACTCTCCAGAGTTAATTCTTTTCCATCTAGAAAGTGTATCAACATGACTAAAGCAACCTGGAAAAAAATTCTGAGGAAAGCAACACTTTTTCCATCTTGCCATAATATTCTATGATGGGTCCTGTTCAAATAATTTCAACTCAACAAAAATTTATTATGCATCTACTTTTTCAGTTTCAACAATAAACTGTTTTGTAAAAACAAGAGCTGTTTTGATTGAAAATCAAATTTCTTGACAATGGGAATATCTCACAGAATGAGACAATTCAAAGGTTGGGTTTTTCTATTTGTCTCCATTTTCTTAGCCATGACCCATAAGTTAGAATTTTTAATATACTGGTAGAAAAGATAATAAACTCTACCTAAAAATCCCAAAGCAAGTGATTAGTAGAATCTACACAAACATCCAGTCCTCCAAGCAATGATGAAGCAATATTTCTTGGCTCACATTCTTGTGATTTGTTAAGATGTAAAAGCAATCCCAGGAAATATGTAACAGGCTCTAGCAAATCCGGGTCCTTCACTCATCTAAGACTCATTGCAGGGCTGAAGTAGATTGCAACCGCCCACCTTCTTTTTGCTTGTAGGAAACTTTGTAATAGCTCTCAAATAAATAAAGAAACTGGGTTGGAGATTATTGCTTGCATTGTGTCTTTGTATATGTGTATTTATAATACTCTATAGTCACCCCATAGTTTGACACCATCAGTTGAATGTGGGACAAGACAAATGTTGTATATGACAGTGGGGTAGTATTGAAAGATGACCCCATATCTAGAGGGCTGGGAGTTATGGATCCATTGATAGCTGCTCTGAACATTTTGAAGCGTGGCTGTTAAATTTTTGCCTGCTGGCTTCTGGCTGCAGGCCGTCCTGCCTGGGCAACGGAGCCATTGAAAGGAACTGCAGGCAGCTTTTTTGCAGCACACATCAAGAAACTTTGTTTCCATTATTATAACTGACCACTGACAGAAGTGGCTTCTGAGAAAAGCAAGGGGAGAAAAAAAGGCACATTGAAGACTTCCCAGCAAATCTTTGTTCATTTCATCCCCTTTCCAGGGCTCCGTTCTTTTCTTAAAGAAAAAGGAAAAGAAACTCAACTCTTCAAATAGTTAAAGAAACATTCCTAAATCAGAATAGATGGATAAAGAGAAGACTAGAAATATGGAAACACACTATGATTAATGAAAAGGAAAAACTAGGAATTCCATTCAAGACTTGGTCTACGGTAAGGGAAAGAAGCGAAGCCCAATATTTCCTTAAAGTAGATCTGTGGGAAAATATTTAACATCGGCCAAAACAAATGCCTAATACAAAGGACATGAGAACTAATCGGGAATGGACATTTCCATTATTAATGACTATTGGAATCATTTATGTAATCTTTGATTGGAAAATATGTGTGTATATGCTTATCATATAAACATTGACAACTAGGCAAATGAAAATAAACTCTGAAGACAGCACTGAGTTTTTAAATCAGAAGGCACCAAATTGAAATGATTACACAGCTGTGGTCCGTTCAACGTCACTAACAACTCACCTCTTTTGATTACTAAGCCTGGGATGGACCTAAAAATATTGGAGAATAATAAGACCTTGCTCTGTGCATATGGATAGAAAGGTGTGGCTCGAGGAATTTAACATTTACTTCTATTAATATGATTAACCTGGAACTTTTGTGCCTGATTAATAAAGATCTAGGGTTTCCCAAGTTGCATAGATTGGAAAGATTTTGTTTTACTTTGTTTTTACAAAAGATGATCTAAAGAGAGAAGTGAAAATAAGTTTGAAACAACAACTCGCTGCTCCATTTAAATACCTGAACCAAACTCACTCGAACTATAACTACCAAACAAGTGCAGTAAAAGCGATGCCATGTAAGCATAAGACACCAATACTTTGAGCTTATGAAACTCCCCAGTCATATAAATAGTTATGTAAATCCCAATGTTTATGAAATTCCATCCTGCATTTGAACAAATGCAATTTTTCAGGCACTATAGTGAGCTATTTTGTCATTTCTTTCTTTATTACCCAAGAGATTCACTGGGGACTAAACACATGAAAAGTTTCATCATTTTTATTCCACTGAGTGAACAAGCAACCAATCTTCAAAGAGGAAAAAGTGCAAATGCTTCCACTGTACATTTTTAATAAATAAGAAATTTTGGAAAATTATAAATACATGTCAATGGATTCCTGTGTAAGTTTGTTTGCAGTTTTGACTCTAATCCATGCCCATGTTAGTGAAATAATATTATTTACCATGAGAAACAAATGAGGTACAAACTTGGCATCTGCAAAAGCCAAATGCCAGTTAGGGCTTTTTCCACTGACTTGTCATAAAATAAACAAAATTGCTAATGATTTTAAAAAGAAATTAGAGAGAGGAAAAGCATATGCAGAGGAGGAAAAGGGAAAGAAAGAGAAAGATTAGGATTCTATCATCTATAATAGTAAATATAAAAACACTTTCTAGCAATTTTCTTCACAGTGAAAATCTTCTTAATCAGAAGTGTCATAGCACTCCCTGAATGCTAATCCGCATTTAACCTTCTCCTCTACCATTTATCCATTTAAAAATCACGATGTTGTTGCTACTGGAAATAACAAAGGTGATCATTCATCTGAGTTCACAACTGTATTTTGTCATTTTTCTTAAGCCCTGCTGCATAGTAGGAAATTTAGTACTGCAAAGTTGAGCAAGCTTATCCTATTTGGCAGATAACTGGAGCCCACCTAGTAAATATATGGATTTCAAATATGAAATAGAAAAAAAACTACATTAAGTGACTAAATTTTCACTGGAATCTTCATATGTTAACTCATATATGCTTGGTTATATGAACTACGTAACTATGAGATTCATACCTTTGTTGAGGAAGCCGGTGAAAATTCTATCCTCAGCAAAGGGTTGAGCCGGTGTTTACTGGAGGATTTAGGCCAAATTTGAATAAATCAAGATCACATTATATCTTAAAAACTGAGAATAGAATAATGCACCAAATATTCCTTAATTATTCTTTCTCAAGAACCTGCATGCATTCATGATTACTCTGAATAGCTGTGACATTATATTTCTTTTCTAAAGAATTTGCAATATGATTTGATATGTACAAAAAGTTTTTTAAAGGGGGTGCAGGAAGAGTTGAGCAAGAATACTGTAGCAAAGTTGGACAAACTGGAAAAAGTTGGCCAAAAAAAATTTTTTCTTAAGATGTAGAAGGAGGAAGGTCAACAAGGAAAGAGAGGGAGGGAGGAAAGAAGAGGGAGGGAGGGAGAGGGGGAGAAAGAGAGAGAGGGAGGGAGAAAGAGAGAGAAAGATGGGGAGAGGAGGGGAGAGAGAGAGAGAGAGAGAGAGAGAGAGAGAGAGAGAGAGAGAGAGAGAGAGAGAATTATTGGATCATAAACTGAGAGCTGGAAGAGACCTTAGAAGTCTTCTAAATACAGAATTAAAGAATTGGAGAATTGGAAGGGTCCTCAACAGTCACTTAATCCTATCCATACATAAACTCTTCAGTTTATAGATGAAGAAAATGAGGCCAAGAAATGTCAAGTGACTTGCCCAAAGGTAACACAAGAGACCACACAGTGGCAGAACCAGAATTTGAACGCACCTTCTCTGACTCAAACTCCAGTATTCTTTCTGGACAGTAATTTCTACTCTGGACTTTATCTTAAATAATAACAATAATAATAATAATAATAATAATTTTACCATGAGACTGTATTGAGAGTACAATAAATAGAACTAATTGATATTTTTCCAGGCACTATATTCCCTTTCCCTTTATTTATGTCACCAACTCTATCTAAAATTACTTTCCCCGGCCCTGCCTCTTCACATTCATCAAAATATATCCTGTGACGTCCCAGTGTTAAAATGTCTAATGGGGGAAAGAATAAGATAAAAATTTATAAATCAATTGCCAAAGGGGGTACTGAGAAATAGGCAGAAGTCCGAATACATTAATGAAAGTTTGGGGGAAAACCTTTCCTTTCTAAAAAATCCTAAAAATTTTCTCTATTTTAATCTTTGCTACTTAACCACTCTCTGCCTCAGTTTCCTCACCTGTTAAATGGGAATAATAATAGTCCCTATCTCCCAAAATTGATGTGAGGGTCAAATAAGCTAATACTTAAAAAAACATTTCTCAAACCTTTTAAGTGTTATATAAATGCTAGCTATTATAATATTATTTTTTTAAAGAACATCTTTCATCATGAAGGAATGCAAAACCAAAGTTCATCCCTCTCTTCTTCCTCCTTCTTCTAGCTTCTCCTTTTCCTTCTCCTTTTCATGAAAAGCCTTTTCCAAGACGCCTATTTACATAGAGAAGTGTAGATTAATTCATAGCATTATAGATTCACTAGGGGCAGCTAGGTGGCACAGTGGATAGAGCACTAAGCCTGGATTCAGGAAATCCCAAGTTCAAATTTAGCCTCATACATTTACTAACTGTGTGACCTTAGGCAGGTCACTTCATGAGATAATATTTATAAAGCATGCCTGCATACAGTAGGAGCTATTTCAATGCTAGTTATTATTATATTAAAGCTGAAAAGGACCTCAGAAATCATCCAGCCCAACGCCCTTATTTTAAGATGAGAGAACTGAGTCTCAGAGACAAAAAGTGCCTTAATCAGGGTCATAAGTTCACAAATAGCAAAGCTGAGATTAAAATGCAACAATTCTGATCCCAAATCCAACATACTGCCCACTGAATCACACTGCCTTCTCAATAAAGTGGCCTGTGCTGGAATTGAGCTCATGACATGCTCTGACCATTTCTATCTTAGATGTCAGGGAGCTGACATCTAAAATGTCTAAATGGACATCTAAATGGACATCTGTGCAAACACAGGCTACTAAGAGTTAAAATAATGAACACATGGGAACAAAGAGCCAGAAACAAAGTAGATGCCAATCATTGGGGGAAATGGCTAAGTCAAAAGTGATCTATGAATATCATAGAATATTATTGCACTGCAAGAGATGACAAATATGAAAATTATAGAGAATCCTGGGAAGACACATGAATGGATGCAGTGTGAGGGAAACAGAACCTGGAATATATTATTTGCAGTGACTACAATAATGTAAATAGAACCAGTAAAAAAAAAAAAAGAGAGACAGAGACAACACAGTCTATGGCCCTGGCTTAGCAACAGGGAAGATGAGAAAATGAACCTTCTTCATTTCTATGCAAAATTTAGGGACTATGGTTATGGAACACAGATACTTGGCTATTCTGTTATTAGTTTTCTTAAGTGTTTTTTTTCTCCTTTTCCTTTTTAACTCTCTGTTATAAAGAACAGCTCTCAGGATAGGAAGGGGAGAAAGATATATTTGGAAGTATAAAGGTAATGTAAAAACAAAATCTATTATACATTTTAAGGGAAGCTAGATGGCAAAGTGGATAGAGCATTGGGCTTGGAATCAGAAAGACTCATTTTCATGAGTTCAAATCTGACCTCAGAGGCTTACTAGCTGTGTGACCCTGGGCAAGTCACTTAGCCCTGATTGCCTCTGTTTCTCATCTATAAGATGAGCTGAAGAAGAAAATGACAAACCACTCTAGTAGCTTTGCCAAGAAAACCCCAAATAGGGATACAGAAAGTGACAACAGCATTATGCATTTTAAAATAATGAACACATGTTTAATTGTTTAAGTATTTAGAAAGTAAGAACAAGTGATTCTTGAGATGATAAAAGTCTCGTGGTTGGCCAAGCCTGACCTCTGCAATATTTAATAAGGTTGATTTCTTCCTTGACACCTTCTCCTAACTTGGCTTCCATGACAGCACTTTCATGGTTTCCCGCCTACTCTCTGATAGAGCCTCCTCTCTCCTTCATTGGTAGCTTCCTTCTTTTGCCAATTGGACTTGGTTTTCCCTTAATGTTTTGTCCTTTACAATTTTTTTTTCTCTCTACAGCCTCTCCTTTGCTTATTTCATCTGCTCCCATGTCTTCAATTATCATCTCTATGAGAGAATGCTGTCTCTCAAATCACTATTTCCACCCACCATCTCTCCACAGAACTCTAGAGCCAAATTCCTAGCTGCCTATTGGATATTCCCATTTATAAGGCACATCACCAACTGTCACTTCAAACTCAATATGTCCAGAACTGGACTTTCCCCCTCAATACTTAGCCCTTTCATTCTCTACTTCTGTTAATAATAACACCATCCTCCCAGTCACCTAGACTTGAAACCACAATCGGGTTTAACCCTTCCATCTTCCTTACTCCTAATCCATTCCAATACTGTTAATGACACATAGTAAACACTTAATAATACTTGTTGATTGAGTCTCCTCCTGCAATATTTCACTCATCCACACTCCTTGACACTGCCTTAATAACTGCCCTACAGCAGGTTATTGCATCTACAATATTCTTAAAAGTGCTTAGTTGGTCTTCCTACCTTAGTGCCCTTCCTACCTCCACAAGCTAGACTGCCCAGAACTACCTAAGTAATCTTGCCAGTGTACTGTTTTGATCAAGTTATTTCTCTCCTCAAAAACCTTCAAAAACTCCAATTTGACTGCCATTTAAAGTCTTCTACAATATGGCTCTTCAACTTTTCTTTCCAGGGTATCCTCATAACTGGAAGTGCTTGGGAATTCATGTGTCATTCACCTAAAGTGCACATTTTAATTGTCCAAAACATGAGAACACTGAATCATAGAGAAAAAAGTCACTTTCTTCTTAAAGAGAGGAAAAAGGTCTCTTATCTAATTTTTAGCACTAATGAGGCATGTGTCTATAACTAGGGTGAACTAACAGGGGTTTTAGCCAAGGGCACTAAAATTTAAAAGGTGCTAATAGCACTTGCACTTCAACACATAGAAACAACTGTGGTTGGCATGTAGTTAGCATGAAAAATTAATCAAAACAAAAGCTAATAAATGGCATACATTTTCTCCATCTCCATATATACATCCCAGCTCTAACTCACCCAAACTTGTCTTACTCATTTCCTTAACAGAGTTCTCTGGTGTCCTAGGGGTCTCTGTCTCCCTACCCTTGATAAATGTCTTGGGATCTCTCCCTCTATGGAGTTCTAGATCCTGAGGTTCCCCTCTCCCTTGAATGAATGTTCCTTAGTGCATGCCCTTGGTGCCAAGATTTCTAGTTATAGGTCTGTGGAGGCAGCTTAGCTTTAAAAAAAAAAAAGTGGCCTCCCTGAAAGATATTCTCAGTGGATTTGGAACCATAAATTTCTCTAACCACTTTATTTTCTAAAGCTTTGGGGTCAAGTGAATATGGAATTATTAGTAGTATGTTCAATTATAAGATCTGGGAGTGACATCCAATCTTTTAGCAAGTATTAAAAGCAAATATTCAGATTTGTTTTCTGTTTTCATTACCAGGTTAAAAGCTTTTTAAGTGGTAAGCAAGTTAAATGGAATTAAGAACATAGAGATAATAACTTGATTTATTTTTCAATTACTTCCCCCACTGCTCCATTTCCCCCAAAATTCTTTATAGGCTTCCTTGAAAATCTCGAATATCCCCCCCCCCCTTTTTTAATCTACGACCAAACCTCTTGATATGATCGCTGCTCCCAACCACTAAAGGAAGTGAGCTAGTATCCTGTACTACCACAAGATAGGGGATTAACAAAGCATGATGCAGTTATTTTCACTTCTCTCCAAACTTGCTTTTCTATTCCCTAACTCATTCAGATCCCAGGAAGGGAAAGGAAGGGAAGGGAATGCCCTGGTCCCATGCTGAGATCTCTGCCAGCTGGAGGGGCCTATTTTAACACTTGCTTAACTGGTTGGGAGGAGGTGTGAAAGGAGGGAGAGGCTTTGGTGTGTGTGTGTGTGTGTGTGTGTGTGTGTGTGTGTGTGTGTGTGTGTGTGAGAAATGTCGCCTTTCACCTTCCTCACTTCCTCTCCAGCTCTCTTCTGCTCCAGGCGGCTGGTGGCTCAGTGCATAAACTGATTAGGTAACAACAGGGCACCTTCCCTCCCTGTTTTCTCTCAATACGTTTGGGCCACAGCTTTTGAAGGAGCCCAGCCCTGCCACTGTCCAGGCTTTATCACGGGATGTATGGGTCTTTATCCAGAAAAGGCTCAGCTTTGCCCCTGGCTTCATCAATCATTTAGACCAGTTCAAATCCCCTTCATGGTGTTCTGCCTCATTAAACCTATCAAGGAGAACTGAAGAGAGTTTGTATAGCTGGAGAATGCCTGTACACTCCTTCTTGCTATTTGATATTTCAAAGATGAAAAAGGCCGCACAAACATGAGGAAAGGAATTTATTAAAACAAGTTCTGTGGCCCCTGCATCCTAGACTGAGGTTGTTCTCTTCAGTCTACTGTCTTAGCTCTACTAAGATGGTACCTGGCAAGACTAAATGATCATCTCCCGCTGACAAGAGTTTACTTCCCACTCTTGTTTCACTAGGGTCTTACTTGTTTGCCAGTGAAACATCAAGGCATAGCCTCACCGAAATCCCTGATGGTGGACTCTGTTGTCTGGGAGGCATTTTTAAAGATTTGTAGATACAAAGTTGGGAAGCCAAGGAATCAAGGCAGAGGTACAGAGTTGACTTTAGGAGCCTAAGAGCCTTTTAAAGTCAAATGAAGTGAAGTATTTGCCTTATTTGGTTGTATAACTTATCGAGAGTTTTTTTTTTAATTCATATAATCTAAGAACAATGAAAAATTCATCCACAATGATCCAGCCTGTGACTCCTAACAACCCCCTTTCACTGTGTAAGGACACAAATCTCTTCCATTTTTTCATTGTGGACAAAGAAATTATTCTCTTACTCTCTTTTTCATAGGTGGTTTGAGGTTTGTGGGGATTTTTTTTTAATTTTAGGAGAGGCCTTGGGGAAAGATTATATTAATGAATTTTAATGATTTTTCATCAGCAGGTAAATTGAATACATCCTACCCAAGACATCTCCAAGTGATGTTTATCTTCTAAAAATCACAAACCTTAGTTAAAATATATTATTGTAGTAACATCAGTAAAAATATGTGCATGTCACAAATATTTTAAGACAAAAGTTTTCTAGGATTTTCTGAGCTCATGTTCCTATAGAAAAAGAGAGAAGGAAGGAAGGAAGGAAGGAAGGAAAGAAGGAAGGAAGGAAAGAAGGAAAGAAGGAAAGAAGGAAGGAAGGGGAGGGAGGAGGGAGGGGGGAAGGAGGGAAGGAGGAAATAATCACTATAAGAAAGATGTGCTTAAATATTTGAAACACTGAAAAAAAACAAATATCAACCTTGAGTAGATCTCCGACCAGGGAGTGATTTCGTGACAATTCCCTACATGTCCCAAGTCCTGGAAAATAGCTTCAGTGCTAGTCCTACTTGGGTGAGTGGTAAATGTGGATTTTCCAAACCCTATGGCTTCTCAGGCTTGAGGCCTGTTGAATAGCGGTCAAGGCTGGGTGAATATGGATGTGGAGGAAAGGGAGATGTTCTTACCATACTTTCAAGTGTTACAGAGACCCATCCTCAAAAATGACACTGAAAAAAAGTCCATTGGTCACCAAGTGCAATTCTTCAACTCACAGATCCCTAATTCACAGAATGAAACTTAGATTGTTCTAGGGCTAAAGGAATACTTGTGGTAGACTTGTGATTACACACCTCACACACAATCAAGAGGGGTGCGAATCTGAGTAGGCAGCCTCCTCAACCCCTCAGTAGCCCAGGTGCTTGCCCAGGTCCAGAGGTAGATTGCGCTACGTTGACATTTACATGAACAACGAGCCGGCGCCACGCAGGTCCCTGAGCGCCTCTGATATTAATAATCATAAAGGACCCAGCGATTACAAAAAGAGAAAGTGTTAAATGTCAGGAGCCAGGCTAAGATTTTAAAAGGCAACGCAGTGCATCCAAGTCTGTGCTTTAACTTTTTTAATAACGATTTTTTCTGGGCTGGAAGCTCGCACCGAATCCTGGAGGAATTGCTAAATCAGATTAAGGTTATATTTTGCAACAGACTGGATGGAGCAATAAAGGAGAGCGCGCGGAAATGGGACTTCACCCATCAATTAGATCTCTATTAGCAGCCAATGCAGGCTTCACCACAGGAAATGTCACGTCCCAGCCTAAGTAGACCCTTTCATTCGCCCCCGCCCCGCCCCTCGCCCCTCCACTCTCCCTCCCTACTTCCCCGCCCCGAAATTAAACAATTCTTCATGCCCTCCAGTTTCAGCCAAACGAATCCCTTTGTTTGTTTGTTGGGGGTGGGGTGGGAGGTTTTGTTTGTTTTGTTTTTAACTCCACACCACCTGCCTAGCCCTCGCGGCTGTGCGCTCACCCCAGGAAAACGCGCACAAAGCGAACAGGTTGCTTCTTCCTCCGCACCTGCGCGGTCTCCTTTCTCCCTCGGACCCTCCGAAAGGCGGGAGGGGCCGGGGAGCTAGCGGACTGGGCTCGGGCTGGCGGCCTTTATTAATATTAAAAGCTTTCTAATGGTCATATTTCCGCCCGGTGAAAGGTGATTAACAACACAATGGCCAGGGCTCCGAATGGCCTAGCGGCTCATCTGCCGCCATAGATCATCTCCGCCGGAGGCGATGGGCTGGGGGAGCGAACCTTAGCATGCCAGTTTGGTGCCTGGAGTTGAGAGAGAGAGAACTTGGGGGAGCAGTGGAAGAGAGAAGAGGAAAGAAGCTTCTCAGGTGACAGGACACCCAAACCTGGCCCTGTTGAGAAGGTGGATCCGTTTCAAGCTGAAGAACTTAGACATGAGTTCCACTCAGACCTCTACATCTTTTTCTGTGCGTGTGCGCTCGCGCACCTAACTGCACTCCTTTCACCTGGAAGGGAGCTACCAGCATTCCAGTTGATTTTTGGGGGGAGGGGGTGGGAGATGAGGGAGGGAAGAAGAGAAGATATGTAAAGATCAAATAGGCCTTTGCTACTACTTGAGCATGTTTCTCAAGATCGAAATAAATTAGGGTAGCCCGAGCGCTGGGCAGGTGTTAACCCCTTCTGAGATACTTTTAACTTCAATTTGTAACTGAACCCGAACCCAGGGGAGCCCCTGAATCTAAGTGGAGTTTGGTTCTGTGTTTATTTTATTTTATTTTATTTTTTGCACAACACGTGAAAGAAAAAGTCAGTGATGACTCCTCCCAACAGAATCCCACATCCAGAGCTTTGCTTAAGGCGCACCCAGTTCTTGCCCCCCACTCGCAGGTGCGGATCCGAACAAAACCTTCCCTGAGCCTCAGAGCTTCTCGTTTATCTTTGGGGTTTATCACTCCAGTGACAGCACTTCTTTTCCCAGGTCCGCAGTGAACCCTCCTTTCTTGCCCTTTCTCCATCCTGCCCTCCACCCTTCTTTTCCTCCCCCTCCCTCTCCACACCCCTGAATTTGTCCATAAGGAGAAAAGGTGCAACAGCCAAGGAATGAACAAGCAGCAAAAGTAGCCTCAGGGATAAAGAAGGCACTGTTGTTGCCGGTGGTGCTGCCCAGGCTCCATTCAGGGGGCGAATTCAAATGGATATTTCCCCATCAGCCCAGCTGAACGGGGCTCAATGCCTGAAAGGTGCAGGGCTGCCTTCGTGGACATGCTCTGTGGCTGAGATTCTAATTTTCATAATGCGCTTTTATGTCGCTCCAGACTCCTCCGGTGAGGAGCCCGCAGAGCTGCTGAAAGAGGCTTTGAGAGACCCGGGAGCGAAGCTGCTGAGAGCTGCGAGCCCCCTGCCGACGTGAGTGGCACCGTGTGCCCCGGCCGGGGCGCGTCTCCTCCCGCAGCCCCAGCCGCAGCCCGGCATGCACATCCCCTCTCCTGGGCTCCCGGCAGTTTTTTCTCCCCGTGCCTCATTAATATGCATCGGGAGTACAGCCAGGCACTAGATACCGAACCGCTGGAAATGTTCTCTCTGGGCCCTTCTCTGGGCTTCTCCGCTACCTGGGGTGCGTAGAAGTAAGGAGGCGTCGGGCTCAGACTTCCCACTGAGCCTAGAACCCAGTGAAGGCGGCCTATGGCCAAACCTTGGCCTGGGGAAAGTAGCGGCTGTTAACTCCTGAGCCGAGGCCTAAGAGGAGCAAAATAAGTCATAGGCCACTTTGGAAGCTAAGGCACCATCAGCGAAAAAACCAAGAGCGAAACTTCATCAAAGCAAATTCTACTTTGCCTGGCACGTAGGAACTTTAGAAGCATAGCATGCTAGAACTGGAAGGAGTCACTCAGGCTCACAGATTTGAACTGGGAAGAACCTTAGAGATCTTTTAGTCCAACTCATCTTACAAGTCAAAAAGCATTTATTGAAGGCCTACTATGTGCCAGGTACTGGGCTCATAGTATTGAGTGGATTTACTGTGGGATTCACTGGATTTTACTGGTAAGGAAAATGAGAAGCAGAGAAGTAAATCCAGCCCAAGGTATCACAGCTATTTAGTGGCAAAGTTAGATCTAGAAACCAGGTCTCCTGATAACCTATCCAATGTACCTCAAGGAATCACAGATTCTTTGAATGAGAAAGGACCCTAAAGGTAATCTAATCCAAGTTGTTATAATTCATTTGAAATAAGGAGTCCATCATTTAGGATTGTAAGCAGTTGAGATTCAGGAGAAGAGCTTTTTCCTGGATCACAAGCTCAAGTTACAATTTATATAAAAGATTCTATAGCAGTGAAGACTTTGTATTTACTGTATCCAAGATTGTAAACCAAACCAATCATTTACATTGTTGTTTGATAAAAATCAGTAGAATTCATATTTATATCAATGAGAAAATTTTTAAAATATATATTTTAAAATCTTCCCCCCAAAACTTATCTTTTTGGCTCTGAGTTGAGTTTTGATGTCTTCCTATTTAGTTAAAAAGTACCAACAACATTAGTCTGGATAGAGGCTATTCCCCCACAGGCTATCTAACATGAGATTTCCTTAAAAGGAAAATAAAAATGATAGGTTTACAATGTATACTGAAAAAACAAAACTGATCATAGACCTACCTAAAGCCAGACTGAACTATATAGTACATAGCAGAATCTAATCTAATATACTGTGTCAAATCATGAATGCTATGTCTCCCATTTATATACCAATGCATTGTGTACATAATAAGCACCCTCCCAAAAGACTGAGCACATGTTCCAGGAAGAAAGGCAAAAGAAGGATGGGATGGAAGCTTGATAAACTGACTTGTATAGTTAAGTACTGGCACCTCCCCTCAAAACCAGGTTTACAAAAGGTGTTCCTCTGTGTATATGTGTCCCCCTAAAATTCCCCTACACACACACTGACTATAGTTCTCTTCCCTTTTTTGTGCACAGTGGCCCATTAAGGCTACTACAATCAAGATTATCCAGGTTTAAAAGTCACAGAGAGTGTTTGTATAAAAAGGGAGAACATTTTTGCTTAAGTCATATTAGTCCATTTGATAAAAATTACCCAAAGGGAGTAAAAATAACTTTAAATATAAAATCCTTTAGGTAATTCAATTCAACACCTTGAATTGCAACTTAGAAAGCAAATCTAGCTTAAGCAACAACACTTATTGAACACTCGGAGCATGCAAGGCCCTATACTAGATGCTGGGAAGACAAGACACCATGGCCCATCGATGGATCAAAGTGAATGTTCTAGAAATGCTTCAGAATTCTTCAGATGCCAAGTTGACTGAAGAAACTTCAAGCATATCTTGGTCATACTTCCTCTAGGGCAGTGGTTCTCAACCTGTGGGTTATGTTCAATTTGTAACAATGAAAATATATCCTGCATATCAGATAGTTACATTATGATTCATAACAGTAGCAAAATTACAGTTATGGAGTAGCAACGAAAATAATTTTATGATTGGGGATCACCACAACATGAGGAACTGTATTAAAGGGTTGCAGCATTAGGAAGGTTGAGAACCACTGCTCTAGGGCAAACTCTAGCCTGGGATGCCTGGGACTTCCTTCCCTGACACAGGTACTTAGTGGTTTGGTTTTGTTGTTTGGCAATGCACGTCATGCATTGGGCAACTGAAGCTGGCCCCATATGTCCAAAGGAAATAGATGCAGCAAGGTCAGTCAAGAATGCAGAGTCACAATGGGTTTTTATTTATCTGCTCAAAGGCCCTTAGGGCTTAATCTAAGGCTGAGAAATGCTTTGACCTAGAAAGTAAACACAGGATCTGAGAACACCATCTATTGGCTCTCTCCCCAGTATTGTAATATTTTTGTTTTCTCTTTAGACTAACATCATGGTTCTTGTTTATGAATCCAATAATGTTGCCAGTCTTGCAAGTCCGTTGGAATGGTCCCAAATTACAACTAAAATGTGCTCTTCTTCATCATGTGTTGCAAAACAGTGAAGGACTGCTCTATCTGAAATTAGGAGACAGCAGCTGCTCATAAATGCCTTCATTAAATAAACATGGGAATACCTGCTGATAGAAACCATTTTGGGGTTTGGATAAGAATGAGTCTTTAAAAACAAACCCATATGTTATCCCCCTATAAATCCAACAACTTTTCTAAATCTATGTTAAATATGTAGTAAAATTGAAAAATTCTTAAAGGTAAATTTATATCACGAAGTTATTTTCTAAAGTGTTATTTTTATCAAAAATTTTTTATTCAGGTTTATAGTGTACTAGGACATATTCAAAGTTGTGTACATAATTAACATATATACTCAATCCCATATGCATTTCTCCAAATTGTGTCCATAATTTATCTTTAAATTAAATACTCACTGGAAAGATTTATGATTGGGATAAGCAGGCTGCAGCAAGTTTTCCATGATAACTTGGCCAGGAGCAGCCAAATGCAAGACATTATTCAGAACAATATGCCTGGAAAAAGAGATCGGTCATCTTTCTTTCAGAAGCTATACATTAATATTCTGTGTTACACATTGAATACTGATTATTACCCAAATACTGAAAAACTGAAGGAAGGCTTCCAGCATATTGAGTAGATTTTTTTTACTATGGGTTTGTAGGAAAACATGAATAAGAAGATATGGAAGGGCCACCATCTATATAGATCTAGGACATACCAATGAAATCACATATCCATCAATGTAACAAAACACCCATCTAATTGAGGATGGGATGTAAATTTCTCCTAAGTCATTCTCTCTATATTACACAGGCCTGGACTATGGATAAATCACAAAAACTAAGATCTCAAGTTTTTCATAGGAACCATTAAACCACATCACTTTCCAAAGCTGACACATTAGGCATCCCAAATGACTCCTACCTCTCAAAATAACGGCCACCAATGATTACAAAGGAGGTGTGGATGAAAACAAGCAAACAATGAACACCTCATTAATGAAATTACAATGGATGCAACTATTTTTAGCTTGCATATTGACATATTTCATAAAAGGTTCATAAAAAATAATTAACTGTATGATATAATTCCATGAAATTTCATGTACTTCAAATCTTATTATGCCAGGGTAGAAATGTATTATCTTGGGACTTGTGGATTGCAGGGTTTGGGGTTAGAAGGCATTGTAGTCAACTTGGTTTACAAAATTAACAAAAAGCGATTATGACTGTATGGTAATTTTTGAATGGGAAAGCTGAGGCCCCAAAACAAGTTGCCTTCTTTCCATAACAGGTCTCAGACTGTGCTTTTCCCTCCCAAAGGGAAGAATGTTTGATAAAGGGAGATGTCTGAATTATCGAAATACTTGCCTCAAATTTCCTTGCTACTTTGTACATAGAGACCAAATCTTCCATTTTGTCTTACTTATATGAGTTTTCATGGCCTTGATATTGTTTTTAGAAGAAAACAAATTTAAAGTCACATAGGCAAATTCAAATGAATAATTGATTTGGATGGATAATTCAGGCACAAAATCTTTCTGTTTAGGAAATCTCAAGTTGAGATTGGTCACTAGCTCAGACTGAAATTGACTATCCATATGTTTCTCCCATTGAAGACTCTGACTTATGGAAGGTACATGTGAATGGCACCAGGTATGAAATCAGACAGGAAGTTTAGAAGAGCCCAGATTAAGCACCTTTTTTGTTTGTTTTGTGGACTTGGGAAATGAGATCTGAGAAATGTGTCAGTGGCTTGCCAGACAACAACAGAATAAAAGGTAGGAAAGAAGAAGCAATACCTTTTTCTAAAAGCCCAAATGCTAACACTACAGCCTTGTGTTTCATACTAAAATGCCTATATTGTCAGTGCTTAATTGTATTAATGACCCTAGTTATTGCAATTAGGAGTTTATGTGAATGCTGATGTTTGGATGCTTCTATATAGAAGAAGTTTATCCCTATAAAGTCCACCAAGAACTGTACCACATTCAAACAAGTGCTCAATAAATTATTCTGAGTGATAATAACAACTATCATGTAAAGTGTCCACCCTTCAAAAGAAAAAGATTGAATTTCACCTCTTCAGGTAGTAAGAAGATCTACTTTGACACCCATAGTGTGTTCTAGAAGAAAAGGGATTTCCCTCTCAACAAGCTGAAATCATTGCTTCTGCACTTGTGAAGATCATGAACACCAATATGGATGTCATCTACTAAGGTATGGTCACCAAGATGCCCCAAAAAGTCACAGTGTCTCAGATTGATGTAATCAAAAAAGATGCAACCATTTTTAAATCAAGAGGCATTTACGTCCTCAGAGAGAAAATAAGATATTAAAGCCATAACTCTAACCAAATGTCCTCCACTATGTGCACAGAATACAGGAAGTTCCAAATGAACAATTCAAAAAGATATGTTCCTAAATAAGCTGTAAATAAACTGAATTTATATCAATCAAATCTTATGTTCTCATTTATTTACATTACAATTTCTCAGTTTCTTCCTAGTTTATCTTAAATTAGAGGTATTTGTTGACATTTGAGCTTTAAATTTCTCTGTCCTTCCCAGACCCTTAATGGATAGACTCCCTGTCAATAAATTTGTAAACACTTGAACTAAAGGAGATGCTAAAGATGCAGAAGAATTTTCCTGGAATATTAGTAATGGTTTAACACTTTATCACTTGTATAAATCTGAGTTTTTAAGCTTTCAGGATTTTCAAAGATCACCCAGATAATACCTTAAATAATGGAGAAAGACTACACCTGAGATTTCACTGGTATAGGGAAATGTCCTGAAGAGGAAACTCCCTCTACCAATGCAGATCTGCACCTTTCCTTATTATATTTTATATTTATAATTTATAATCTTAGAGTTGCCTAAAGCACAGAGAGGTGAAGTAATTTGCTCAACAGGCAATGGAGGATTGAATTATCTGGATTTTTTTAATCTATTAAAATGTTTTAAATTTTGAAAAAGACTGCCCACACACACACACACACACACACACACACACATCTTGGAATTTTTTAAGTCAAGTAGACTTTGAAGTATCTTTTATTTAAAAACAGCTAAAGACAGTATAATACTAAATATACTTTCATTTGTGAAAACATGTTTGTTTACTTTCATTTTCAGTACTCTTACAGTAGTAAGTCACACTCTTGTGGATTTAAAGGCTTTAAATTCTCACAAGCATTCATTTTCACAACCAGGAGATAAGTACCAAATACAGTTGGCCCATTTAAGATGCTGAGAACAGAGAAATGATGTGAATTTACTTAAGTCACCCAACAAGGCAGAAAGGAGAGAAATTAAATTATGACTATATGATAGTCCCTTGTGCTAGCTACAAGGCCATCGACCTGAAAATCTTTATGTATTATACCCTGAATTTGAAGAACCTCTTCCATAATGAGTCTTCTTCTCTTGCTTTACCATGAATAATAATGATAGCTTACATTTGATAGTGTTTTAAAATTTACAAAACACTCTACAAAAATAATCCCACATGAGATATAATTATATTTAGTAAGTATGATGTCATATATAATATATTATATATAATGTTTGAAGCGATTACATTTTTAAAAGTTTCCACTGGGAGTTCAATTTTGAAAGTTAAATGTATTTATTTAATGAAGACATCATTTACTAAATGAGCACCTTGGACTATATGGTCAACAAAAAGCTTAGTGTTTGGGAATGAAAGGGCAGAGAAAATATCAGATATGTTAATTATGCTTTTTATCTCTGCGTAGAATTGTTCTTCATACTAATTTTTCTGAGTTCCAGAAGTCATTTAAAATTGTAATATAATTTAACTGGTAATTCAATTAGTTGAAATGGCAAAAATAAAATTATTAATAAAATGTCATTGGACGCATTGGATAAAGAGGCATTCAGGAGGGTGTGCAATATGTTACAATGTTTAGCCAGTAGTTAGCAAAATGTTGATTATAGACAAGGTAGGGAACAGACACTTTTTTCTTTCTCTTTTGTCCTCTTCTTCCTTTTGAATCTTATATGGTGAGTATGTGCAAAGAAATCCACGAATGATTTTGACTTAATGAACAGTGTTTAAATAACTAGCCACAGTTATGTAGTTCATTCAAAGCTAATAAAAGTACTAAATTAATAACAGTAAATAACTCTCTAATTCCCAGTGTATCATACTGCCTTCCTTCCATGAGTACCTGATAATTTTTACACATTCTGTGTTTAGTTAACAAGGTAGCTCACTGAATATGGAAAAGAGATTCTGTCTATGGAACAGATACAGGCAAACTGCAAGTGGACTTCATCCACTCAGAGAGTGTTACATTTGAAATGGCTCTTAAAGCTCATCTAGATTGGAAAAATAAATTTATTTGATTTCTTGAGGCAAAGCAGCCAGGCTCGTATGTGCTCCCAGAAGATATGTGAGCTCATGTATACATTCCATGAACGTTCAATTAATTCACACAATTTATGAATAGTAAACTAGGTTCCTTTATGAAGAACAAGGGATTCTTCAAGATTTTTTCAAATATCCAGAAAATGCTGGAGTTGAGAAAATATAGGTAAAATATTAATCAAAGTCTTCATGTTGCTATTTTTTTGGTCAAGAAGATACAAGAGAAAGTGCTAAATTAAATCTAAAAGACCAGTGGGGACCATACAGTTCCATTTCTGCTAGAATTTGCAACAGTTGTTTTAAGTGTGAAACCATCTTTTAAATTCACAGACTACTTGCTTTTAGCTAACATTTCAAGCTGTCTTTGAGCCTTAAAGATAGGCATCTTTTAGGAGCTCCTTTCTACTTTTTAAGGATTTTGTTTTCTTTTCATTCACCTTATACAAAAGGCCATTTGTCAAGTTCAAGAATAAGAAGGACATAGTGCCAGTGGGTTTCTTTTAACAACAAAATCAGCTTCAACCACAAGCGTATGGGTTTAAAGTAACCCCTGAGCATCCATCAGAGACAGTGGAAGCTCAGTACTGAGGCATGGATTATATCCAGTGTATTTGTAGGGAATGCTGTAGCCCTGAGACACCTGGGACTGCTTTTCTTATGTGTTGAAAGAAAGAAAGAAAGAAAGAAAGAAAGAAAGAAAGAAAGAAAGAAAGAAAGAAAGAAGGAAGGAAAGAAAGAAAGTCAAAACAACACCGCAACTCAGTGGTGAAAAAGGTCAAGCTAGTATTGACAAGTATGTAAAGACATCTCCTAAACCATGGGAAAACATGTATAAATTGTTTCCACTCACTGCATTCAGAACCAATGGAAGGGCATTACAAAACTGCACTTCTTGTATTGTTGGTGTGAAAGGATATCTATTTATCATCTCATAAGACAGCTCGAATGATCATTATCTACTTTGCCCACTTTCTGACCCAAATTCAAGGTTTTTATGGAAAATTGCAGTCAGTTTGATTGATGAAATCCAAAGATGTCTAAAATGGCACCAAAGCTCTCCAGCTGTGCAGACTCCAACAGGGGGCTTCAATGTTGGCATTGTTCCTGCAAAAAGTAGAGAAAACGGGCAAAAGTTAGGGGATTTCTGTTTAAAAACTTCAAATTTCAATGAAGGTACCCAAACCTATTATGTCTGTTCACACGTGCGAACAGTGTGAACATCAAAGTATTTCCCACACAACCGGGTTCCTCTTCAACCAATAAACCTTCTTTGTAAGAAGCTGAAAGGCTATCGACAAGAGAGTAGTAGGTCTGGTTCGGAAGAAGCCAGCGTCTCCTTGGACAGAGCTGCGCTCTGCTCTGCAGGGGAGGTTTGGGGAGAAAGAGGGCATGGGATGACAGTGTCGTCGCTTTTGGAGTTGGAAGGGCCCTTAGGTAGAGATGACCAGGTCCAACCCCGTTATATCTCTGACCTCCAAAATTTAAAGGATTAAATCACACACACACACACACACACACACACACACACACACACACACACACACAAAATTAGAAACCGAGTGATTTAATGCATTATTGTCTCGCTCAGAAAGCCCACCCAAGAGTTTGATCCTGGCTCTGGGGGAAGATGCACTAGGGTAGACATAGCTCCCCCCACTCCCCACCCCAACGCCTTACCACTCCACCCTTCCTTCGTTCCTTTCCTCTTCTCCATTTTCCCTTACGTTCTTTATCTTCTCACCTCTGCATCTCGCTCTACCTCCCCTTCCCTCCTCTCCTCTCACCACTACTCCCCTCCCCTCCTCTCCTTTCCTTCTCTATTTCTCCATCCCTTCCCTCTCTTCTCTTTTCTCCCCACCCTCACCCTTCGAACTTCTCCTCTCCTTTCCCTACCTTGCCTTTTCTTTTTTTTATCTCCCCTACTTTCTCCTCGCGTCCCCTCTTCTCATCTACCCATTACTGCCCTCTCTTCTCTTCCCTCCTCTCCTTTCCTTTCCCTTCACCTCTGCTTCGCTCCTCTCCTCTTACCATCATCCCCCTCCTCACCTCTCTTCCTCATCCCCGCTTTCATACCCTCTCCACCCTTTCCGCGATGTCCCTCCTCCTCTCTTCCTTTTCTCTCCTCTCCCCTGACCCACCGCCTCAGTCCTCTCTCCTTCCTCCCCATGCGGGGTGCTTAAGATGAATGCGCCTCCGAGTGCTTTGCGGGGACCGCGGACTGAACCGCACCGCCCCCACCCCTCTCGGCAGACTCGGCGGGCGCCTCGATTATGCCTAGACTAGACCCAGGCGGCGGCTGCACAGGCGCCGCCGAGAGAAGCCCAGGCCAGTCCATGACAGCGCCGTTTGTCAACGAAGCCCCGTCTTGTTTTAGGGGCGATGCATTACTGTGGAATATTGTCACCTGCCTAATTGTTCCTAATGGTCACCCCCTGTTATTAATAATAGCTGGAACGTGGCTCCTAGACATGTTACCCAGGCTAGGGAGCTGATGAATGAAACCCCTACTAGGGGAAAATCTTGGGAGCTGTCTTCTTGTCGTATTACCCAAGGGGGCCCACTATAAATCTTCCTTCATTTTAACCACGTTTACCCTCATACTCCTCGGGGCTAGGGATGCTGTGTTAAGATTGCACTGATGTGCCAACGCTCTGAACCAGCTGCTCCTAAATACAGACAAGTCCTTGTCAATTAAGCTAGTGAGGAGCAGGTCCTTGGAGGCCTGGGGCGTTTTAGCAGGCAGCAGCGTGCAGCCCCTACAATTAGTATCCATTTTGAAAGGACCTCCAGGGCACAAATGCACAGGCAAGGAAAGAATCAAACACCAGGCAACTTCAATTTTGGAAATTTGTCGTATAAGAGTGTGAGACTGAACAGACAGTCTGTAAGAAGAGAGCTAGTATTTCTGGAGAAAGATGGTTTATTCCTCCCCCTCCCCTCCCCCCATACATTCTCTTTGTTTTTCAAACCAGGCAGTGGCCTGAATTTGTGACTGCCGGGTTTTTTTTTGTTTTTTTTTTTTTTTTAAGATAAATGAATACATTCATTTGCCAGGCTAGCTGAAGTTTCCCTTATGGCTTCCTTTGTGACCACTTCAAGCAGCTGGTGGCATGCAATCCTCCCAGGAGCCTGGCCTTTGGCCCAGGGGGAACTGGATGAGGCAATCCGCTCCAAGGAGAAGAGCTGGGATGTCTCAGGTCAGTAAGGCCAAGCTGCCAGGAGGACAGGCAGAGCGTGAGGAGTTCAACCAAACAAAACCTCTAAAGGATCAGGAGGCCTGGGGGATCATTAGCCAAGGTGTTTGTTTAAGTGATTAGGGAAGTTGGTAGTTAGGGACAGTGAGGAGGGGAAGAGCTTGTTAGACAAGGCAACATCAGCATAGCAAGGTTGGAAATTCAGAGAATATCACAGTTTAAGACTGTGACCCTCCCAAGTTCAAGAACAGAACAAACAGCACATGCCATTAGAGACAGCAGTCAACTGGTAGTCAACAAAAGAGGCAAGGCACTGAAAAAAATGTTTCAGTATTAAATATGGAAAAGTATAGAGAAGGGGGCAGGAGGGTCAATGAAAGTCAACAAGAGAGCAGGCTTAATGATAGGAAGAATTTAATATCAAAAATACATAAATCTGCAAGTGAGGGCAGCCTCATAATGGAGATAAAAGAAGCCAGTGTTCAATCAACATTCATTTCACAAAAGAGACCTAACAGATAGCATCAGATTGTTAACGTTTAACACAGTAGTTAAGAGAATAAAAGCAAGGACAGTTCTTTTCGTTGTGAACCTGCTGGAAGATTTTATATGCCACAGAGGAAGAATGTGTTGGTAGCTTCTTTACTTTCTTTTCCAGGACATCTAGAAAAAAACATGAAACTAATTCCCCTTAGGGTTTTATTCTTTCTGCCTTTCATTCCCAATGTTCCTCTCTTGTAGATCCTAGGAGTTAGTGAATATCCAATGTATACACACACACACACACACACACACACACATCTCCTTTACCAAGAGTGATGGTCACATGCCCTTGTGGGACAATCAAGCAATCCCAAAAGGACAGAGATTTTTTTCCTTTTCAATTTGTGAATCTTACTCTCAAGGAAGCCTTTGGAAGTTAGGTCTTTGGTATTCGAGATGCTTTGACCCTAAACATATGTAGACCCTTTTTCAGCATGAACACCTAATAATTGAAGGACTTTTTCTTTAGTATGTAAGCTCCTTGAGAGCAGGGATTTCTCTCTCTCTCTCTCTCTCTCTCTCTCTCTCTCTCTCTCTCTCTCTCCCTTCCTTCCTTCCTTTTTTTTTTCTTTCTTTCTCTCTGTATTTCAAGGATCAAGTAGAGAGTGTGGCACATAGTAGGCACTCAATACATGTTTGTTCATTGATTACTTAGTATCCTCAGATAAATAGTCACTGTTCTAATAATAATAGCTAACATTTACATAAGTCTTAATATGTGTCAGGCACCCTGCAAAGTGCTTTGCAATTATTATCTCATTTGATCTTCCCAACAACTCTGGGAATTAGGTGCTATTATTATCCCCATTTTATAGATGAGAAAACAGACAAAAGAGGTTAATTGACTTGCTAAGGGTCACACACCTAGTAAACTGTCTGATGTGAAATTTGAACTCCGGTCTTCCTGATTCCAGCCCCAACACTACCCACTACCACCTTGCTGCACACCCTCCCCCTCTCCCCAGTGTATTTGTTCACCAATTAGATTGTAAGCTGCAGTTTAAGGATCTTTTCTCTTACTTCTCCCTACACAAACCTCCCAGTGCTTAACAAATGTTTATTTAATTGAAAGACAGGGGCTTCATAATTAATAATAGCTAAATTATCGTATTATCTCATTTGATCCCCAAAACAACCCTGTGAAGTAGGTACTAGTATTATCCCCATTTTACAGATGAAGAAAGTAAAGTGAAGAAATATTAAGTGTCTTGTCCAGGATCACAAAACTAGTGTCTGAGACAGGATGTGAACCTGGGTCTTCCTGATGCCCCCTAGCTGTAGAATACAACCAGAAAGAAATCATTCAAAGATCTGTTGGCAGCATGCTCCTTCGATTTCAGATCATCTTTCTACAGAGTAGAATTTAGGATTCTCTCATTGTACCAAAGTGGTCCATATGGCTAGATGACTGCCTGTATCTTTCTGAATCTTCTATCTGCCCTTGGATTGCAGAATGGTGAATAGATAAACCTGGTGGGACTGGTTTTGTGGGTAAGGAGAATACTAGCCTGGGTCTGTATTCTCCTAGAACTGGGGGACCATGCCTTGGACTACCTTAGAAGACATCCTGTTCTTTTTCCCTCAGTGTGGGGAGGGGGAGGAAAACCAAACTTCACTACCCAAAGAAGCTTCAGACTTCCCGAAGGCCTGAGTGGTTTTTGTTTTTCCTTTTCTGAGGCAGTTGATAAGCCAAGGTTTGGTACCCACCCCATCTACCAATCAGGAGACAAAACTAAATAGTCTCTTGGCAAGCTGTCTCTATCCAGGTCCAGGTCCAGCTCTGCTGGTCTTGCTTAGGTTCTTATTAACTTGAGATCCCATGATTTGGTAGATTTTTTTTTCACCCTAGAGAAACTTCTTCTTTCCCTTAACAGGGAAGCCACAGTGACAATCTCACCTTCTAACAAACACTGGGCAGAAAAAAATCTTTGAAGTAAAATGGTTTCTTCTTTTGATGGATATTTGGACAAGTTTTGGCATTGACTCTTATTTGAAACTAAAGAGAGAAGATGGCTTGTCTGCCCTTATTTCCCCCCTCTTGGCTCAAAAAGAACTAGAGTCTTGGACAAAGGCAGCCTCGCTTGGGCTAGAGAGCAGACTTGTTGCCCTTGGGTGACACCCATGCCCAACCTGGAAGGTCCCTCACATTTCCTCTTTTCCTGAGCTGTGTGGGAGAGAATAAACCCAAGGTTCAGAGTAGCAAGTTCATTTCCTTGGAGTGGAATGTAGGTAAACCAATGGTGGGCCATCAAGAAACAAATTCATTTAGAAAATATTCTGAATATGTGACTTGTGGCAGTTTGAGACCAAAAGGGTTAATAGTCATAGATCATTAAATCTTCAGATTGAAGATGTCTTAGAGGTCACATAGTTCAACCCCTTTATTTTACAAGTGAGGAAAGAAGTAAAATGACTTTCCCAAAGTCACCCAGGTAATAAGTGACAAAGCCCAGGAATGAGCCCAAGGTTCCAGACTCCAAACCCTGTGGGACTACAAGAAAACTTTTAGCCCTAGAGAAAGCAAGTCTGTTTTGTTAACCACCACTGTCCTGAAGGACTAGATCTTCCACCCCCGTTCTGGAATCATGGGCTGGTCAAGTCTGTTCCAGGAACTTTTGTAACTTTTCTTTTGTAACTTTCCTCTGGACTACTAATGTCTGAAAGTGTCTCCATAGCACATTTGCTGATGCTCCTGGGAGTGCAGGAAGAATCCCCTGAGCCTGGCTGAGGGGTCAGCAGGTGTTGACCTCAGCAGGGACTGGAGAGGGTTGGCCCAAAGCTGATCTTTCTATTGCACTCTAGGAGCAAACACTTTGGCAACTGTAGTCTAACAGCCTGTGAAGATCTCTATTCCCCCCCCCCCCCCTCCCCACCACCACCACAAGGGAAACTGGGAGATGAGATGAGGGCACAGAATTTGGGAGCGATGATAGTTATATTTTATATAGGCATGAATATGATTATACTAAAGATATAGGCATTGGTATTTACTTAGCTGATATAATAGTAACAGTACTTATATAGCACTTTCTGTGTGCTAGACACTGTGTTAAACTCTTTACAAAAATATTATGTCATTTTATCCTTCCAACAACTCTGGGAGATAAGTGCTAGTATTATTTCCATTTTATAGTTGAGGAAACAGGCAAATAGAGGTTAAATGACTTGCCTACAGTCACACAGTTAGTAAGGGTCTAACTTCAAATTTGAACAGTCTTCCTGACTGTAGTGCTCTATCCACTGTGCCTAGATACAGAATTATAGCTATAGATATGGATATGGACATTGATATCTATAATTATAGATGAGACATATTGATGTTGACATAGATTGTTGTTCAGTTGTATCTGACTCTTCATGACCCCATTCAAGTTTTTCTTAGCAAAGATACTGGAATGGTTTGCATTTCCTTCTTCAGTTCATTTTACAGATGAGGAAACTGAGGCAAACAGGGTGAAGTGACTTGCCCAGGGCCACACAGCTAGGGTCTGAGGCCAGATTTGAACTCATGAAGAGGAGCCCAAGATGTAGATATATATATGTAGACAAATATAGTTATGTATCTATCAGCATATAAAAGTATGATATTGATAAAGATATATCTCTAGATACATATATAGCTATAGCTATCTATACATGTGGCATTGCTAGATATGTGTATGGCTATAAATAAAAATATAGACAGAGGGGTATTTGGGGAATGGCCAGAGTAACCTACTCCAGACTTGCTTTTGTTATTGTTGGGGGGG
>CM053592.1:110364844-110367892 GCA_028646515.1 Pseudochirops corinnae | reverse complement strand
AAGGGGGAGGGTTCCTTGGTTCAGAAGGTCAAGCAGATGTAGACACAGCAAGGGAGTTATTTGTGTCAAGTCGGGTTATTGTAAACGCAATCCAGCAAATTGAGGCTCAGCTCATGGGGGCAGCCAGTGGGCCAGCGCAATGGGGTCAGGGTGGCAGTTAGTCTGTCCATCCCCGCCGAGACGGTAATTGCCCCAGGTCTGACATGATGTCGGGGGCTCCCCGCCGCTCCATCCATCTCCATCCAGTTAGCGGTTTTGCTCCCTACATGACTGGGGTTGGAGCTAAGCTCCAGATCCTTCACTCTGAATAATGGGGATAATTGTATCTCCTCCTGGCACCGTCATTAATTGCTTTTAATATTTCTATCCTGGTTTCTCAGTCCCTGCCTCTGTCTCTGTGCTTCAACGGAACTGGGGCAGGGATCTGAAAAGAATGGGGAGGTACAATATCAAGACCTGGTGCGTCTTGGACACACACCCGGCAGAGAATAGAACAGTCCATGAGGGCATAAGGCAAACAAGAAGAGACACTCCCATGTCATACACACACGCACACACACACACACATTTTTGAAGGCCCACCCTTTTCCACTCCTGCTTGCCTTTTGGACTAGCCCTCACCCACCCACAAAGTGAATTTCCTTCATTCCGTTGGGTTGATTCCAGCTCTATCTGCCGTCAGCAAAGCTGGCCTAGGAAAGCTTTACTTTCCCCCTGTCACTTTCCAGCTTTCGTTGACCTCTCCTCAGCCCACCGATGCCACTTCTTACTTCGGGGTACCATCTCCTTCTAGTCCTTAACTATCACTCTCATTCTCCACAAGTCCTGATTATGGGGGGGGGGGGGGGAAGAGTTCTTCTTTCTCTCCCTGACAATTTAATAGTCCAAAGTAATCATCTGCGTGACACTGGCCATCCATCTTCTCCTGGGGGGAACAAAGCCGAGAGCTGCCTGACTCCAGGCCTCTCCAAAAAAACGTCTTTCTATTTTGAGAAGGCTTCCCCACAATAGCATCCTTATGAACCATAATGGTGATGTTTATGAAGCCAGCGATACCAAGTGTATGAAGACAATTTTATGCCCAATTAGAAGATGATGTAACCAGCCAGGAGACAAAGACGACCTCTTTCTCCCCACCACAACCCCCAGCTCCCCAACTTTCCTGGGGCTGGTCAACTTGGACTAGCGAAAGAGAATCCTCCTGTGCCCTTAAGTCCACTATTTTTATAACATGCCCTCTCACCCCCGCAATCGTATGTGAACCTGGGGGCAGTTAGTCCCTCAGCTCAACAGAAGGGGGTGAGGATGGAGGTAAGGAAAAGGGGAAGGGGCGTGGTGAAGATGCTGTTAAAAGAGATTTGGAAACTTTACTGTAAAGGAGAAAGCATGGTTCCCTGCTCCACTCTACCCCCCCCCCCCCATCCAAGGGGACTTCACCTCTGGGAAGACTCCAATAAATACAACCCTGGCGCCACTCGATTACGGGATAATTTTTAATATATATGCAATAAATGTTCACTTTGTTAGATTGAATGACAGACAATAATATCGGCAAATCTTCATATCCATCCATTACCGGCAAATGAGCAGCACAAAGGACAGATTTGCTTTTGATTAATTTATTTGCAGACTCGGGTTGATAAAGCAATAACTATTTGGTTAAACTTGACATTTGGTCTTCGGGGGGTTATCCGACAAATCCCTGTAGTTCGGGGGAGATAATAAAGCTGTTTAAGGGGGATTAATTATTAATTGGCTGCAATTAATTTCCCCCCTTTCCTTGGCCACTGCACACAATGAGTATCGGTCACCTGCAAACAAAAGGCAGAAGTTTATCTATTCACTTCGCTCTCACCCCCCTTCCCCTTCCCCATCTCTTTAAAAAGTGTCGGAAAAACTTTGTAGGTGGGAATTACAAAGAACCTAGACCGAGAACCTGCCCCCCCAGAAGAGAAATGCCAAATCTTTTCTGCTTGCACAAACCCTTCTTAAGCGCTTTCGACTTTGACCGGCCAGAGTCAGATTTGGGCGTGTATTAACAGGAGGAAAGAAGTTTTTTTCTGGAATGATACTGGCCAATCACCATGTTGTGAGGAGTTATGTTCTTATTTCCCATCCTTTCCTTCTCCAGGATTCTCCCACTCAATTTCGAGGCACATCCATTCTCCCTTGGGGAAAAGGATATGAACTGGCAGGGTTTGGCGCGGGGTAGCAAGGTGGTGTGAATCCCTGACCTGGTAACTTGAGGAATGGACCAGAATGTATTGAATTTCTTTAGAGAAAGAGAATACTTTCTTATTTTAACCTAAGATTCCTTTCCCTTTATCTCCATTGCATTGCCTCATCTCTAACTATCGCCCTAGTTAAGGCTCTGGACAAAACATGAAGTCCTTTGTGCAAGGGTAGTGAAGCTGGGCCCAAGACGACGAAGGAACCATTTGGGGGCAAAGATCCAGGGACAGAAACCTCAGCCAAAGACAAAACTCTCAGTTCAACTTTAGTGATGAATTACTGCTGGGACAGTATTCAATACGACAAAGTTTCCTTGGACCCTGTCTCCCTTATCTTTGCCTTTCTCGGCTCTGATGAATGAGCACTGTGGAAGGATGGATGGCTCAGAGTGTGCTGTATCTTCATCAAACTGTGCAACCCCTCCTTTTGCTAATAATCTGTCACAACTTTACAGAACACACACTGAGACCAAAGCACTGCTCTGGCCTCGAGCCCTTCTCTCTCTGTCTGGAAGGGCAGAAGACTGAAGAAGGGCCAGAGGGAAGGGGCCAGGTCAACCCCGGGGCTGCCCCTGCCCTGTTCGTGCCCCAGCTAGGAGGGTCGTGATGGATCGGAGGCCGGATGAATCTTTTTTACTTTCTCCTGAAGGAAAAAAGAATCCTCTTGTGCCCCTACCCACATCTGGGGGGAGGGGTAGCCTTCTAGTTGTGTTTTCTTTTCCCATTTGCGCAGACACAACTTTGTCAACGCAACGGAAAGGATTCTTGTATGACAATGAGGGAAGTGGTGGGAGGTGGGTGAGTGAAACAACCCACA
>CM053592.1:110304844-110359844 GCA_028646515.1 Pseudochirops corinnae | reverse complement strand
CTATACATAAAATTCTTTGGAAGAATTCTAAACACCACATATTTGCATTTATTTTTTTAAAAAACTCAAGACATATTGGGTATGATTATAAAATATAGTAGATGCAAGTAAAAGAGTGAATTGCTTAGACCTAGAGGTCATTTATTCAATTCCCTCAGTTTCATTATTGTAGTTCATCACTCTCTAAAACCCTTTAAGCTAGTGTTGCAAATAAATACCAAAAAAATTACCAGTCCTGAAAAATGTTTTGCCAGTCTGCCCCCTCCCCAAGGCATATAATTTTTACTACAGACAAGAAACAAAATAAAAATTCATACCAACCCATTCTAAGTTGTTACTAGTTCTTAGCATAAAAGAATGAAGCTACTGTTAAGGTTACTTTTAACCTATTTTGATTTAGGCTAAACGATGAGGAAAACTAAGCTTTAATAAAAAAAAAAGACTTTTAAAAAAATCTGTCCAGAGCTAGATTTTCAGGAAGGCAGACAGTCAACAGAGAAAGACAGCCACAGGCCAAAGAATGTGACAAGCTCACTCTTTTTAAATAAATAAATGACATTAAAAAGTCAGACAATTCTAAGAGGGGGGTTTTTATGAAATAACCACACCCCTGGGGGGGGGGATTCAGTTGTGCCTACTACAGTTTTACCCTAAGGGCATGATTATGCTATGGTAAACACACCCACCCATCATGCTTTATTTCTTTACTAATAAATCATTACAAATGGTATAATTTGTGTAGCCATATCTCAAGATCCTCACCACCAGCACCCCCTCCACACACTTTCCAATGAAAGCAGTAAACAAAAGTGATTGTATTGAAGCATCTTCATCTATGAGTCTTCATTTCTCTTCTTACCTTTTGTGTAAAAGTTAATGAGCAGGATTCAATTTGAAACATGCTCTTGATTTAATCACCAAAAAAAAAAAAAAAAAAAGGTACTCAATCACTCTTGCCACCAACGGACAGATTTGCTAGGGTGGGGGGAGTGTTTCCCAGCAATCTCCCCCTAAGGCATCAGATCTAAAATTATGGAGGGCTCCCACTACACTGAAACTTGGGTTGTTGGGGTTTTGTTTTGTTTTGTTTTGTTTTTCCTGGGGAATCTGGCTGTGCACCACGATAGAGCAAATTGTCCAGACTTCTGTGTTTGTCACTATTTAGCTGGGAATTTCCCTGGATGGCATGTGCACGTGCATTTCAAGGTTTCTCCATACAATTAGTGTCACTCCCATTATACTTGTATTTTTCTGACTTGGTTTTCTCTTCTCTGAATGTTTCATCTTCTTCCATAGAGCTTTCATTAGTTTCAGCATCACCTAGCCTAATTGACAGGTTCCATTGTTGTCTTCCCAAAACTTTTGTACTTCTGGTCTTTATCTCCCAAAAGGGGAGGACCATGTTCATTCTCTTTAGGTTTCTTGGACTGGTCACATCCAGGACAGTTAGCCTTTCTGAAAAGAGGAGGATTGACACAGAACAGAAGAACTTGGGGGCAACTCATAAGCTAAAATGGAACTGGGTGGTGTACAGATCTGTGACTTGACAAGAGTCAAAATTCATTTAAGAAGTAAAAAAGCTTTTTGTTTTTAAAAATTGGCTTCTAAACAATAATAATAATAACTAACACTCTTATAATGCTTTAGAAATCTTTCTTCATTTGAACCTCACAACAACCCTGGAAAGATGGTGCTATTATTATACCCCTTTATGAGGAAACTGAGACAAAGGTTAAGTGACTTGTTTAGTTTCACATTCTGAGGCCAAATTTGAACTCAGGTCTTCCAGAATCTAGGCCCAGAGCTCTCTCTGGATTAACCTAAGTACTATTGACTTACTTCTTTTGCACAGGAAAAGAGAAAAATATATACTCAAAGGGAAACCAGGAGACAAAAACTGGGAAAGCAAAGCTATATTCAGAATTTTTGTACTTGAAGCAAGTTTTAAGAACTGCTGTAAATCTGATGGAAGAAAAAGGGGAGCTATTACCTCACTGAGACAAACTGAAGATTACAAGGTTTGTGCTGGGTTTATGCTCTCTCTCTCTCTCATTTTTTTTTTTAATGAAGTACAAGGTGGGGTCAGCCAAGCCTAACTCTCAATTTTAAAGAAGCCACACTACATAAAGCTGGGTTTTTGACAGAACCTACATTTTACCATTATCCAAGGTATTCTAAAATACAATGTCACTGTCTCACAGACTGATCTTGAGACAATTATAGGTCAATTATTTTTATTAACAAAACAGTTTGCTTTAGAGAGGGATAACTTTCACAAATAAGGAGATGATGATCTCAGGTGAGACTGCATGAGAACTATTGTGCTTGATTCTGTTCATTTTAATGGAATCTGATCAACACTTTAATTTAGATATACTCTCTGTTCTATATTTCAGTATAGATTGAAATTCCGCCTATTTATATTCTCTACTCCTGTATTTTGTATGAGAAGGTAAGAACAAAACAATCACTTCCCTCTTACTTGGAGGGGACACAAAGCTGTACAAACATAAGTGGCTACAAAGTAATTCCAAGAAGGAACTAACATTTACAACTGGGGGAATCATGAGGGCCTCCTGTAAGCTCTCTCTCTCTCTCTCTCTCTCTCTCTCTCTCTGTCTCTCTCTGTCTCTCTCTGTCTCTCTCTGTCTCTCTCTTTCTCTCTCTCTCTCTCTCTCTCTCTCTCTCTCTCTCTGTCTCTCTCTCTCTCTCTCTCTCTCTCTCTCTCTCTCTCTCTCTGTCCTTTCTCTCTCCCTCCCCACATATATAATATATATACATACACACACATATGCATATGTAGATAGATGATAGATAGATAGATAGACAGATAGATAGATAGATAGATAGACAGGTAGATAGGTAGATAGATGTTTGGAATAGCTAAGCAAATCATGGCATAAGAATGGCATCATACTATTGGACCATATGGATTCACAGAAATCTAGCAAGGCTTATAATGAACTAATGCAAAGAGAAGTGAATAGGGCCAGGAGAACAATTTTTACAATAATAAATAACAATATAAAGACAAATCACTTTGAAAGACTTAAAAATTATGATCAATACAGTGATCATTCAGAATTCCAGAAGACCAATATTAAAAGGTAGTATAGTGGATAGAGCATGGTCAAATCTGTTCTCAGATACTTACTAGCTATGTGACCTTGGGTAAGTCTATCTTAGTTTCATCATCTAGAGCTGGCCTTTAATAAATGTTTGTTGAATTGAAATGAACCCAAGTGTAAATTATAGACAGAGTTGGGGAGGGAAACAGTACAAAGTCTGGGTAAGCTTTGTTTTACCTGTTAATCTCTAGATTGTAGATTTTGTGTTATAAGGGACCTTAAAGGTCATTGAGTCAAGCCCCTTCATCTTCAGATCAGTTAATCAACATTATTTATTAATATTTACTAAAATCTGCCAGAAACAGGTAAAGAAACCAAAGCCCAGTGAACTGAAGTGGTCTCAAGTCACAAAGCAGTAAGTGATAGTGCTGAGATTCAAAATAAGTTTTTTTGCCTAGAAACCCATAGTTCTTTAGTTTTGTTTTTCAAAGACAAATCCACATCTACAAACAAGTTGCATTTTCCCACTGAGGCTCAGTGAGATATTGTGTGCCAATGTACTTGCTCTCTTCTTAGAACAAATGGATCAACCAAATGCATATTTATTTCCTCATTAACTTGATACTCCCCTCAGTATACTCTTCTGTACCTACCTATCTAAATTCCTTTGACCTTTCCAAGACAACAAACAAAAAGCTGATAAAAATTCTCCCACCCCAAGCTCCTCCAGCACTTCCTACATTCATTAGCTCCTTCCTTCCTGATTATATAGGACCCTAGGGATTGGAGCCAGGACCACTACAACCATGTTGTATAAATAGAACATGGTGATGGGGAAGCAAGAGGACAACATTTAAGGGGAAAACAGCATGAACAAAGAATTGGAATTAGGAATCATCAATTACTAGAGAAAAGATAAAATAAGTAGGGAACTACATTGCTACAATATGATGGAGAACCTTGAATTCTAGGTCAAAGAGTTTGGATATACTATAGAAAATGAGGCAACCATCCTAGGTTTCTGAAGCAGATACTGATCCAATAAGATTGTTATGCTAACATACTTCACAAAGAATCTTGATGAGATACTAGCAGATTTTTAATCAATCATCCATTCCTCCCGTGTTCATGATAAAGTCATTTCTTTCCTCTATTTTCCAACAGCTTTCCTCTGAACTCCTTTGGGTGAGGACATCTTTGTTCATCATGAATGGTAATTATTTAATGCTATATGTTCACTGTCCGTCATTCAACATAAAAACACATAATTCAATTAAATAAACATTTATTAGGTACTTACTATGTACAATAATCTGTCTAGATGCTGCTCTGTCCCCAAAATCTATTGCTCTAGCTTTCTCCTTGAACCTCTCACCACGGCCACTATCCTCATGTCACATTTGTATCCCCAGATCCTAATTTATCTCCAGAGCCTGAAAAATTTCCAGAGTCTCAACTTTATTCCAGTCAGTCAATAAACATTTATTAAACACATACTGTGTGTCCAGCACTGTGCTAAGTGCTGAGGATAAAAAAGTAAAAGACAGTCCCTGATCTCAAGGAGCTCATAGCCTAATGGAGGAGGGGTGAAGAACAACTAACATTGATGTACAAACAAGCTATATACGTAATAAATTGGAAATACTCACAGAGGGAAGGCTTTTGAATTAAGGGGGATCAGGAAATGCTTCCTACAGAAGACAGAATTTTATCTGAGACTTGAAGGAAATCAGAGAGGTAGAGGTGAGGAGGGAGATCATTTAAGGCATGGGGGATAGCCAAGAAAAATTCTCAAAGTCAAGAGATGGAGTATCTTGTTCCAGAAACAACTTTGCCACAGAACAGGTAGAGATGTCTAGACTCCAAATGGTGATAGAAGCAATCAGGTGTGTGGCCAGCATGATTTTGGCTTTAAAAAAAATGGAGATAGCAGACCATCTATATCTCTCTCCTGAATTGATTTCTTAGATGTAGTGAACTTAACTCCCTTCTTTCTGGCTCTTTGTCTCTGTTCTGGCCTCTCGTGCCTGTCTGTTAACTCATATAGAGTTCAGTTGCCTACCCTTTTTCCTCACTTAATCCTACCCTAATTCCCCAGTTAATTGCAGAGGCTCAACACTCTTTGCCATTCTGGTTGTTCTCCTTTGGGTGGTTATTAATGTCCTTCCTAAACTATGACAGCCAGAATTGAATTAAATAGTTCTTATATAGTCAGACCAGTCTGTATGGTATTTGGTACTGCTGTTCTGGAAGTCATTTTGCCTTGGAAATCTCCTTTGATTCCTAGTTTTGACCTCAGGTTGGTGCTGCAATTTCCATTTCATTTGTCCTGTAACTGATCCTGCAAAAGACAGGCAGGCCACTTCAACCTTCTGCCATATGGTGGTAGATCTAAATAGAAGAAAGTACTCTGGACCACAATCTTTAGCTTAGGGGAGACAAAGTAAAAGAGAGACAGTTTTAATAGCCTCTTAATAGTTAAGCTTGTGGAAGCCTTTGGTGGAACCCACAATTAGAATGGCATAATGGAGCAGGTGTATCATAAATACTACCCCATTGCACCACAAGGTAATGAGGAACTCCTTGGGAAGTTTCTTCTTATCAGCTCACATTAGCAAAATCTGACCCTCAGTCGACCATTTCTTTTGTTTCTTGACCCCACCTCAACACTGAGGCTCTGGAAATATATTAGGATCTGGGGATGCAGATGTGGCATGTGGATAGCCACCGTTGTTAGAGGTTCAAGGAGAAAGCTAGAGCAATAGATTTTGGGGACAGAGCAGCATCTAGACAGATTATTGTACATAGTAAGTACTTGATAAATGTTTATTTAATTGAATTATGTGTTCTTATATCGAATGATGGACAATGAACATATAGCATGACAAAAAACATGACAATGAAGATAAGCCCCTCAGGTAGAAAGGTGTCCAACACACTACTGAGGAAATGCAGAGGACAACTATGAGTAGCTCCAATACCAATGAAGTGACTGTACCAGAGTTGAAAGGAAGCTCAGCTGTGGATATGTCTGGTGACAAAAGGAAAGACCGATCTGGTAAACCTCAATATTGCGTAGGAATCTGGAATGTAAAATCTATGAATTGGATATGGTCAAACAGGCGATGGAAAGATTAAACATCAACATCTTGGGTATCAGTAAAGTTAAATGGACAGGTATTCAAGTGATCATCACACATACTGTTCAACATCACAGTAATATGAATCTATGTACCAACCACTGATGCCAAAGAGGCCAACGTTGATCAGTTCTATGAGGATTTCCAACATCTTCTAGAAATAACATTAGATCTGGCAGAGACACTAGAGATTATCTAGTTCAACCCCTTCATTTTACAAAGGAAGAAACTGAGGCTGAGGTGGAATGTTCCATTTTTAACTCCTTAAATTCTGCTATTAAATGTTGCTTGGGTGAACTTCTGGGAGCAAAAAACGAATATACTAGGACAGAACTTGATTTCGGGGTGAACAAAATATGGTATCAATTTCTCTGAACTGAAGAGAATTCCTGCAGAATTTCTATAGATATCATTTGAAAAGTTGGTCCCTAGAGCCTACATGATTTGTTTCTTGATAAGTCCAGAAAACAACATTGCTGTCTTGCTTTGACAATGACTGTATGAACATCTTTGAAAGTAGACAGCAGAACAACCATATGAATGATTGCTCCAAATCACTAATAACAAGATAAATGCAAGCTATAACATCTCTGAGGTTTTACACTCGTACTCCTCAAGTTGGTAAAATGATAAAAATGGGAAGAGTCAATATTAGAGAGGCTATGGGAAGCTAGGTACACTAGTAATTCTTTGTGGGGTTGTGAATTGGTTTAATTATTATGGAAAACAATTTGGAATTGCTCACAAAAACTCACTAACTGTACACTTTGACCCAGAAATCCCACTAATGGGCCAGGAGATAAATGAAAGAAAGGTCCTATGTACAGTAAAATATTCATAGCAGTACTCTTTGTGATAAGAAAACACTAGAAACATACATAGGGAAATAACTGACCAAATTTTGTCATATGAATTTAATGGGATATTATTAAAACATTAAAAAACAATGAGTATGAAGAATTCACAAAACATGGAAGACTTGTGTGAAATGAAACAGCAAAGAAAGCAGAACTGAGAGAGCAGAACTGAGAGAACAGTAACATGAATAAACATAATAATAAAAGAAACTGAACTCTGGCGAATTTGTAATGAATAATTTTGGTCCTTAAGAACTGATAAGGAAACATACCTTTCTCCTGTCAGTAGAAATGTGGGGATTATAAATGTGAACTATAGTATACATGGTCATACTTAGTTGTGCAGACTGGTTTTGCTAAAATGTTTTTGTCATGAGTAGAGCTACATAGAAAGGATGAGACTTAGGGGGAAATGACCTACATTAAAAAGGAAATAAACAACAAAAAAATCCCACATTTTTAAGCTAAAAACAAAAGAAAGTATAGGAGACACAATATTCCCACTAAAGGACTTTTGAATACTGTAGGTGTGATATATTCAATCAATCAATCAACAGACATTTGTTAAGCACCTATTATGTGCCTAGAATTGTACCATTTGCTGGAGATACAAAGGCACATATAAAAGTCCTTGCCCTCAAGGAGCTTATAGTCTGTTACTTCCATTTAATTTATATCTCAGCAACAAACATTTATTATGTTGCAGTTGAATCTTGAATCAGTTTGTCCAGTTAAGGACAAGATTCTGAATTGATATCACTACTGAAAAACATACAAAGGTGAAAAACAAAACCAAACAAAACCCACAATCCTTCCTGGCAAAGAGGTTATAATCTATTAGAAAGAATAAGATATCAATCTACCTAAGTAATTATGAGACTGGGTAGAATGTAGCAAAGGAAGGGGCCTAGAGAAAGTGCTATGAGAAATATGAGGAGGGAAATATGATTTTGAAGTGAATATACCTACTATCCCTAGTATTTCAGAATATAGCTACTATTATATTTTTCTGCTTTCTTTATTTTCCCCTCAGAGCCCTCAGTTCTTTAGAAAATTATATTTTTAGGGCAGGAGCTCTTAACCTTTTTTATGTAGTGGATCCTTATGGCAGTCTGGAGAAGCCTATGGACCCCCTTCTCAGAATAATAGTTTGTTGCTTACATTCAATGTAGTGAAAATAAAGGTGTCATTTTGTTCCCCATCCAAATTCATAGATCCTCCCAATCTGTCCATGGGCCCTTTGGGGTCTGTGGATCCTAGGCAAAGAACCCCTGATCTAGGGCATCTCCTGATTATTGTAGGACTTGTAGAGCCCTAGTACTCATTATCTAGGATTTCTTATCAATATGTGGACTTCCCATACTTCTTGTTTTTCCTCTTTGTGTCTGTATTCTGGGAGAAGAAACAAGGGGTGCCAATATTGCTATTTGTGTGACTCTCTGGCAGAAGGATTTTTGAGGTTGAAGGTTGAAACAAATTTAAAATGAGATTTTTTTTTTAAAGGGGGATTTGTGCATTAATTCCCCTTCTTCCTGTCCTTACTTTCAATGAGTGGTCTGCCCCCTGGTGGATGTGTAACCCACTTACATGGAAGCACATGGCATTTAACTTGTCTACTTTAGGATAATGTTTTAATGTATTTATTTTGAACTAATTTTAAAAATGATTGAATCATAGTCATATTAATAATGTTAATTTACTCCTTACTGTATATGAGACAATAAAATTGTCGGTGAGTTTTATAATATTCTTTTGTAAGACTATATGATTTTTTTGAAGTAAGAGAGACAATTTTATGAAGAACAGTAACCAAAAAAAGTCCATCAGTGACCACTCTGGTGAGGAGCCTTGAGATGATATATAAAGCTAAAAATACATATAAAGTAGGACAAATAAAAACAGAATGTAAGCCAGTAAGAATAAGTGGAGAAATAGAGGTGCCAAGAACATGGGGTGGAGGGGAACCTAGTTAATGCTGTTGAGCTCTGAATGAATTCTTCAGTAAGCTATAGGAAAAAATCCACAGTTGACAGTGCTCTAAGAAAAAAAATAAGGGAAAAATAAGCTTTTAATTTTATTTCTAAATAGTATTTTTCTTACAATACATTAATTTATTAATTTGGGCTCTTAATTAAATTAATATGGGTCTTTGCAAAACAATTTTATTTTTGAAAACAAGGAAAGAAAAATACTTGATATTAACATTCATCCAGAACCACATACAGGGTTGAAATCAGACTGTGTCTGGGCTTTTTGAATACAAAAAAACCTTTTGAAAATTGTGATATGAGAAAATAAGTGTACAGAACACTCTGAACAGTCCTAATCCAAAATGCTACTGTATTTCTATTCAGTGGGTATCAAAGTGCCTCTTTTATTGGTCTTTCAGGGTCCCAGGAAATCGTGATTACATGGCATTGGCTTTTCATTTTCAAAAGAATAGATGAAAAGCATGAAAATGCTTTTGGGGGGAGCTTTCGAAGGGGGAAGTATTTCTAGCTCCTACTAAGTCTCTGCCATCTTTTGAGAATACTACACAAAATGCCTTTAAGATAGGATGCAATTATAGTCCAGCAATACTAATGCCAAAGAAATGACAAAGTTATTCACAACGGAAAAGCACTGAAAACATTTAATGCTTTCATCAAGAATCATGTATAGTATAATGTACAGTATTCATCTAGTGATATTACTCCTTTTTTCTTTCTTGTTAGATACTTTTAATCGTATGAAAATTATCGTAATTGAGTGACCTTCAAAGAAATGATTCCAGGTAAACTGGGAATGGATGGAAATTCATGATGGAAATTTCTTGTCACAGGCCTGGTGGATTTTACATTTGCTGTATACTGACACTCTAAAGATGTGGACACATAAAAGAACAGAAGAAACATTACACTGGGCTTTTAACTCACTATAATGGCATTCATACCAACTATGAAAATAATAAAAACTGAGTCATTAAAAAAAATTGGGTCAGTAACATATTGTAGTAGAAAGTATGATGGATTTGGAAACAAGATCTGGACTGAATTTCCTCTCCATCACTTTTCTTGAGCAAATCATTTCTCTTGATCTAATTTCTTCATTTGTAAAGTGGGGGGATATTCTCACTCGTAGGGCTTTTGGTCAAGTGAAATGATGGTGGTATACAACTGCAATGTACTATATTAACATATGCTTCTATTATTGTCAATCTAAAAAATCTCTTGATTAAATGACAACCCTCCCCTTCCCTTGTCTTGTCTTGCCTTCCCTTTCCTTCCCTTCCCTTCCCTTCCTTTCCCTTCCCTTCCCTTCCTTTCCCTTCCTTTCCCTTCCCTTCCATTCCCTTACATTCCTTTCCCTTCTCAGAAATTTTCAGAGTATACATACTTTATTATAGCTAAAGAGAACTTAGCTTTATTTTGGATGGTGTATGGTAACCTATATTTGTCATTGGGTAATCTGATCATTCATATTCAACAACTAAAGAGATTAAATTAGGGTGCCATCCCAACCCTGAACCAGAAGGAAAAGTTTCTTGGGGAAAAATTCCCAACTCTACTGTTGACAGGTAGGAGGGATCTGGCTAGAGTGGAATGAATTTTATTTCATTCTTTCTGCAAATAGAATTAGTGTTCCAGGTTTTCTTCCATCTCAAGGAAGAAGTGATCATTCAAAGGTTGGAATTTGTACCATCCTATGAGGTGACACTCTGATCCTACTTCTGGGTGAATGTCTGTATAACAAGACCACTGGGCCATTAACACAAGGGATAAGACTTCAAAGGGATCAAGATGATCTCATTAGATCACTAACTAGCAATATAGAGTACCCACAGCTCTAGAACTAAGCGCACTGTTGCAAATAGTCAACCCAAGCTCTTTGTTGAAGGAAGCACTGAGGAGTCTTCTTCTCAGGTGACTTTAGGAGTCATCTCAGGAGTCAGCATGAATGTGTCTCCTCCTCTTCCCCTCTTTGCAGCTATCCAGATGGCAGAAGGCTAGGAAGATATATGAGAGGACCCAGGAGTTCTGCGGTGCTATTAAGAGAAATCCTAGTCAAATATTTCTGCTCTGAAAGTTCTGTTGCTGATGGAACTTCTGTATACAATGTATGGGTGCCCAACCTGATCAGTGAAGAATCTGAGATTCTCAGAACATGCCTATCATATTGGCATTGTTTCAGACCAAGGAAGCCTGGGAACAAATTCAACTGGGGGCGCGATATGGCATGGTGGAGAGAAGAGGAGGTTTCTTTCAGAGAACTCTGTGTGTATTCAAACTGGGAAAAGAGGTGGCTGGTATCCCAGAGAGAATCTGGCTCAACAAAGGAATTGAAGGGATATCCATCATTTGGGGAATGGTTGAACAAGCTGTGGTATATGAATGTAATGGAAAACTACTGTGCTATAAGAAACGATGAGTAGGCGGACTTCATAAAATTCTGGAAAGACTTACATGAACTGATGCTGAGTGAAATGAGCAGAACCAGGAGAACATTGTACACAGTAATAGCCACATTATGCGATGACTGACCTTGATAGACTTAGCTGTTCTCAGCAACGCAAGGATCTATTCTAATACAATTCCAAAAGACTCATGATGAAAAATGCTAAACACATCCAGAGAAAGAACTTTGGAGTCTGACTGCAGATGGAAGCATACTATTTTCCCTCCTTTTCTTTTGTTATTTTGTTTCTTCTTTCTTGTGATTCCTCCCATTAGTTCTAATTCTTCTTTATATCATCATTAATATGAACACACGTTTAATATAAATGTATAAGTACAGCCTATATCAGATTACATACTGCCTTGGGGAAGGGGGAGGAGAGAGTGGGAAAGAAAATTCGAAACTCAAAATCTTATGGAAGTGAATGTTGAAAACTAAAAATAAATAAATTATATATACATACAAAGAATCTGGCCCAAATTCCTGTAGTAGTTGGGGTAAAATTTATCCCCTGAAGTGGGGCATTACAATGGGACCCTGAGGGTGGCATTCATGTTGGAGGGAAAAGGACTGCTAGGCAAGGGGAGGGGATTATAAGTGCCATTAGAGAGTGTCTTTTCCCAGGACTAGCACCCTGAGGAAAGATCTCACACAGGCTTAGTGCCATGCTATGTAATTTCACTTCAAGGAGCATCCATTTTATTTCACAGCGTCTTGCATAGGCAAAGTAAAATGATACAGAGTCAACCAAAGTTGGAACTAACATAAGCTTAAGGAAGATGAAGCCTCAGAGTGAGCAAGTGCAAATGGAAGCTAATAGTTAATCGACTAATTAATCTGACAAAGCCAGGGGATACCCAATAGAACAGAGTGCTCTTTAAGCTTTCCCTTTCCCTTGGTTTAGGGAAATTCAGGGTTTTTTTTTTTCATGTAAATCTATTGCTATCTCTGGGGTTACACTGCCAACGATATTGCAATAGTAGTAATAAAGGTGCTGTATTATTGCCACTTATTATAACCATCCAAAAGGCATTTCAACACATGGACCAATATTAACTTGCAATTAGATTAAGATTATCAAAATAATTTCAATTACAATGTGCCATTCACATTTTTCTATGCTGAATTTTAATACATTAAGCAACAATTCTATTGGAAAGAGAATGATTTCCTCTCCCAAAACACCCATATGCAACATATTGTTGAAGAAATGAATACTACAATTCATTTTCTCAATCAGATTTTTCTTTACAGAGTTGCCTACATTCCCTTTCATTCCCTGTTCAATGACTACTGTCTGGGATCTCATAACACAGTCCTGACTCACTCATTCTGCATATCACCTCACTAGTTAGGGCCTTCTGCCTTCAGTGTTTGCACAGGAAGGTTATTTGTACACAAAAGAACTTGAACTGGATCTTGAGGGCTTTCATGAGTTTTCCCATATGAGCCAACAGGGGGTATCTTTTGTCTTAAGATGTGATGCAAAGGAATGCTTTTGTCTTGGAAATGATTGGAGTGAGAGGTGAAGGTTAAGAACTCCATGTGAATCTTTGATACTTTTTCAAGGCAGTGTGATTTCTGAGATGCTTCCTAGACTTTTCAGACTTTCATATGAGTGTCTCAAACTGACATTGTATTTCTGAGACACTGCCTTTCTTGATTTGATTCGCAGAACTAATTTCTTGCCCTATTTAAATGATATTCTGTTGATACGGATGTCGTGATGAAAATTTGATTTCCAAGTGATATTTGCAAATAATTTGATAGCTGGCTCAGGATCTGTCATCTTTTTATGTACCTGTAACTACTTTGCTAACATCTCTTCTGCCATGTAGGGCAGCAAATATGTGCTTTATTATTTGGGATTAAATAAAACTACACAACCACCCAATTCTTTGCTTTAGTTCTGCTTGTCATGGCTTACTTTGCCAGCCCTAAATCATAGCTATAAATTATCACATATTGAACAACCCCTTTCCTTTCTTAATATCTGAGGAAAAAATTCTTAGGCACAAAGGTAGAAGACATGTAAGTAAAGTAACTCTGTATCTAATCATAATCCAAACTATACAATTCAAAACTATTTGTCGTTGAAAAATAAACAAACATCTGAATGTAATCATTCCAACTATATTATAGGGTTTGCCTTTTGTTTATGGAAAAATCTGTTGAAAACATTAAGAGTAAGACTTGAGTATAGCATACCAAAAAAACTTTGTTTGCTTTTTTTTTTTTTGGTGGGGGGAAGGCAGGGCAATTGGGGTTAAGTGACTTGCCCAAGGTCACACGGCTAGTGTTAAGTGTCTGAGGTCACATTTGAACTCAGGTCCTCCTGACTCCAGGGCTGGTACTCTATTCACTGCACCACCTAGCCACCCCAAACTGTGCCACCTTGCCGCCCCCAAAAAAATTTTAAATAAAAAATAACTCCTAAGGAAAAAAATGTGCTTTTAAAACTGACTGCCCCTGAAATATTCTGTAGTGAGATGACACTTATCTCTTCGCTGTTCTGGAACAAAACATTCGCTCTCTCAGCTTTGGGTATTTTCTCTGGCTGTCTTCCACGCCTGGAATTCTCTCCCTCCTCATCTCTGCCTTTTGGCTGCCCTGGCTTCCTTCAAGTGTCAGCTAAAATCCCACCTTTACAATAAAGCTTTTCCAGTTCCCTGTAATGCTAATTCTTTCTTTCTGTTGATTATTTCCAGTTTATACTGTTTATATCTTGCTTGTATAATTGTTTGCCTGGTGTCTCTCTAGTTAAGAGTGTGAGTCCCTTGAGAGAGGGCCCGTCTTTTGTCTTTTTTTTTGTATTCCAACATTTAGCACAATACCTGGCACAAAGCAAGTGATTGATAAATGTTTATTGACTGATTAGTGTTAGAGTACAACAGACTTTCAATGTCTTTACAAGCCAAAGAACTTTCCATCACTCTCTGGAGGGCACATGATTTCACTGTTAGCATCACCAAATTGATTCAGGGGAGATAGGGCACTTTTGACAAATCCCATTGAAACAGAATCAATAAACATTCATACCCAGTAGGAACAAAGGCAAGGGGGAGGTGGGAAAAGGTGGGATTTTGTAAGTGGGTAGTCCATTTTGGTTGGAACAGAATGTTAGGAGCACAACTGAGTGACCAGCTGACCAGTAAGGTTCTAGCAAACGGAAGTAAAATAATATTTGTATTAAACTACTACCAAACCCAAACTGAATAGGAATAAATCGGGGAGTGGCGAGGGCGATGTGTCATGGAAGTGACAGCATGGATGGCTTTTGCTGGTGTATCATGAGCCTTTTTGTTATCTGTTTTGGTTTAGTTTTAGTTTTGATTTTGGTTAAGTCCAGCAGTGCTAGATTACAGAGGGCTTTGAACATCAGGTTAAGTAAGAAGTACGGGTTTTCCTTGGTTGGATCACTTCTCAAAGCATTCCTTATTCTCTCCTCCCTTGCTCAAGCCTCTTGGGAAGAGGCGGCCCTTCTCTTTGCCAAGGTTAATCTCTCCACTGAAGTCTTGATGCCATTTCTCCTCCAGACATTTGACCGCGGGATCATTCCCTCTCTTTCTCTTACCTTCAGTCTCTGCTTAGCCATTGATTCATTCTTTGCTGCTTATAAACATACCCAGGTCTCCCTCATCCTTAACAATCTTTCACTTGAGCCTGATATACCTTCAACTGTCACCCGTGTTCTTTTCTTTTTCATGGTCAAAGTTCTAGAAAGGATTGTTTCTATATGTTAGTTTTGCTTCCTCACTTACCCTTCACTTTTCAGTGCCTTGCAGTCAGGCTTCCAACACATGATTTGATTAATATTGTTCCCTCTGAGGTTACCAATTTCTAAAGCTAGTTATTAGCACTCTCTCCCTTTTGAAATTGCTTTGTATGTTGTTTTTATTTAACAGTCTGTGCACAGCTCGTCTCTCTCCAGCAGAATGTAAACTCTTTGAGGGAAGAAACTATTTTCTTTGTGTCCTCTATATTCTCTTTGTATCATCTAGCACAGAACCTTGGGCATAGCAGGTGCTTAATACAGACTTGTTGAATTGAACTGATTTTGAGGCAAAGAGTGTCAGAACTAGATCCATGCATAAGGAGATTAGACTGAAAGCAGTGAGAAGCATGGATTAGAGAGGATAGAATACATAGGTAGGAAAACCTCTTAGAAGGTTATGGAAATAATCCAGAGATGCACTAGTGAGGTTCAGTCCTAAAGTGGCAGGGAATGAATAATAAAGAAGATGACAAATGGAAGAGAAATTGTGGAAATCTAAGAAACAAAAATAATGGGTCAGGTTGTGTGTCCAGAAAATAGCTGCTACCTTGGTTCTAGGGATGGATCTGCATTATACATAATGTATATGTATATTCGTGTGCATATGTATGTATGTATGTGTATATACATAGGTGTATATGTATATATGCATATACATATACACATGCATATATAGACATACATACACATATAATATATATATTATATAATATGCACATTTTATATACACACATTGTGTGTGAGTATGTGTAAATAATACATGTGGCAAAAGTATTTCACAAGTCCTGTTACTGCAGGGCCTGAAAGTCCTTTCTTTGTGTAGTTTTCTATGAGGTACAAGGTATTCATACTTTTGTAATGGTGTAGTGGCACATGTACAGAATGCCATTGATTCAATTCTGCACGTGGAAAAGACTAGAGAGTCTGCTTCCAGGATGGTCATGAAGATATGTTACAGACATTCTGTGCCAGGTTCTGGTCTGTTAACCATGTAGTAAGGGATTGGCTGTAGTTGCCAAACCAAAACTAGAAGACACCTCTAAAAGGTATTATTTAACCTTAGTCTTCCTCTCTCTTGTTTAGACCTCTACTCTTAATTTGACTCAACTGATAGTATCTAGTAAGAAACAATGGCATAATGGGAGAGGTCTTGGGCCCTATCCCTTAGAAATTGAGATGTGGGCCATGAACTGAGGCTCTTGCCTTCCTTGCGTTCCTCAGTGTTTTTTCATTCATTTTAGATGAAGAGTCTGAAGTCTTCTACCTTATGAGTTTGAAAAATGCTATCAATGCATCTAGGTATCCAGGTTTCTGAGACTTCCAGGAGTTGAGTTCATGATAGCTTCTGCAGCCAACCTAGCATCAATGACGCAAAGACTGAAGAAAGAAGTTTGGGACTCTTGCTAGGTATAGCTATGATGAAGACAGGAAGTCACCTTCTCATCCAGAAAAAAAGTGATGACCTTTATGCCTGGGTTTGTCTTCAAGACCTTGAGTAAGGAGGCAGAGTTTTGCTAAGGAATCTTGTTCTTGGGACACAAAAATTAGATGACTGATAGAAAGCTACTCTAAACCAAGTTGTGCTCCCCAAATAATATGTTTCTTTTCAGTAGCAAATAAGTGTTACCTTATGCCCAAAGGGCTATAAAATAAGTGCAAATCCTTTGATCCAGCAATACCACTTCTGGGGCTATATCCCAAAGAGTGGGAAAAGGACCTGTATGTACAAAAAATATTTAGAGTGGTTCTTTCTGTTGTGGCAAAGAATTAGAAATCAAGGGGGTGCCCATCAGTTGTGGAATGGCTAAATAAGTTGTGGTGTATGAATGTAATGGAATACTATTGTGCTATAAGAAGTGAGGAGCAGACGGATTTCATAATAACCTGGAAAGACTTATATAAACTGATTTTGAGTGAGAAAAACAGAGCCAGGAGAAATTTGTACACAATTACAGATACAACGTATGTGTGACAATTAACTTTGATAGACTGGGCTCCTCTCAGCAATGCAAGATTATAAGACAACTCCAAAAGACTCATGGTGGAAAGAGATATCCACATCCAGAGAAAGAACTAGAGTCTGAATGCAGACTGAAGCAAACTACTTGCTCTCTCTCTTTTTTGTTTTGTTTTGTTTCCTCTTTCTCGTTGTTCAGTCAATTGCTTATAATCCTTCTTTACAACCTGACTAATGTTTAATGTGAAGATATTTGTAGATTCTATGTTTGATTGCATCCTGCCATGGGGAGGGGGGAAGGGGGAAAGAGAGGGAGAGAAAATTTGAAACTCAAGGGATTGTGGAACTGAATGTTGAAAACTAAAAGTAAATAAATAAATTTTTAAAAAACCAAAAAATAATAAGTGTTACCTATAAGCATTCTTATTTCCTCACAGGGCTCTAAGGCTAATAAGCATATGACCTCTCATGCTGGATTATCATAATTAAAATAAATATTCTATATTACAGTCCATTCAAATAGAATTAATTTACTGATAGCTTCCTTGCATAATTCCCTGTTATTGTCATATGTTGTGAAGGGTTATTTCTACAAGAAAACAAAGAAACAAAAGTGAATCATAGTAGGAAGTATATATATATATAAAAGTGAGGCAGAATTATCTCACTAGCATTTGTCAAGGGAATACTGTTATAAATGTCCTTAAACAAAAACACATATTTTTCTGCCGACAGTTTTTGACAATCCACTTCAAGAATATACTGCAGGATGGATCATTTTTCATTAGTGTAATTGACTTAAAACTTATCACTAGATGGCATAAATCCTGGTAATTGACAACCAAATCTATCAGTAGTGCAGGATGATAAATTTTTCACAAACACTTTAAAATATTCATAGGTAGAAAATTTACCAAAGTTTTCCATCCCCCTATGCATGTAAATTTTCCAGTGGTCATATTATGGTATATAACCTGCTATTAATGATATTTCACTGCTGATGATGCCTCAGTAAATATTAGCTCATATATTTATGACCTTGAAAGAGTCATATGTTGAATACATATAGATGACTCTTCAAGTTATTTGAACTTCAGTTAATGCAGCATTGGATTACTAGCAAGGGAAGACTGAAATAGAATTATTACATTTCCTAACGTGCTCACAATTTCAGAGCCTTTTTGCTCCCCCCTCCCTTTTTTTTTTTGAGAATGGGTCTCTATTTTGCCTAGGCTGGCAGTTCAGTGACCACTCTTGGGTCCAATCCCAGTACTGATCAGCAGAGTTTTAACCTGCACTACTTTTTCTGACCTGAGCTGTTTTGCCCCTCCTTAGGTGACATGGTCTTTCTCCATTGTCATTCCCAGGGGCCTGCCAAATTGGTATTGGGCTTAGTGCAGGTACTCTTTTGTCTTGAACCCTATTGTAGCTCAGAATTCTCTAGCTCAAGTGATCTACTAGCCTCAGACTCTTGGAGGAGGAGGAATTACAAGGTTATACTACCATGCCTTGTTAATTCAGACCTTTTTGGAATTGAGGAAGTCTATTCTCATTGATGACTATTTAATTAATTATAATCATTATTAATCTTTCATTAACTATGGACACTTACCAGGTGAGCAGATAACCATATTCACATCTTTATCATGTAATTATATTCATATGGGTTTTTGTGTTTTGGTTTTTCTAAGATTTAAAATTGGAAATGCACAATTCTGGTCTTTTGTCTATCTAATATTTGAATCACTACCTTACAGTAAATTGGGCACTTAAGGAGGCACATTAATTTTCCCTTTCAGGCCACTGAGACATTATTGTATATTTTTTCATTTGAAATAATAGTATCAAGGCTGGATTTCTAGACATATCCAGCTAATTCTAGAACTTATTTCTTGAAAGTTTTTCAAATGCTATATAGCATTCCTAGGAATGTCTTTAATATATAGCTTTACCAAGAAGCAGATTCTATCATTTGAATTTAGTAACTCACAGTACTGTTAAGCAATGCAGGAAATTTCTCTTTCTAGCTAATCTAATTTATTCACACTATACTCTGTTTCTTTCTCTATTAGCATTCATTGAGCCATACACTATGCATATAGCCCTGCTGAAGGTTTTCTTTTTTTTCCATATTCAGGGAGGAATCGAAAACAGCCGACCTATTTTATGATAGCCAACTGGATTCTAGAAATACATTTTGAAAATCTAGAGCCTTAACTAACAATTTTGTTACCTGGGGCAAGCAGCATGAACCATGCTCATTGATCAACTTTTGAAGACAAATTCAGTGGAGCAGAGGGATCAGAGAAGATGATGCAATAACACTTGGTTGGGGGAAACAAAGATGCCAAGACACTGAGGTAGATAGAGCAAGGCAGGGCCAGGGCAAGAAAGAAGAGTTCACCTCAGTGTTTTGTGGGGAGAGAAGGGGAATATGCCAGCTGGTAGTTTCCTGTTCTAACTAATTTTTCTTGCTAACAAGATGCTAAATTCAGTTATTTCTATGCTTCTGAAGTAGTGCTGGTAGCATCCTCTAAATTTTGGTGCCCTGGGAAAAGTACAGGTTACCCTATACTAGTTCTTGGTTTTACTAAATCTCTTAAACTTTTATTCTTCAGATTAAATAATATCAGTCCCTCATAAGTCTTATTTCTACACTTTTAATAATTTTAGTGACCTTCTCCATTTTCCATATCCCTCTCAAATTTTGGGGCACAAAAGCAAGTATGATCAACAAAAATGTTATTCATTATTATTGAGCTATCCCATAAATGTACCTTTTTAAAGGCTACAAAAACCATTTTCTGTTTCTATTACAATCCCATTGAACAGGCTTCATGACTATTTTTATAATTTGTTAATGACTTATTATATTGTTAGTGATCAATATGTGTTTGTTATTTAAATAATGAGGTTGACAATGATATTGATGATAAGGGTTAATTATTTTTAAAACTGCCCCATGAATGTACGTATAAGAAACCAATAAATTATACTAAAGTATTATATGATTCATATTGAATTTTACATTCTGAAAAATATTGATAGAATGACAACTTACCGCACTCATCATTCCATAAACATGAATTACTTAGTGATTGAAAGAAATGAAAAATTAAAGCAGTATAAGTGACAATAATAGTCCACTCTCAATTATCTGCCCTAGAGGAAGAAAAACTAGATAGATACGAGAGAAATTACAAGTAATGTGAAAATCAAGACTTTGGAATTGTCAGAGATACATATTCTAACACATATAAACACCTGCCCACTTCTGATTCCCTCCAAGATTTTACTAACAAAATCTACAGTCTGTAAATTTATTTTTTTTAACTTAGATTTTGTTATAGTAAATACACGGATAGAAACCATACTCCAATTTTGCAGAATTGAACCTTACATCTAGCCTCCAATTCATTAGAAAAAGAAAAGACAGCACAGTAAGGCAAAGAAATGCTAAATCTATTTACTCCTAGCCTTTTTCTCTGCTGAGTGCTTGAGTCTTTTAGGATATTGCCTTATTTGGCTGAATGGGTAGCTTTGAAGTTTAGGGATTTGATTGCTGGTCTTTTTTTTTTCTTTTCTAGTGGGCTTACCTGAGAAGTTGGAGGTGGTAACTATGAATAGATCTATTTCTATTTTTCATTTTAAAAAAAGTACAATTCTCTTTCTCCTTTTCTTGTTTAAATTGCATATACTCAGGTACTTTGATACCTGTGCTGTGCTCAGTTGGTTGGTGGTTGCCTCCATTGCTCATTACATCTAGGTTAGGCTCCAGTTAGAACACACTCCAGCCATATTTCAATGCATGCCTCAGCTACCTCACCAGTTGCTATTTTGCATACCCCTTTTTCCAATCTTCTTTCGCTTTCCAGTTCTGGAACCATAATCAAATCAACTCGGTCATTACTCCTGGAAAAGCTATGTGAGTTTACTCTGCTATGGCTCTACTCGCCATCACAGTAATTTTCCATACCAAAATATCCTTCCCCAGCCAGCAGTACCAGTGCAGATAACTGAGAGTAGACTGTCATTGTCGCTTATACAGCTTCAATTTTCTTACTCCATCTCAATCTGTATTTCTCTCCCTACTGGAACGTAAGCTCCTTGAGTGCAGGACCTGTCCTCACTTTTGTTTTTACTTCCCTAGCACTGAGCACATCCTAATAATTTTTTTAATTCTTTCACTCAATCATTCATACCTACAAAGTTTTTATTAAGAAGCTCTTATAAACACAGTTCCTTATTCTAGACAGAGAGGTGAGGCATGACTAGATTAGTATTTTTACCTATACATTTTTGATGTCAAACTTGGTCGAGACGTTTGATACAATGATTTCTGGACTGATCCATAGGTCTTACTACTGTGTCTGCATCGTCTATACTCGTTGCCTCCACTCCCTTTCCTCTTATTTTCTTTGTAACCCTGTTAAATCTGACTTCTAACCTCAGACTTCAGCAGGACCTGCTTTCTCCCATTACCAATGACCCCCTTAATGGACAAATATAACATTCTGCTCAGTCGCTCTTCATTGCTTTTGCACTCTCTGCAGCCTTTAACTGCTGCCTGATTTCCTTCTTTCCTCCTGGATACTTCCTTCTCTCTGGGCTTTCATGACATTCCTCTCTCTCTTTCTATCTCTCTCCTCTCTCTGTCTCTCTCTGTGTGTCTTCCTCTCTGGGTCTCTTTCTGTCTGTCTCTCCTCTCTCCTCTTTCTGTCTCAGTTCTCCTCCTACCTCTCCCATCACTGCTTCTCCGTTCGCTTTGTGGCTCATCATGCATATCATCCTCCCTAACGCTGCAGCTTTTGATATGATTGATCACTTTTCCCTCCTGGATACTCATTCCTCTGTAGGTTTTCACGGTACTGTTTTACCCTTCCCCATTGCTGGATTTTCATTCAGATTATGTCCACCAACTATAGATGTCTCCAAAGGCTCTGTTCAAGGCTCTTCTCCCTCTATTCCATCCCACTTGGTGATCTCGTCAGCTCCCACAGGTTCAACTATCATGTCTACACTCTATATACACAGCTCTAATCTGGCTTCTAAGCTCTGTCCACTTCTTTCTCCCAGGTACCCGACAGTTCAGTCTAACAGAATTTTATCTCCTAATTGCATGTCTTTGTACTGGTTATGCTGTGCCTGAAATTCACTCTCTCCTCACTTCTACCTCTTTATGCATTTTATCTCTTTCTTAAATAGAATTTTTCTACCTAGTCCCTCCTATCTATTGTACCCTCCTTTCTCATTATTCTGGTGCTTCTATGGATGGCTTTTCCTGATCCCCTCAGCTTTCCCCCCATATTCCCTCAAGGTTACCTTGAGTCAGCAGTCTTTTATGTATCTTCCACACATGGACGTGCATCCCTAACATAATGTAAACTCCCAGAGGGAAAGGACTCCTTTTGCTTTTGTCTTTCTGTCTTCAAGACCTAGCATCTGCTTGCTGCATAATAAATGCCTGGTGCTTAATAAATGCTTACTAATTGATCTACTGAATGACTATCTTTTCCTTCTTATTTTTACTAGTAATATGCAGAAATACTAGTGACTAGGGGTGGGGAGATTTATTTTGTATCCTGCTACTTTGCTGCAGCTATTAATTTTCTCAGTTTTTTTTTTCTATTCATTTTCTAGGATTTTCTAAGTAAAGCATAACATCTGTGCCCTGGTGGTTTGAGGACTAGGTTTGGAACGTGATAACCTTCATTAAAGTCCTTGGCCACTTTAAAGTATATTAAGACTTTCCAAGTGCCTTAATTAGTGATCTCATTTGATCCTTGAAACAACCCAGTAGGCAGATGTCACAAGTAGTGTTACTCCTGTTTTTACAAAGGAGGAACCCAAGGCTTGGAGACGTTGCTTGCTCATAGTCAGAATCAGGATTTATGCCAAGGTTATTGCCGATTCCCATTCTAGTGTTCTTTCCAGGACACTACATTCATTCTCTTTAGTATTGTAAGGATACTAGGTTTAAGGGACTCTCCAAATAATACCACAGGCCAGTTCTCTGACAGAATATACACGGCAAGCTCGTGTCTGAAGTAGGTAAGAAAGAATGGTCCATTTTATCTCTTTATCTGGAGTACTCTCCCCCTTGCCTTTCTTTGTTTCTAGCTTTTTAACATTTCCATCAATATCCCTCTTTTTTCCTTCTGTACGTAGTTCAGCAAGTGTTCAAGTCTCTGACTATGTGTTCTGTACTGGATCCTAGAGAGACAAAGCTGGATCTCACAGCCCCTGTTGTCCAGGCCACATTGCAGGGGATTAATAGAGGTACTGAGGTGGAAGATGGGACTATGCGTAAGAATAGCTCATAGTCGTAGATTGCTGAGCTCACAAATTCCAGCCCCCAGCCAGGACTTCACAGTAGCCATATCCTATGGAGGTGATCACTCCCTGTCCGACTCTTTGCCTCCAATCAGGCATCTATTCCAGCTCCTTTGGAACTCTCTTTATATCATCTATGTAAAATTTTAATCTTGACTCTCCGGCATGTATAGGGGAAGGGAGATAAGATATATATGCAAATACATATAACAAAAATTAGAATATGAAGGGTACATGGGAAAGGTCAAAACAAAGTGAAATGAGAAATTCAAGAATGAAGAGAGATTTTTTTTTTTTCCAACTGGAAGAGTAAGGGAAGTTTCCATAGAGGAGGTAGCAACTGTTTTGTAACTTTGAAAAATCTCATCATTGGAGAAGTCCATGTCAGCATGGTGGGAAATAAGAAAAAGAAGAAAGATGGGGGAAATTGGGATGCAATTAGGGGAGAGTGAGTAATACAGTTAAATTATAACTGGGAATTTGTACACCTGTGGCAAGCAGCACTAAAAGTAATTTGGGGGCAGAGGCAGACACACCACCATGAAGGGTCTCCCCTGCTCAAGATATCATGAGACTGTTGCAAGGGAGGCTTCCTCCACAAGAGAATCAGACTGTTTGGCAACTTCGTTTTTACTGATGATTCCATATAACTAGGTGCTAACCCTCTCCCCCCTCAAAAGCCCTCCAAAATTCACATTAGTGCTAAAAAGGATATCATAGGTCATTTAGGCCAGTGGTGTCAACCTCAAATAGAAATGGGGCCACTAAACTGTACAAAAAGATCCTTGTGGACCACATATTGCCTTTGAAAACCATACATTTGTATATTTCCTTTCTTTGTTACTACATCAATATGTTCAAGTCAGATAGGAGCTAAGTTTAATCTGGTTCTGGTCACACGTGGGAGTGTTGTGGGCCACAGCCCATAGGTATGCATCTGATACTTCTTACCTAAGCAGTTCAATTCCTTTTTTTCAGAAGGGGAAACTAAACCCCTCAAAAGAAAAGAAGTGATTGGGGCAGCTAGGTGGTGCAGTGAATAAAGCACCAGCCCCGGAGTCAGGAGGACCTGAGTTCAAATCAGGCCTCAGACACTTAACACTTACTAGCTGTGTGACCTTGGGCAAGTCACTTAACCCCAATTGCCCTTCTCCCCTCAAAAAATAAAGGAAGTGACTTTTCTAAGGTCACAGAAAAAGGCTTCCAGGACTGCCTCCACTTGAACTTAAGGAGATTTAAGGAGGGAGCTCAGCTCAGAACATCTCTTCATTGCTCACCTGCCTACACTACTTTGAGATTAGGACTGCTCCACCAAACCTCAGGAAGCTCATTACTGGGCTAAGATCTCATCAACCCTGGTACTCTGCCTAATCACCACTCTTTACCCCTGATTAAAGAGTGGGGTCATGAATACAAATCTCAATTTAAGGAGAGGGCCCAGCTCAGACTTCTCATTTCTCACTTGGCTGTACTTCTCTAGGACTTCTCTGACTTTTCCATCATGCCCTGAGTCTGGCATCTTCTCTCCCCCACCCTGTCCCCACTCTCTCTGTTTTCTTTCCTTGTATTGTCTCTCTCCATTAGATAGTAGGCTCCTTGAGGGCAGGAACTGTCTTTCTTTATACTTTGGCACTTTTCTGACTTTTCCACCCTGCCCAGAGTTAGGTATCTTCTCTCTTTCCCCCTCCACACATCTTTTCAGTTTCTTTTTGTGTTTTGTCTTCTTCCATTAGATTATAAGCTCCTAGAAAGCAGGAATGGACTTTTTTCCTTATTTGTAATTCCAGAGTTTAGCATGGTACCTGCTTAATAAAGTTTTATTAACTTTAGACCATCAATAAGCTCATTATCGAGAAATGCAGTTGCTATACAAATTATATTTTCTCTGGGGCCACTTCCCCATTTAAATCCTCACATTTGAAGGCTTAACCTGGAGGGTATGAAGTTTCTAGTAGTACTTTAGTTCCTACCAGTGTATATCCCAATAACAGTAAGCCAGTAGACATCAATTAACTTTGAGGAAAGGGATTTACTAAGAAAGTATAGCAAAAAGAGTTGATACAAATTATTACCCCCAGACCGAGGGTACATTCTCCCCTTGTACATACTATATCCCTGGGAAATAGTAGTGAAACATATACGTATAAAACTCTTGTGACAAAAGAGTACCTCCCAATTCTTGTCCTTGGAAATCCTTTTCTTCCTTTCATGAATCCTCACAAAATTCCCTTCAGGTGTAGTTATCTGTTGGGCTCTTAAGGATCAGTGCCTCTCTATAGTCCATAATGAGCACTTCTGTCTGACATGAGGGGGTCATACTCCCTGAAGTTGCTGCTGTCCTAAGGGGACTCTCCTGTTACAGCTGCTTCCTACTCTCATCCAATACTACTTTGATGGCTACTGCTACCATCCAGTCACCATTAGGATAACTGGATTTCCCAAACTCACAAGGTCATTGCCCAGACATATCCATTTTAGAATACTCATTTTCTTAAGATCAGAAAAGAATAAACACAAAAATACAGAGGTGACCATGTGCTCCCAATCACCAGGTCTGAGTGGGAGATAGAGAAGCCATCCTTCAGGTGAGAAGCAAGGTAGAGGAAAGGGAGACAAGGCAGCTCAGAAGCTGGCTCCTTCCTCAGTCTTGATCTTCCTCCCCATTCCCACTATCCCTTTCCCAGGGTAGACCCAGCTAAGAGACTGAAGAACTATTCCAGGCCTAGGGAAGCATTTGACCCTCCCTGGGGTGGCTTAACATGTGTTCTCTGAAAGTAGCAATGAAAGCACCCCTAATAGGGTACTCCTCTGCCAGTTTCCCTTAATCCCCAGGTACCAAGTTTCAAGCAAGTTAGAGAAGGCAAAGAAGGCAAAATTTTGAGGGAAATAAAAGGTCCCCAGGAAAGGGAACACAGAAGTTTCCCCAGGAAGACTAGACCTCTTTCAGACACTTAGGCCCTATCTCCTTTATCCTGCCTTGACCCTCACCCTGAGAGACAAGACAGTCTGAATAAGGGTTTTGTGGTTTTTTTGGTTTTGTTTGTTATTTTTTAGCACTGGGAAGAATATCCTGTGGACCAAGGGAAGAGGAGAAAGGTTTGCTGGGACAGGGAAGGGTTTCCTTCCTCATCCTTAGTCCATGCCATGACTTGGACCCACCAACCTCAGGCTTGCCCAAAGAACCCTACACCCCCATAATGGATAAGGCTTCTCTGTCCCTTCTCACCATCCTGAAAAGAGTTTCTCCCAGTCGTATCTTTTCTCTACTGATGCCTTTATTCCTTAGAGGAGTGCAATTGCAATCAGCTGCCCTTTAAATCTCTTATTCTGGAGCATATTTTTCATCCTTGGACAACTGTCTTCTCTGAGACAAAGTCCCTATCACCCTACCTTAGCTACAACTTTGAAGTTCAGTTTAGCAAAAAACAGAAAATGCACAAAGAGGATTAATATGAAACAATGTTACAAAGATAAATTGAAGCTAGATTGCAGAGGCCCCTGAATGGCATGCTAAAGAGTTTATACTTTATTTAGGAGGCAATGGGTTACCCCTGATGGCTTCTGAACAGAAGAGAGACCTAACTGGATCTGAGCCTTGACCAGATTGCTTAGATAGCAATGTGAAGGGGAGGTCAGAGCAGAGAGAAGCTATGGGTGAAGAAACTGGTTCAGAAGTCATTGCAAAAGTTCAAGCAGGAAAAAAATAAAGATTTCTGAGAGTGAAAGTTCAAAGATGACACACTCTGAAGCCCCTCTAATTGAGAGGATGGAGGCATCAGTCAGTCAACAAACATTTATTAAGTTGCCTACTATGTGCTAGGCACTGAGCTAAGCACTAAGGATACAAATGTGAAAAAGACAATCCTTGCCCTCAGAGTGTTCATAATCTAACGGGGAAAGACAACACATGGAAGGGCACAAAAGGAAGCTGAAAATCTGGGAGGGGACTGGAAAGAAGGAAGATATTTGGAGGGAAGAAGGGAATTTTGGAGACCTGTTCAAATGAGTACAGCTGAGTAGGAAAATGAAGACATGGCTGGCCTGGGAGATCTCTTTAAATGGAGGCTTTGGGAGGAGTTCTTGGCTCTGCCCTCTAGCCCTCAAATCAAAGGGGAGCAGATGGTACTGAAGGTACTGATAAGATACAAGTACCAAGGCCAATGCAACTTCCAAGGTCACAGGGGTGGGGAACCTATAGCCTTGAGGCCACATGTGGCCTTCTAGGTCCTTGAGTGTGGCCTTTTGACTGAGTCAAAGTTTTACAGAACAAATTCTTTTATTAAGGGGATTTGTTCTGAGAAGTTTGGATTTAAAGGGATGCACTTGAGGACTAGAGGGCCTCATGTGGCCTTTAGGCTACATGTTCCCCACCTCTGTCCCAGGAGGAGTTCCCTGATAATGAGGTTCCTGTGAGGATGATGGATTCAAGTCCAAAGCAGCACATCAGGGTGGGAAAATGAACCACGTCAACAGAAATAGAAGTTACAGTAAGAGGCAGATTTTGTGAAGATGAATTCAGTTTTAGCTATGCCAAGTTTGAGATATAGGTAGGTTATTCTGCAAGCAAGCAGCTGGACATATGGAACTAGACTTCTGGGGAGAGGCTGGACATGGAGATACAGATTTCAGAGTCATCACCTCATAAATTGTCATTGAAGCCATGGGAGAAGATAAGTCTCCTGACAAAGGGAGGAGAGAATTAGAAAGGGGTTAAAGGGAGATTATGTCCATCTCTTAGCAAGGAGAGGTAAGGAATGATTGAATGAGACAGTGAGTGGTCAAAAAAGTAAAAGAAGAAAGCCATGTTATTGAGGTTAAGTCACTTAATCTGCCCAGCACCTGAACTGTCCCATCTACAAAATGATGATAATAATGCTTACATCATCTATCAAAGTTCTCTTTCTCTTTTTTTTTCTATCCCCTCTCCCTTCTTAAAGCTTTTTATATTTTCTGGGCCTCTTTCTGTAGGGATAGGAATAGGAATTGCACGTGGGATTTTACTGGTATGGGTGAGGATACTCTGCCAACGTAGTGTGGCACCTTCTCTGCAGCTTATTGTCTAAGTTTCCTGGAGCACTAAATAGGTTAAGTGACTTGCCCAGGGTTACATAAACAGTATATATCAGAGGTGAGATCCTCTATTGATGTCATCTATTTCTTTTCCTCAGAGCAATAGACAGCTCACCTGTCTCAACATCTGACTGTATTAGGATGGCAGCACCTTTCTGGGAGGTACTGCAGATGCTTCAACCGGGCATCAGAACTGTGCTTTAACCCTGGCTCTCACAACCAGCTGTATCTGGTCATTTCCCCATTCTTAATATAAGGGAATTGAGCCTGGATGACTTTTAAGTTTCTCTTACACTTCTAAAATGTATGACAAAACATCTGTGTTAAAGCTGATAATGAATTCTTATGTGTGCCAGGGTTATAGGTTTTTGCCAACCTCACTTGCTGGCATCCCTTTTCTTTCTCTGCTTCCCTTTAACTTTATCTTGCTTATTCAGGATCATAGCATTTAAGAACGGAAGGAAACACTGGGATTCCCATTCTACAGATGAGGAAACTGAGTCCCAGAAAAACGAACTGATAGGTACCATCAATATTCCAGTTTCCCAGGTTTGTGATCTCAGCATGATCTAGCACTTCTCACTCTCATCCCACATATCCACCCAGTCCCCACATCTTATCTTTTCTATCTCATACTCTTATTTCCTTCTTTCCAAGGCTACCACTTTAGTTAAGGCCTATGGCTCCTCTCACCTAGATTATTGCAACAGCCTAATTGGTCTTCCTGCCTCAAGTCTCTCCCCGAACCAGTCCATCCACTATTAAGCTTCCAAAGCAATTTTCCTAAAGCACAGATCTGACAACGAGACTCCCTTGTTCAACCAACTTGGGGAACTACCTATTGCATCTAGGCTAAAATATATACCCCTCCGCATAATTCTTAGAAATTTATACAATCTGGCCCCAACTGATCTTTCTAGCCTCACTGCACATTACTCCTCCTCCCACACTGTGATCCGACCAAAGTGCCCTATGTTCCTTTGCACTGGACACTGCACTCCTTCCTGGCCTCTCTTCTCCTAACTGGGGTTTGTTTAAGAGGCAGCTCAAACATCACCTTCTACATGAAGCCTTTTCTTATCCTCCCAATTGCCCTCCCTCCCAAACTACTTTGCTTTTAATAACTTCATGCAGAATTGCATTTATTAACTTTAAATTGATGCGGAATCCTTTTAGATGTACTTGTCTCTCCATAATTCCCCTCCCCCCATCAGACTGCAAGCTCACATTGAACAGGGATGGTTTCACTCCTTGTATTTCTACCTCCAGCGCCAGGCACTAAATAAATACTTGTGCATGGGTTGGCTGATTGGTCATACACTAGAGTAGAAAAAGGAGCTGGAGCCGGAGGATCTGGCCTTGAGTCCCAACGCCGGGGCTTATTACCCGTACGACCACGGGCAAATCACAAGCTCTCCGGGCCTCAGTCTCCCCATCTGTAAAACAAAGAATTTGCCTGCACGATCTCCAAGGACCTCTCCAGCCCTTACATTCTTCTACATTTTACCTTCTACCTGGGGTCAGCTGGGAGGACAAAGGAAAACGGACGGATTATGAAACCGGTCCGTCACCTTCATAAAAGTATCCGGACCCACAACCCCGGTCGGTGGACATCCCCATTTCTCTGGCAGGGCCTGCTTTGCCACACCTCGCGTGGGTCGGAGGTTACTCGATTCGGGGTAAGAAAGAACCGTGGAGGGAAGAAGCAGGGGGGAACAGTGGGGAAGAAAGCAATGAGTTCAAATTCTGACTGCTAATCGTGTACCCGCAGACAACTCGCTCCTCCCCGCGGCTTCCATTTCCTTATCTGTAAAATGATCTCTCCCTGCTCTAGATCTAGGAGCCTAAGATCCATTTCCGGGGCGGAGACGCGCAGAGGGGGATCAGTTTGTTAAGGTGGGCAAATCTCTCCCGCACTCCCGAATTTAACATTAAATTTCACCCTCCCCCCTGGGAGTCTCCCTAGCCGCAGAGCCCGAAGGGCCAACTACACTTCCGGTTATGCCTCGAGGGTCGCCTGGGCCGTAAGCCCACCCCCGGATGTAGCAAAAATCACTTCCGGGTTCCCGAGTTTCTGCGGCTGCTAAGGTTGGAGCTGCTGCCGGCTGGCCGGGGCGGAGAGCGGGCCTCCCTGCGCGCTCGGAGCTGCCTTCGCCGCTCCGCATCCCGCAGTCCGCACGAACCTGACTGTGGGTGCCGAGCAGGTATTTCCGCCCGGGCCTGGGCTGCTTGGGAGACCCCTGGGTGGCGGGAGCCGCGGGGGCGGGAGGCACCTGAGGGGGCGGGGCAGCCGTGGGGTGGGGGGTGGGGAAGGAGACGCGGGGGCAGCGGCTGCGGGGAGGGGGCATGCTCTGGGGTCGGAAGTAATGAAGCAGCGCTGACTTCTGTCCCATTGCTCTCGTCTCTCCCGCCGCAGGGTCTCCCTCTCGCTTGCTTCTCCGTCATGGCGGATCCAGCCCCGAACGGTCCCCAAGGGGCGGGCGCCGTGGTAAGTGCTCGGGGATGGGGGCCGCGGGCGAAGGCTTCTCCTCGTGGGCGGAGGGGGCGCCCTGGGGAGGGAGGCCCTGCAGGCGCACCCCGGAAGTGTGGGCATTTCAGGGCTGTCAGTACTGATGGAGGGCTACAGGTGGTGTTCACTGAGCCGCTGCTGCTTCCGGAACGGTCTTATCCTGGGTTCCCTTGGAGAGCAGGAGGAAGAGGAAGAAGAGAGGCAGGGATAGAAGAAGAGGAGAAGGAGGAGGGTAAAGTGGAGAATAGACTAGGAAGAGAAGGAGGAACAGAGTAGGAGGAGGGGGGCATCTGGTGGAAAGACCATTGGTGGTAAGAGATTCCAACCTGTGTTGGAATCCTGCCTCAGAACTTTGTGTGAACTTAGTTCTCATTCTTCTTTGGGCTTCAGCTTCTCTGAAAAGAGGAATTTAGACTAGACTGTAAATGGTCTTTATGGCCCAAAGCATAGATACTAGGTTTAGGGCTTCATCCAGTCCAGTCCCTCACTTTACTTGTAGACTGCTTAGAGGCAGCTAGCTTAGAGTCAGGAAGATCTGAGTTCAAATTCAGCCTCAGAAGTTTCCTAGCTGTGTGACTTTGGGCAAGTCACTTAACCTCTATTTGCCACTGGAGAAGGAAATGGTAAATTGCTTCAGTATCCTTTGCCAAGAAAACCCCATGGGCAGAGAGGGCCAGGGAGTGGAGGGAGAATGGAACCTACTGAAAAAGACAACAAATGTGCAAAAGGTTATACCAGGGGCCAGAATTTGAACCCAGGTAGTCTGCCTTCCAAATCCATCACTTTTTGATGTACTATCCTGCCTATGTTAGCAGCACTTGAGTCACCTTTTTAAAAAAGTGCCATTGGTAATGGTTCTTTCTTGCTTTTCTTCCTGAAAAGCATTGGATGTGAGTGATATCTTCTTCATTGCCTTTTATAGTCAAAGATTCAAGGGGTGTGAAGATCATACTATTTGAGATATTATTCCTCTGAATAGAACAAAACACCTGCAGTTTTAAATAATATCCATTTGAAAGGGGGAGTTTAACTGTGTTAAGAGGAACTTATATTAAGTCTTTAGGGCAGCATCTTACACCTTCCTTATGAGTTTATCTGCCTTTATAAGTCATCCAGTGTTGAAGATAATGATATATAAGAATAACTTAGAACAGGGTTATCAAACTCAAAAGAAACAAGGATCACCAAATCATACTATAAGGGTCCTCGTGAGGTCATAGTGACTTGGGAAACCATACTTGTTTATATATTTCCTTTTTTATTATACATTAAAATCAGTGAATTCTATTTTAATCTCATTCAGGCTGTACTTTGGAGTGTCAGTGGGTTTAATTAGGCCCTAGAACCTCCTGTTTGACCCCTCAGACCTTACATTCAGTATAAATGTAAGGTTTTTCAAAAGTTTTATTGAAGTTTTACATTATTAAAACTTAAATTAAGCTATAAGCTGTTAGTCATCACTATTTAAAATTAATTTTATTTTTTAATTAAATCTATTTTATATCTTCTAGGCCCACCACTCCATTGGAAAAAAAAAACCAATCCTTAGTAATAAATATGCATAGTCAAAACAAATTCCCTCACTGCTTACTTTCCAAAAAGTATATCTGCTTCTGCGCTCTGAATCAGTGACATCTCTGTCAGGAGGGAGATAGCATGCTTTATCATTGATACTCTGGAATACTAGATGTTCATTTCATAGTTACTTGTTTTTATAATGTTACTGTTGTGGTATAAATTGTTCTATTTCTGCTAATTCACTCTTCATCAGTTTATGTAAATCTTCAAAATTGTTAGTTCTTATAATACTGATGTTATCGTATACATTGTTGTGGTTTACTCACTTGCTTTCCAGGATAGATGGACCTATTTACAGCTATACTAGCAGTGCATTAGTGTTCCTGCTTTCCCACACCCTCTCCAACATAATGTCATTTTCTTTTTTGTCAGCTTTGCCAATCTGATAGGTATGGGGTAAGATCTCAGAACTACTTTAATTTGTATTCCTTAAATTTTTAGTGATATGGAACATTTTTTTCACATGGCTATAAATAGTCTGATTTTCTTTCCTTAAGAACTGCTTGTTCATATCTTTAGATGGTTTCTCAGTTGGGGAATAGCTCTTACTCTTATAAATTTGAATCAGTTCCTTATAGATCTTGGAAATGAGACCTGTGTCAGGGAAATTTGTTGCAAAGGGTTTTTTTCTCCCCAGTTCTCATTTAATCTTAGTTTTATTGGATATGGTTGTTCAAAAATTTTTAAATTTTATGTAACCAAAATTATCCATTTTATTTTCTTTGATCCTCTTTATCTCTTATTTGGTCATAAACATTTTTATCCATAGATCTGATAGGTAATTTTTTCCATGTTTCTCTAATTTGTTTCTGTTGTAACCTTTTATGTTTGTCATAAATCTGTTTGGAGCTTTTATTGATATAAATTATGAGCTGTTGGTCAAAATTTAATTTCTTCCACAGTTTTCCTGGCAGTTTTTGTTAAATAAGTGAATCCTTATTCAAGCAGCTGGGGTGGATGTTTTGTGTTTATTAAGCACTAGGCTACTAAATTCCTTTGATTCTGTATCTTGTGTAATTAATTCGTTCCACTGATTGATCTATTTTTTTAATCAATACCAAATTGTTTTGAGGAAACTCTTTTCCAATAAGCTAAACAATTATCCCTTTAAGTGTTAATCTGTAACTTTTTTTTAAAGTTCCTGCAAATTCAATTATCACTATCCTGTAGAATATTAAAAAATAAAATACGTAGGGAAATGGAGGCTGTAAAACCACAATTAGTGTTTTAATTTGAGTGCCTCTTAGAGACAACTAGATAGCAAAGTGGATAGAAACCATGGAGTCAGGAAGATCTGAGTTTGAATTTTGCCCCAGTCAATAGCTGTATGACCCTGAGGAAATAACTTTATGAGATTCTCGTTTCCTGAACAGTAAAATGGATAATAATATTACCTTTCTAGGGCCAGCTAGGTGGTACCATAGGTAGAGTGCTGGGCTTGGAGTCAGTAAGATCTGAATTCATATCCAGCCTCAGATGCTAGTTGTGTGACCCTGGACAAGTCACTCTGTTTGCCTCAGTTTCTTCATTTGTATAATGGGGATAATAATAGCACCTACTTCCTAGGCTTGCAAGGAACAAGTGAAATAATTGTAAAGTGCTTTGTGCAGTGCCTGGCACATAGTAAGCTCTATAGAAATATTAGCTATTTTTATTATTCTTATGGGATTGTTATAAGGATCAAATGGGAGAATATATGTAAATTGTTTCACAACTTTCTTTAAAGAACTATATGATTATTTCCCCTTAATCTTCATTCTTTTAATTGGAAACTGCAAAAGTGATACAAAGTAGAAGTATAAATTGTACTGATGGGGTAGGATGAAAATTTAAATTCACTTACGAGGTGCCAAAAAAATAAACATCAGATTTAAGCCAGAGTTTTGAATGAGGGAAGAAAGAAATTGGCTAGCTAAACAAGGCTAACATTTGTAAAGGTGGATGCAGAAGTATGGATAGCCACAAAAGAAAGTAAGGGAGTTTGGTTTGTTTTTAGTTAAGCAGGAGATGGACAAGAAGTGGAGAATGACAGGTTGAAGTCTGGGGAGCATCCATCCTTTTTACAAAATAATATAAGAAGATGATGAGAAACTTGATGATGAAGAATCATACTGTTAAAGAGAGCTTACTTAGAAAGGTACTTTTGGCTACTGTGGCAAGCCCTAGAAATGCTAGTGGCTATTGAAGAATTCTTTTGGTTTGCAGAAATAGGCCTTTGTAAGATTGATTTGACCCAAAGTGTACCAGGTGTTAATGTCTTCCATGTTGTTTTTGAAATCTCTTTAACAATCTACAGTTTTCCTGAGCTTAATCTGTTCTTAAAAAAAAAATGTAAATCATGAATATTACATGTATTATAGAGGAGGACTTTTGGTCTTTGTTAAAAATTGTAGTCTATTACTTGTCAGTGTTATTACTTATTTCTTATCTAATCAGTTTTCTCGGTTTAGTTATAATTTTCATTTTTTGTGTTTTGATATTTTTTTATTTCCTTTTTTTGATACTTTTATTTTCTTGCAATAATAACATAAAAGCTGTGAGAATTACTGTAATGTGAAATTTATCTCATCCTGATATACTCATTATTGAATGTAGTATTTGTTTTTTGAAATTGAAAAACTCCTTGTAAGATTTTAACTGGTGTTTATTAAAAGTTTTCTTAATTTTTTTTTCTCTTTAAATATAGCAATTTATGATGACAAATAAGCTGGACACGGCAATGTGGCTTTCTCGATTGTTCACAGTTTATTGCTCTGCTTTGTTTGTTCTTCCTCTTCTTGGGTATGTATTGTGCCAGTTTTATTTTGCATATTTATTTTGGTCATGAATCCAACAAGTGTATTTTGAAGCCAACTATTTGTAAAGAATTTCTAGGTATCCTTGGGGATATAAGGATGAATAAATCAATCTCTGCTCTCTAGGAGTTTAAAATCTGGTCATTTTTTTGAAATTTAGGTAGATTTTGTTCTTTAATTTTGGGAAAACTAATGTTATAAGCAGAAATGTTTTGGTGGAGTCAGATAATGAGTTTGGGCTGTTAAAACTTTTAATTTTGTTTAATGGGTAGAATGACTCTTTTCTTTATAAAACCTGGTAGCTGCTGATGGGCATTTGTATCAAGTGAGGCTGCTTTTAATAATATCTGAAGAATATTTATAAAGTAATTTTATCCATCATTGGTAAGCAGTGGATTTGAGTGTTGTGCAATTATGATGCAATTCCCCATTGAGGAAGATTCGTGGTGGTTGTTTGTGTTATATAATTTTTCCTTTGGTAATTTGCAGGTTACATGAAGCAGCCAGCTTTTATCAGCGTGCCTTGCTGGCAAATGCTCTCACCAGTGCCCTGAGGCTACACCAAAGATTACCACACTTCCAGTTAAGCAGGGCTTTCCTGGCCCAGGCTTTATTAGAGGACAGCTGCCACTACCTTTTGTATTCCCTCATCTTTGTCAACTCTTACCCAGTTACAAGTATCCTTATCTACAGTTTTTACCTTGAACTGTAGCAGTATGATCTATGTGACAGGGCTCAACAAATCCTGGATGTCAGGTTCTCATGGTGCCTATTCAATAAGTGTTCATTTCACCTAGTATTTCCCATAAAATATGATTGTAAAATGTGATTGTGTGAATTTATGAGTTTCAGTATTATACCTCATGTGTTAGAACTTTAAAACATTCAAGTTGGTACTAGTTCTTCCTGGAGTTCTAAAGAATTAGATGTCTGTGGTATTAGATGGGGCTTCTTGGCTTTGCCTCCCTCTCCTACCTGCTGACGTGTTCCAAGGAAGGTTCATCCATAGTCCCTTGTCCAAGATCATCTCCTTCCCTGGCACAGAGAAAACCCAGTGACATTTCTGAGTAGCTAGGTGACACAGTTGATAATCAAGTACCAGGCCTGGAAGCAGGAAGACTCATTTCCCTCAGTTCAAATCCAGCCTCAGACACTTACAGCTGCATGATCCTGGGCAAGTCACTTAACCCTCTTTGCCTCAGTTTCCCTGTCTCTAAAATGAGCTGGAGAAGGAAATGGTGAACCATCCCAGTATCTCTGCAAAGAAAACTTCAAAATGGGGTCACAGAGAATTGGACATGGCTGAACAATAGCAACTCATAACAGTGTAGCATAGCGTATGCTAGTATAGTTGACTGATGTACAAAAATTCTTGTGATTTTTGTTTCTTTTTGTTCACATTAGGTTCCTTGTCTTTATGTGTTTTGGATTAGCTGAATCATCCTTGAGGCCAACTAGGTTTGAAACTATAGTAGTTTGTTGTTGTTGAGTCATTTTTAGTTGTCTGACCCAATTTGGGGTTTTCTTGGCAAAATTACTGAAATGGTTTGCTATTTCTTTTTCTAGCTCATTTTAGTGATGAGGAAACTGAGGCCCACAGGGTTAAATGATTTACCTAGAGTCACACAACTAGTAAGTGTCTGAGGTTAGTTTTGGATTTAAGAGGAATCTTCCTTACTCCAAGCCTGGCACTCTATCCACTGTGCCACCTAGCTGGACCCTATGCTGAAATCATCCTTGAATAGAGAGTTATTTTGAGTATATATCATTTTATGGATCATTGGAGACAAAACTTTATTCAGTATGTACAATAGATCTTAGGACATAAATAAGTCTGACCTAAAAGAATGATATCTGCTTCAATCTTTCCTTTTTATAGATACTAATGTTAATTATAAAAAAAGATTTAAACACTGCTAATATACTCAAATTTTGCGTAATCTAGGTTATTTCTATACTTGTTTTTGTTTTTTGTTCCCTTTGGCTCTGGATAGGATGATCATTTGAATATAGTTAGCTGAAGTATAAATTGTCTTAAAGTATTTGATGAATCTTAAATATTCTCCTTAAATCCTTACTTCAGTGAGTATCTTTCCAGTCTTATTATTCTCCTTACTTCATGCTGCTACATATACAAAAAAGGTTCTTGATGTAAGTATGTCACTTAATAAAATTTAAAATCTCATTATAGTTAATTTTTTTATATGTAAGAATACTAAGGCATTTTAGCAGTTAGGATAGCAAGCAAATTTCTCTGCTCCCATCTATCTCTACCATTAAATCAGGTGATAATTTAATGATTTTAATTTTTACTTTTTCATGATTGTTCTTGAGAAAAATGACACTTTGTTCCAGAACTTTATGATCTCTGTTTCATAATCCTAGTTTTTTTGAACCCTTATTCTGCTCCTTCAGCTTTGATATGCTGGATGGTCTGGGTTCTTTACACATTGATGTTTTTTTCTTATTGGTGGAGAATGACATAAACCTGGCATTTTTATGCCTATTTTAGCACATAAATACTCTAAAGTGAATACAAGTCTCATTTCTGCATTGTACTAGGGTTTTTTCCTATTCTTATAGTCACTGTGATTCTGCAAAAAGAATGGTGATTGGACTAGAATATCCTAGTATGTAAGGTTTTTGTCGTTATTATTTTAAATCTGGTCCTGTGATTTAATTGATGTTGGGAATACCCAGTGTGAAAACTCCCTTCACCAATGAACTCTGAATCCATTTGTAAATTGAATCTTAGAGCATTATCTTAGGGGCACTGAGAAGATTAAGTGACTTGCCCCTATTCGTATAGTATATCAGAGTCAGAATTTGAACCTTTAAAGGCTGACCCTTTATCCATTCATTGACTCTTGCAAGGTGTTTTGTAAACTTTAAATTACCATATGAATGTGAGGCATTCTTATTTATACATTTGGCTAGCAAAATTGTCACATTTTTAACCCATTTAGCACTACTTGATGTTAATATGGTAAGGGAAATCATCAGTTTTGTACATTAGCTTGCTGTCATCTGAGGGGAACAGAAAAATCTAATTAAAAACATTAAAAAATAAAAACATTTTGGAAAATTCTCATTTTTTGTTAACTTTTAAAATCTATAAAATGTCCTTAAAACAATAAAAATTAAAAGCACAGGTTCTTTTAGAAGTTATTTATTTTGAAGTTTATGGGCATTATTAGATAGTTGAGGGTTATAGACCTAACTAAAATTGTCTTTGGTAAAAGACACATTTGAAGTGAGCCTCTTTCTTACATTACCAGTTGTTGATATGTATCAGATACCCCTATTTCTACATAGTTGGCATCGGTTTATACATATATTTTTAAATTATTTTTTTGTTTGTTATTTTCTTTTTGGAGGGCAGGGCAATTGGGGTTAAGTGACTTGCCCATGGTCAAATGGCTAGTGTTAAGTGAGGCTGGATTTGAACTCGGGTCCTCCTGATTGCAGGGCTGGTGCTCTATTCGCTGTGCTGTCTAGCCGTTCCTATTTTTAAATTCTTGTTGGCAGTTTTTTGTTTTATTTTTTATACCATGTCACTTCCCAATAAACTGGTCCTCTTACAGAGACCTTGTTTATAACAGAACAGTTAAATAAAGCAAACCATGTAACTTTAAATGACATCATATCTAACAATCTGCAACTAGTTTTACCGTTACCCTCCTAAGAGCACGAAAGTGTATAGTTCATTTTTAGTCCTCTGGAGGCAAGATTAGACATTATATGTTATCTGAATTCTGATGACTTTTAGAAGTGTTTTCCTTTACAGTATTAATTGTGACTTTTATAAAGAATTGAGAAATCAAATAATGTTTGTCTTTTTTTTTTAAGGCAAGGGGTTCAAATAGTTTGCCTCTACTGAGATCTATTTTGGAAAAATTAAATGCTAATCAACAGAACATTCTAAAATTTATTGCATGTAATGAAATTTTCTTGATGCCTGCTACAGTTTTTATGCTTCTCAGGTAAGAATACAAGTACTTTGATGCATTATTTTTAGGTTAATGATACTAAGTAATTGATAAAGAGAGGCTAATGTGTTACTGTTATATTTGGTAGATGTTTTTTAAGCACCCACTGTCTGTCAGCTGCTCTGATAGGTACTTGGAATACAAGGACAAAAATAAAGTGGTCACTGCCCTAGATAAACTTATATCCCATGTACACCTATGCGTTTGTCTTTTTCTTTTCTGTTGGCTAATTTCAAAGAGAGATTAAGAGATTCCATAGTTTGTGTTTTGCTCTTTTTGTAGCAGTATGTTCTTCCTATAATAATTTAAGTCCATTTATTCTTTTCTCCTGAGGGTAGAAATGCTGTTCACTATTACCTGCCTATACATTGTCCTTTCTTATACCTGAAAACTATTCATTTGTCCTTCAGTCTTTTTCAAACCAGGTGATAAGCCAGGAGGCAGCCTTGGATTGGAAGTCAGCAAATTAGAGGTTCTAGTCTCTTTCAGCTACTTACTCTGTGACCTCAGGCAAATCTTTTCATTCATTTACGTAATTTCATTCCTTATTAATTATTATATGCAAAGTTGAACGTCATGACAGTCAGTGGTGAAAGCTTCTGTTATATTTTCCTGCTTTTCAGTTCAGTAAGCATTTGTTTGTATGTTCTGAAGATATGGTACATTATTCTGAGGAATTTAAGATTGCATCTTCTTATTCCTTAGATTTCCTAATTCCTACGCTTGGTTATTTTTTTTCTGTGAGTTGTTTTATTTTGTTTAACTGGGTACAAGTTGTAATGTTAGATAAGGAAATAGTTTTAACCTGTGCCTATGTCAGATTTCCAAATCTAAAATATTATTTTGCTTAATAAATAGCAGAATTTAAGATGGTTCTCATAGCAGTTCAGCTTTTAAATAGTTCAAACGTGTTTTTTCATCTCATGTAAAGTGGATAGATGTTCTACTAACCTTTCTTGCTTATAGACTATCATTGTCTTTTATACAATAGAAAAGGGAGTAAGTTCTTATTCAACACCTAATATGTACTAGACATGTGCTAAGCACTTCACAAATATTATGCTAAGCACTTCACAAATATTATCTCATCTCATTGCTATGATACATCTTAATTAGAAGAATTTATGCTGAGTAATATTATAGTTTTAACTAAGAAGATAATATTTGGCGCATTAACTGAAGGACATGCTAAGCAGTATGTTTCCTTGACCATGCTGCTAGTCTCTGTCTGTCTGTCTCTCTTTCTCACTCACACACACACACACACACACACACACACAATGACACTCACAATCACACACTCAGACTCATTCACATTCACTCACTCATACACTAAAAGATAAAGAGAATACAAGATCCTTCTGTGCTCATTCTTTGGTGACTAAGAAAAGTCTTTGATTTAGCATAGTAAAACACCATCTTACAGGGTCTCATTCAAAGGAGAGGTGTATGTGTATGTAAAAGGGGTGTGTGTGTGTGTGTGTGTGTGTGTGTGTGTGTGTGTGTGTGCACACATATATATCTATATCTATCTATATATTAATGTTTCCATGATAGGCATTATACTAGTAATATTTATTTTTTCTGAAACTTTGATGATCCGTGATCTTCTTGATTAGGTCTTCCCTCCAAAATTGCACATTGCAATCCATTCATACCTTTTCTTTTTTGGTCATTCTTGTCTGTGTTCTCCTCTAAATCCACTATTCAGCATCCCGAATGTGGTCATCACACTTGTTGGAGACATTGTAGATCTCCTGGTGGTTTTGTAGATACTCCTAGTAGAGTGTGTGAGCTGTCCACTTTTATTTTTCTTGATCCGTGATTTGCCCACTTCCCATTCCAGTCCACATCTCTGATCTCTTATACTACTTCTTATATTCAGTTCTTTGTTGATAAAATGCCACAGTCTGCTTAGAACTACTGCATGTTTCTGCTTTGTTCTTTGGATGACTCACAGCTTAGATACCTATGCTGTTCTGTGATTTAAAATCATGTAACATCCTCACAGAATTATTGATAAAGATTTACGTTATTAAATATGTAAAGTTATGTAAAGATGGGTTTTTGATTTAGAAGTTTGGGATCATTAAAACAACGTGCTGAACAGTAATCTGAATGGAATCTGGTCCACTCTTACTTCTGCTCAATTCTAGGCCAAGTTCATTGTCCTTTTGCAGACTCTGTCCAAGGTATACATACTGATTGTTAAACCTTAGGGACTTGAACACCTGTCATTTTTCATCCATTTGGGTTTTCCTGTATATTTAAGTTAGGTTTAGCTCTTTTGAATGATTATAAATCATATTTTGTAGGCAACACAATCAGTGTTATGGGGAACTCTCTTCAATTTAGACTGTGATAGATGTTTCCCCTGACAATGGAAAATATCCTTTGGCAAATCGACATCTCCCTATTTACGTCCTACTAAATTACAATAATTAGTAGGTCATTAAATAAAATTGTCCCTGTTATATCTTTTCAAGGAATTTTGTATGATTTTAACATATGCACAGAAGACACTTTTTGAATGAGACCTTTTAAGAGACAGTATTTGGTCATACCAATTGAATACTTTTTTCAGTTACCACCAAATAAGCACGATGGAATCTTTTATTCTCTGTACCTTTCAGTATAGAAATTGTACAACAGTAAAGACATAATCTACTATAGAATATTGTTTATAAAAGCTTGTTCTGTCTCATTTTTCTTCTAGAATATTTTTGTAAATTATTTCTCATTAAGATTTTGTAGGCATATATGAGTTAGTTTTGTTGATATTTCTTAATCTTTTTTTTTTCCTTAAGTAATGCAATATTACATAGATTGCTGTCTGTAAGATATTTTGAGAACTAGTTCCTCATTGCTTCAGAACTACTCAATTTAAGATACTTGATCTAGTCCAGGTGCTTTTCTGAGTTTTTTTTTTTAGGCTATTTCTGTTATCTCATGTGGCATATCAAGAATGATATTATTAGCATCCAAATGTGGTAGCTCCACTGTCATTGACAAAGGAAATTGTTTGTTATAGAAATCTTAAAAAGTCATTTCCATTTTTATCTATTTATTGTTGTAACAAAAGCACTATCCTTCCCCCTATGTAAGTTGGGCTAGTTTTTCCATAATAGATGTTGAGATCTTCCTTAAGACTTGACTGCTTGGAAGACTAAAGATTCAGACTGTTGATGTCACTCCTTCATCACCTGAGTACAAAACAGCAAGCGTAGTTCAGAAATATTCTGATGCTTGGCTGGTAGGTCATGATGGGTAACTCAGGCAAACTGAGTTGAATCAACTTTAAATATCCTCAGTACTAATACTTGTTGAATAACCTGCTATTGCTAAGTAAATCTCCTTTTCTTAAGGGCTGAGTGTCCCATTTTGTTCCAGCAAATTATCAGAGGACTTACCTGAGTCACACCCAGACCAGAACAGTTTTCTTCACTTGACTCCTTAAATGCTTTTAGGATGATCTGGCTTTATTGGGTCTCATCTGAAGCTTTCTACAAACTTATTTTGCTTTGTCCTGTTTTATGAGGTAATTGTTTGCATATGTAGTCCTTTGCAATTTTCCTGTTTAAGATTTTACAAATGAATTTATGTTCTAAATTAGTGTTGTCTTTGGTGTCTGTATCTCTGGCAAGGAAATGAAGCATTTGCTGAGAAGTTTCATTGATGCTTTTGGCCTTCTTATTGTGGCTATTGCTTTTACATTGGCTAAATTTTCATAGGAAATCCTGCTCTTCCCTGTCAATGTATATTTGTCAGTTTCCCATTTTGCTTTCTTTTTAAAAATAAGTTTATTTATGCCTTGTTTTGTCTTTGCATAACAGTTATTTTCCACTGTTACCTTCTACCCCCTCCACCCTGAATATTCATTCTCTTGTGACCAACAAGTAAGCAAAAACACCTTCTGCAAAACCAGCATTTTAACAGTGGATATGTTCATCTACCCAGGTAGTGCCATATGAGGCAGATAAGTTTCATTATTTCCTCTTTGAGATCTTCATTAGATTTTCCATTAGAGTTTTACTTCCTTCGAGTAATTGTTTTATTTACATTTTATAGACTCCCCTGCCCATTCTTCTGCTTTGAGTTTGTTTAAAAGGTCAGTTTGGAACTGTTTTGATTGCATAGCATTATTTTCTCTATTCTTTTACTTTGCTGTTGATTTTGATCTCTAGTTTAGAAAGTTGATGGTTTGGCTTTTCATAGACCAGCTGGTTAGGAAAGGATGTCCACATCAGTGCCTAGTTATTTTCTGCATAGACAGTTTATTTTTGTGTGTGTTTGATGTTATTGGGTGATTGCCTTGTTCATCATCTTGGGAAAGCATTCATAATATAGAGGCATAAACTTTTCGTGTGGTCTGTAGGACTTTGGTTTCCTTCAGTTCTTGATCCAGAGTTATTTTCCATTATTTTTCATCAGTCTTCCCCTACACCTTTGCCTGGAAGTTAGAAGGTATGATAGTGTATATTGATTTGCGTAATTTGTAGTCTTAATAAGTTCTTTGCAAAATTTTCCCACTTTATCATCCTCTGCAACTAATGTTAATGTGTATACAAGTTCTATTTATTTTTGCAATGACATTTCTGCTGATGTTCTTCATAAGTACTGTAATATGAAATGGTGAACTATCTCATGAAATGATGTTTCTGACTGTTTTGGATGCATGATAAAATCAATTCCACCAACTCCTTTATTGGTCTCTCCAAGGCAGATATAGGTGTTAACTGTCCTCCCATTTAGCTGCAACTTCTTTTTGTCTTTCATTTATATTGTCAAAATTTATATACTTCAGTTTCTGGAATAGTATGGTAGTTTGTTGCTTGTCAAAGATCTCACATTTAGAGTACTTAAACAATAGTTCAACTAATATTTGATGGTTAAAAAGCTAGTGATTTTTACAGATGAAAATTCATTTGTTATACAGCTTATAGTAAGTAAATGAGATTTTAACCAGTTATCAGTAGGAAATGTTAATGATTGTTTCAAAATATTATTTATTAGTAAATTTCTATATTTGACATTGTACAAGCACATTCATAGTTCTGAGTTTCCTCTACAATATTAGCAAAATTTGCAGCTGGCGTCAAAATAATCTTTCCAGGTACAGTGTGACATGGTAGAAAGAACTTCATTGTAGTCAGAGGACTTATTTTAAGAGCCTAATTTGGCAGCTTCTGCCTTTATGACTTTGACCAAATGACTCAATCTTGGGGCCTTAGTTTCAATATATGAATGAATTATAAACTCTTCCAGCTCTAAATTTGTGGTCCTATGATTCTACATTTGATGGAAAGTAACACTCAGAATTCAGTATTTGAAAATAAATGTAAACATTTGTTTTAATCATTACACATCTATAGTCATAGTTTTAAAACAGATAAATTAATTGGCAGAAGCTTCTAGTTTCATTGAAATTATATATACGCTTTTGTGCATTTACATTTTTAATGCTTTACTGCATATGCCTTTTTTTGTATGCATGTATCTGAGCAGTTCTTTTTTGATAGGTTTGCAAGGTTTTGTTAAAGATACATATAAAGGTAAATATGCAGATGTTTAAATGACTTCATATGTATAATCTGTCATATTGCCTGCCTTCTCAAAAGGTGAGAGAGAAGGAGTGGGGAAAGGGGGAGAATTTGGAAATCAAAATTTAAAAAATCGATGTTTAAAGAATTTTATATGTAATTGGGAAATATTTAATGAAATAAAATTGTATTTTTAAAAATGATATATGTGGAGAGGCAGTATGGTGTTAATTGATAGAAAGTTGGTCTCTAGACCAGGAACCAAGTTCAGGTCCTACCCTGAACACATCCTGATTATGTGACTTTGAACAGTCACTTTACTTCTCAGTACCCTAGGCAACTAAGAAGCTAAATTGAAGAAAAAGAGCCAACCTACTTTGCTAAAGGAAGCTTCTTTGCAATGATGAAATTATGAATTTGGTTTTTTTTAAAAAGGCACATATTTTCCTCTCTTGTACCAAATCTCCAGCCAGAATGTGTTAAATAAAGTATAAGGATACAGCAAACTGTTTAATAGTGAAATAGAGTGAATTTAATCATACTATATATTCATTACATTTGGTTTTTTGTTATTTTATTCTAGTGGTCAAGGAAGCTTACTCCAGCCTTTTATATACTACAGATTTCTTACTCTGCGATATTCCTCCCGAAGAAATCCCTATTGTCGGTAAGATCACATCATACAAAAGACTTAGATCTACCTTTAAGGAAGAAAGGCACCATAATCCTTAGCTTTATTTATTCTCTATGATCTAATACATAGCTGCCATGTTAGAATTTTGAAATAGTTGAAATTTACTCTTAAATTTAAGAAAATTTTAATGTATTTTTATTGTGTAAGTGTGGCTTGCATTATTAGCTGCATAATATTTTTACGAAGTACACTGAATGTCCTATTGTGCGGGAGGCCCTGTATTCTTGAAGGCTTTGTCTCAGGAGGGAGCATAACCTCTGACTGGTTCTTCCAAACTTGAAAAGCTTTGTGTCTTGCAGTGAATTGTGTGCCTGTTGTTGGTTGGCCATCTAGGTTTAGAGAGGCTCATCCCTAGGCAGTAGGTTATCATGGAGTGAATATTTTTGGCCACAGGAACTGACAAAGACTCTGCTAAACTGTGTTAGTGAAGGGACCATGCACACACACTCATGGTAAAACTAGGGATCTTGTGGAGGGCCGAAGTGTCACATTTTGTAGTCTGAAGTCAAAGGAACAAACATAAATCTGTTTATCTGCTATATGAAAGAACCTGAACTGTGGAACAAGGATGATGAGACAGTTCCCAACCTTAGTATAGGTTTACAAATGAGGCATACACATGAAAAGTCAGCTAACCATATTGTAGAGAAATAACTGCTTAGTACAATATAAGCAGTGTTTCAGGTCTATGTGTGATGAATTGCCAGTGAATAATACAGGCTATGAGTGCTAAAGGAGCTAAGAATTAAGGGGGCCTTCAGAAAGGAGCAGCAGATTGACTGGGCCCTAGGAAATGCAGAATTTAGATGGGGTGGAGAAAAGAAAATATTTGAATGGGGAGTGGAAAGAAAATCGCATGAAAAGTTGGAAGGAGTAGAAGACAAGATTTGTTTAGAGGGACAGCAGGGAGACCGTTTGTTTGGAGCAGAGGGTTCAGGAAGGTAAGAAATTGGAAAGAAACTTAGAATGGTAAGTTGAACTCAGACCTTGTGAGAATCATGAATGTCAAGGTGAGAAGTTTTACCCTGAGGATATTTAGGATCTATTTAAGGTATCTGGGGCAGGGTGTAGTTTTGGAGTTGTAAGAACCTAGTTAATAGTACCTGGATAGTACTACTCTACCCCCTTCTACCGCAGCCCTACTCTACCCCTCTTCTCTCTCTCCCCTCTACCATGTACAGAAGCTTCCCTATAATGGTATACCATGCTCCTGTTAGTGTGGAAATAACAGACTTGCACATTTTTATGTGCTGTTGGTTTCATTTATACATCATTGTCTGCAGGGATAGCCGTTCTACCACAGATCACAAGCTGTCTTTGGGCTCCCTCCACATTTGTTTGGGCTCCCCAGAGGGAGTGTCTCTGGTTGGTGTAGCCACTCACTGATGGAAAGCAGGGAGTGTTGGTGGATAGAGACTGCACATTGGCTGTCTCGATCTCTCTTCTTCTATCCCCTTGTTCAGTTTGAAGATGAAGGGGTATCTTTGCTCCTGATTTGTGTTTTGAGGCATTTGAACATCATAGTTGATTAGAAGGGTACAGAAGTACTGTCTGGCCTGTGCTTTAGTTTATTAGACGCTTGCACACTTTTCACCTACAGCCTGCACTTAGATAAACCTTGAAGGGCCACTTATCTCCTATGTACATAGAACTTTATAGAGCTCATAAATGTGAGGCAGGTAAAAGCATTACAGTGTATTTCACACAATGGTATATGGGTATTTTCTCTCTTTACAGGAAGCATGTGCTTGCAGTTGCACTACACATGTTTCAAATTCACAGCACAGCTTTTGTAATTACACACCTGGCTTTTATGAGGTGGCACCTAGATTGAGTGCCAGGCCTGGAGTCAGGAAGACTTGAGTTCAAATGTAGTCTCAGGCGATTATTAGCTATATGACCCTGGATAAGTTCCTTAACCTTTGTTTGTCTCAGGTTCCTCAGCTTTAAAATAGGGATACTAAGAGCGCCTTGAATGAAATAATATTTATAAAGCACTTAGCACAGTGCCTGGCAAATAATAGGTGCTCTATATATGCTTATTCCCATCCTTTCTCTTCTAATGGCTCTTCCCTCCGCCTTCATACAGGTTGACATAAAGCATTTGAAGATCATTGTTTTGGTAGTGTACAGGGCACATTGAAGGAGACAGAGAAATAGCTTAGGAAATAGTTCTCCACCTGAGTATAAGGTGATCAGGACTTGAGCTAACAAATAAATTACTAACCAAAGTTGTAGTAAAACAAATATATAAAAGATGTCCTGGCTTCATTTTAAATGTGTTACTCAACTACTAGTATTGATCTATCATTTTCTTAAGTATTATTTCTCTTAGTTTAATATGATTAGTTTTTATATATTTTAACCAAAACCCTGAGTTAGTAAAAATTGTCACCAAGTCTTTTTATACTTACCAGTTATATATCCAGGTTCATTCATTATCCTGAAATCCACTTCATTAAGCTAATATTTCCTATACAATGTCAAGAAGGCTTCTTTTGTGTTGCAGCATGTTGGTTTTTTTTTTTTTGCTGTATTGACTCTTCTCCCCAAAGAGTTTCTACCCTTCCTATATTGTTATGTTAATATATGGCCTCTCCTCCATTTTCCTGATTTAGGGCTCACTCAGCTAGCAGGTAGTCTTTGCAAAGCTCCTAATGTGAGCCTTATGTAGCACTATTGTTACGGGGTTTTATGACTGTGTGCAGGCCCTTATTTCTTTGTAACTCCCCTTCATTATTGTAGACAATTAAATTTTTCCAAAGTTTTGCCTTCTCCAATATCCTGTTAACTTTAATAGGTATGCTTTCCTCAGCCATTTCTCTCCATATACCCTTTAGTCATTTAGACAGATCAGAAAAATTTGTGGTTATATAATGAAATGAAGACGACTGAGAAGGCCTGAGCTAAATAAGACTAGCTAATGTCTGCAAATAAACTACTTAAAGTTTACCTGGAAACAAATTTCTATGAAAATTTAAGGTAGTAGGAAAAAAATAGCTTATTGGAAACCTCTTAAATGTCTATAGACACATAGGAAAAATTTGTGGTTTTTCGAACTGTAATAGTTTTGATACCTTATCAGAAGCACTTACTTCACAGTATTCTTCCAAGGTAAATTAGAGACAGTATCAATAATGTGCATGCTCACCCCGATGATGGCAGTGAGAGCTGGGATAGAAGCAGCAGTGGTGGGCTGGAGGATCCTGCTTTCTTAATCTTTATCCTTTGATAAAGGATGTACATTTCCGTGAAAATACTATATTTGGGATCTTCTCCTGTCAGACCACTCCTTAGTTGTTTTTGCTGAATTCAAAGTCACATTCACGTCACACCCCAGAATGGTGGGTGTCCCCAAAGCTCTGTCTGGGGTCCTTTGTCCCCTCTATATACTGTTGCTTGGTGATCTCATCAGCTCCCATGGATTCAATTATCATCTCTAAGCTAGTGATCCCAAATATTTTTATCCAACCCTAACCTCTCTCCTGACATCCAGACTCATCTCTAGCTGCATTATAGACATCTCAAACTGGATATTCCTTAGGGATCTTGTACTCGGCATATCCAAAATTGAATTTTTTATCTTTCCCCCCGAAGTCTCCCCTCTTCTGACCCTCCCTAGTATTATTGAGGCTATCACTATCTTCCCAGTCACCCAGGCTTACAACCTAAGATTCCTGATTTTTCTCCCCTCTTCTCCCCCCATCCAGTCTGTTGCCAGGTCCTGTTGATTTTACCTTTACAGCATCTCTTATTTGATTCGTTCTCTCCTTTGACATCATTTCCATCCTGGTAAAAAGCCGTCATCAGCTCATAGCTTGATTGTTGTTAGTGGGTTTGCCTCCCACAAGTCTTTCTCTACTCCAGTCATTCTCCATTCAGCCACCAAAGTGATGATCTTGACTGTGTCACCCCTTCCTCTGGACCCAATAACCTCCAGTGACTTCTTGTCATCTCCAGGATCAAATACAAAATCGTCTGGCATTCAAAACCCTTTACAACCTATATCTCTCCAGTCTCCTTATCCCTTACATACTTTCCATCTGGTGAGACTGGCCTCCATGCTGTTACTTGAACAAAACATTGTTTGACTCAGCTCTGAGCATTTTCACTGGTTGTGTCCCTTGCCTAGAGAGTGCCAGCACCCTCTTCCCACCTCTCTAGAAGTCTTTCACATTCCCTCTTAATGCTAATGCCTTCCCTCTGTTTATTATCTCCAATTTATTCTTTCTAGATCTTGTTTGTAAGTAGTGGTTTGCTTGTCTCCTCTCATTAGACTGAGTTTCTTGAGATCAGGGGACTACCCTTCTTTGTATCCCATTGCTTAGCACGGTGCCTAGCACCGATAAATGTTGGCTAATTGATTTGTGTGGATCTGTGAGAATCAAGAGAACCCTTCCCCCGTTCCTTGAGATCAGGCATAGTCCTTGTTGCCTTGTTGCCCACAGCACTGGCCCAAGCCTGACAGCTTCCACTGGGCATTGTGCCTCTGCTGGCTCCAGCCTCTTAAAGGAAGCCTCTCGGTGTGTCAGGTCAGTGTCAGCCACAAGTGGCTTCTGTTTGCTGTCCCATGCTCTATCTCCTCTTACTTTTTCCCTTTTTTTGTATTTATTTAGCATTTAATTTTTCCTCAGGTACATGTAATTTCCTGTTTCTTTGCAAATCCACACAGCTCCTGCATAATCTCCAGCATTCTTTCTCCTTTATTTTCTCTCCACTGTTCTGCCTGGCTCCTTCATTCCCCATGCATTCTTCTCTTCAGATTTCCACATGACTCATTAAAGTCAGAAGACCCTTCTATAGCATATGAAAGGCTATATAAGAAGGGATAGATAGAAGTCCTCTCAGCTTACATGCCCACTGTACCCCACACTCTAGCTGTAAGATATAATGGGTCAGGAGGAACCCTGGTATGGACAGCCTCTGCCCCAAAGGGAGGAATTGAAGATAACTCTTCAGATATCTGAGTACTGACCAATCACACATGAAAGTGGTTTCCAAAATAGACTTTAAAATTTTAATAGGCTGCAAAATTTGAAATTAAGCAAATGAGACAGGCTGCAGTTAATTGACTCTGCTACTGACTTGTTACAAAGCATTTTGCCTACATTATCTCACTTGAGATAATCCTATGAGGGGTGCTTATAGGTATTATACCCATTTTGCATATATAAAACTGAGTCTCCAATTTCCTAGCTAGTAAAGTATAAGAGGTACTCTAGGTCTTCCAAACGCCTGTATTCTGCCCAGTATTTTGCATTAGAGTGTTTGCTGCAGAAATATGTTGGACTAAATAGAAGATGCCTTTATTTTTTATGGAAGGAAAGAAGTAAAGCAAATCTCAAAAGGAATTTTTTACCTCACTCATTAGGAATTCCTGAAATGATATTCTCTAGCATTTCTAAACACCAAAAATTCATAGAAATTATACAATTTGGATAGAAAACTTAATTGATTTTTTTGCTTTGCTTTTCGTCCTCATTTCACCACTTACTGCCTTGTATTCAGGAGCATTGATGCTTTTAAACCAACCTTTCCTAGGCAATTAAGATATAAGAAGCTTAGATTTGGGGAATTTTAGTGTAGCATAGGTTTTTTAAATGTGTTTTCCCTAGAATGCATTTTTAAAAATAATTTTACCTGTGAGAATTTTAACAATTGAAAATTTCCTATTTGTTTTGTACAAAAATATTGCTTTGTGTTTATATTTATGAAAGAAAATAATCTTATCTTTCAGGACCTTATTTAATGAACTGAGGATTGTTGTTGAACATCTAATAATGAAACCTGCGTGTCCACTGTTTGTGAGAAGACTATGTCTCCAGAGCATTGCTTTTATAAGCAGATTGGCACCAACAGTTGCATAGTTTAACATACAGTTAAATTATATGTAACATGAACATTGTAAGCAGTTGGTACTTCTGCAAATGATTGTAAATGCCAGGTATTACACTGATTTTGGTCCAGGTTGTGTAATTTCTCTCTGTAAAAATGTTTAATTCCGTAGTACGTTAAATCAAGTCTTTGGTTTCTGAGAAAAACATTGTGCTCATGGTGTAAGTAGGTTTGCATCTTATAAGCAAAAGTCTATTAAGCTAAAGACAGAATAGTTTAAAACAATGAAACTATGCCTAACACCACTAATTACATAAATTTCTTACCCAAAAAGTTGCTAAATTTCTTTCATGCCGCTCATGTTAGCTATACTTTGCATGTGATGCAAGCTTCTGATTTAGTCTCCAACTTAATATTTGTGAATGTGTTGAGACAGTATTCTTTCTTCCATTTGGTAATTTCAGTTAAAATAATTTTAACAGAAGTAGTGGAACTGCATCTATTTTAAAACTTCATCTAAACAAATTGATTATATGTTGTTTTATGGAATAAATTTCTTTAGTCCACAGTTTAGAAGAGGGTTTTGTCATACTTTAATGGCTAGTCCTTCTTTGTTTTGTCAATAATTTGGGTAATTGTGACTATAAAAAATTCAATCAATAGCTTTGTTAGATGTGTGGTTGTAAAATCATTTCAATCACCTAACCATTTTGGACAGGTCCATAGGTATGTATTGTAAGGTGCAATCTTCCATTCACTTGATCCTTTGACTAGAATTTGTCAAAGAATTTGAATAGGTTAGGATTCTAAAACTGAAACAAAAAATCTTGTTCCTCTTTCTTAATACATGTGGTGATACTTCAGGTATTATCTTTATAGAATCTCATAATCTAGATTTTAAACAGCCAACTTTCTTGGTTTCTTAGGCTTGAATTTACACGAAAGATTGCAGCTGTTGAGATACCACGTCAAATAAATGCCTTTAGCTGAAGATTAATTGTGAACTCGAGTGACTATACTTGGTGACTTATTCTGATAATAATGAAGTTTATGCCATATATATTTTATGTTCATTCAGCAAACCTGATTAAAAAGTTCCATGAGAAAGTTTATATATAAGGTAACTGATGAAAAAAATGCAGTATGTATCCTTTTTCTGTAATAGGTAAATTTTGGAGAGTTGGATACAGTATACAACTGTGACTTTATTTGTATGAATTGTTAAATCCTGTTCATTGAGCCTCACTGCATTCCTTTATAAAACTCATTCTGATTTTTATTACTGTTGCATGATTGGAAAATATTTAAAGTATTGCAAAACTTCGATGGTCCAAAGTAAGGTATATTAGTTCTTTGTAACTAGTTTTTTTTTAATGTGTGTGCATGTAATTTAGACTTTATCAAAATACATTCATTAATAACTTGTCAGTAACCATCAGTTATCTGTACCTTTTTGCTCAGCCTGCAGACACAAAGGCAATGTTTCTAAAATGGACTAGAATAATTCTATTTGATTGCTCTTATTTTATTTGATTGAGCTCACTTTAATCAACTATTTATGAGACAGTTATCCAGTAAGTTGGAGAAGCAACTGCATAACACAGTTGACCTTTTTTGTGACTATCCTTATCATCATTATCTGTAATCTGATGGTTTTATAACTAAAATTTCTATAGCAATAAAGTGAATGTAAAATTAAATTAACCAGTATGTTCCTTTCTAAGAATTTTTTTTTGGAAAAATATTCTTTATTAGATCAGGAATTTTTGACAAGAAATAGATTATTTCAAATCCATGCATAATTTTATTATTTGTGTGTTTCATTTCTGCCATGGAGCATGCTTTACTTCTCATTAACTATAAGTAAAATGTTGTTTAAAACAGGTATCCCAACTTCTTTATTTTGAAGACAGTTCTTGCTCAGAAATAATGGAAAAAGCAGGAAATATTTTCTGTTGTTGATAGAGACAATTATAACATTAAAACTAGAAGTGGTGGGTATTTATTTTAAATAGTCTAATGATTGTCAGACCCAGTGGTTACTACAGTCAGTTGTTATCTCTTGTGTGCTTGTTTTTGGCTTAGTAGAAATCTAGATTTGTTTTTAAACCTTATTTTCATTTATAAATAACTCTCTTAAACTTCTAGAAAGTAAGTATGATACAGACAACAGCTCAGAATGAGAATTTGCATAAAATACCTTTTGTCTTCCTTGTGATCACCAAATTTTTACTGGCCTGAAGGACTGACAACGAGCAACCAACAGAGATAATTTTCTTCTCACCCCAATTGCCCTACCTTACCCCTTCCTAGGAAAAGATGCTTTGTAGAGACTTCCAAAATGGGCAAATTCTGGTGTTGCCAGCGGTCCCACAGACAGATTTTTATACGTAAGAGCCCTTCATGAAATAATTTTTAATAATTGTGTATAGACTAGTTAGATAAGTCTACCTCATACTCAAATTAGTCCAGAAGTTGAGTAGCCAACTGATTTAATACCAGTATATATTAAACAATTGTATTATGTGTGACAACTGATTAAAAAACCATAGGATTACATAATGGAAATTTAGCATCAGTAATTTGGGCTGTGCTGCAAAAGAAATCAATATTTCAGAGTGGTATTTGTCACTGGGCAGTTGAACTTGTTCAAACATTTTGTTAACAAAAATGAAAAGTGTTCACTGCCTCTTCCTTTTCTGATCTCACTTTTGTTAGAAAAATACCCAACAGTTTCTTTAATGTTCACCACAAAGTCCTGCTTCTACTTTAGTAGATATGGTCCCCTTGGATGGGGTTAGAGTATTGAAATTATACTAAAATTTGAATAGTCAAAAAACCAAGTTTCTTAAATCCATTTTGGACTTGGAGATTATTGGAATCATATTTATTGTGTTAGAATTTGATATAGATAGGCCTTTCTTCTTGAAAAAATAAAGTCAGGTGCCTTTATTTCCTATTCATTCAAAGATTGAATGTTTCAGGATCTTTCACATAATTGCAACAAATGTACAAGTTTAAATTTAAAGTAGAGAATGCTCAAAACGGGGGGCTAGGTGGTGCCTGGAGTCAGGAGGACCTGAGTTCAAATGTGGCCTCAGACACTTAACACAAAACTAGCCCTGTGACCTTGGGCAGGTCACTTAACCCCAATTGCCCTACCTTACCCCTTCCAAAAAGAAAAAAAAATACTCAAAACACTCGTCTGACTTTTACTATTGAGCTACTACTGTCATACTAGTGACCCTGGTTTGCAACCTAAGTTACTGTAACGATACTAGGATTTGAAGATCTTCCACGCCCCTTGAGCTTGCTGATGTAGCAGGAAGGGGTGGAGCAAGAGAACGCCGGAGCCAAGCTAATCTCAGTGCGGTGAGGACTGGAAGCGGCGTCAGAGGCAGTGGCTGCGGCTGCGAACTCCTTTTG
>CM053592.1:110270327-110304344 GCA_028646515.1 Pseudochirops corinnae | reverse complement strand
CATGTATTTGATTGCTTGTCCTTCCAATGGGGGTGGGTGACAAGGGAGGAAGAGAAAGAATCTAGAATTTAAAGTTCTATAATCAAATGTTAAAAATATATATGTATTTATATATATATATATACAATTATTATTATTATTATTATTATTATTATTGTTATTATTAACTATATCCAACTGGAACTTGAGATACACAGGCGCTGTGGTAGGGAGATCCATCCTGCCCTACCAGAAAGTCAGAGGGGGGAGGGGGGAGGGCATAGGAGAGAATAGATTGGGTGAGGGGTTATACAATGGGATGGCTGTTTTGGGGCAGTGGGTAGGGGAAAGATGGGGAGAAAATTTGTAACTCAAAATTTCGTGGAAATGAATGATGTAAACTAAAATAAATAAAAATTTTAATTTAAAAAAAAACATTATTATCTTTCAAAGGATACAGTTACTGAAATATCCCCTATTGGAGTTTTCTAGCATCTTATTTTTGAATAAACATATACTCACTCACCAAAATCAACCCTGTTGGAAGAAACAACAGTGAAATTTCTTCATACTACCTTCACTATCCTTTGCTTCTTCATAACTATCTGTATAGTATTGGTCAAAGAGTTCAGAAGAGCAAATTATCATTTAATACATTTAAATAGGCCACTTTTTTCAAGGCCAACCCATATCTGAAGCAACTCTAAAGCTGACTCTGGACAATTCCTATCACTTATGACATGACTTTTTCTTTTTAATAAAGTTTTGTTTATTTTTAGTTTACATCATTCATTTCCACGAGATTTTGAGTTACAAATTTTCTCCCCATCTTTCCTATACCCACCACCCCAAAACAGCGATCCCACTGTATACCCCTTCCCCAAATCTGATATCTCCTATATCCTCCCCCATTACCCCTCTGACTTTCCGGTAGGGCAAGATGGATCTCCTCACCCCAGTGCTATATCAATTCCCAGTTGTATGTAAATAATAATAAAAATATATACACACATATATATATATATATATATATATATATATATATTTAGCATTTGATTATAGAACTTTAAATTCTAGATTCTTTCCCTTCCTCGTCACCCACCCCCACTGGAAAGACAAGCAATTCAATGCAGGCTGCACATGTGTAGTTACGCAGAACATCTCCACAATGGACATATTGTGAAAGACTGACTGTATTTCCCTTCTTCCTCTCCCACCCCCCTTGTTCTGTTCTCTACTTTGTCCTTGTCCCTTTACAGAAGTGTGTGCTTCTAACAACTCTCCCCCTCCAACCTGCCCTCCCCTCCATAATCCCCTCTCTCATCCCCTTGCTCCCTACTCTCCTGTAGGGCAAGATACCCAATTTAGAGTGTATGTTATGATGTGACTTTTAAAGGCTTATCCTTCTATAGGAAATACCCCAAATAGGCAGCCCCAAATTAGCAGTACCCAAACATGGACATAATAAACTCAGTCTGGAAGACAGCCCCATCTCCTTTTAGGCCCATTTCACTTAAAGCCATTACAGAAGTATCTACCTCCTCTTTTAGGGTGAAAAACCCATATAAGATTATAGGATCTAGAGAAGGAAACAACCTTAGACATCACCTAGCTGAACTCTAATTTGTAGGTAATAAAATTGAGGCCTAGAGAGATGTGATTCCCCCCAAGGTAAAAAAGATTAGAGCTGGAATTTGACAACTATGCTCTTTCCACTATGCCACATGACCTCCATTTAATGAAAAACTTCCTAACAAAGCTGTCCAATTGTGGAATGGAGATTTTCAACTTGATGCTGTAAGATCTCCTGGGATGTTGAGATGTTATAACAGTATTCTTGTTCCAGTATGGATTAGATTATTGAGTTTCTGATGTTGCTTCTAACTCTGATTTTCTCAGAATCCATCTCGAACTTTTCAAATCTGTAGTATTCAAACAAGTTACTAACTATAGCAGAAGTGGAATGATCAGCTTTCACATTAAAAACAACCAAACAATCCAGGGGGCTTAGAAGAAACTTTAAAAATGTGTGACCCCCAGTCAGATTGGCTAAGATGACAGGAAAATGACAAATGCTGGAGAGGATGTGGAAAAATTGGAACACTAATGCATTGTTGGTGGAGTTGTGAACTGATTAAACCATTCTGGAGACCATTTGGAACTATGCCCAAAGGGCTATAAATAATTGCATACCTTTTAACCCAGTAATACCACTTCTGGGGTTGTATCCCAAAGAGATCATAGAAGTGGGAGGAAGACCCATATGTACAAAAATATTTATTGCAGCTCTCTTTGTGGTGGCAAAAAAACTGGAAATTAAGGGGTTGCTCATCAATTGGGGAATGGCTAAACAAGTTGTGGTATATGAATGTAATGGAATCCTATTGTGCTATAAGAAATGAGGAGGAGACAGACTTCATATTCACCTGGAGAGGCTTATATGAACTGATGCTAAGTGGGAAGAGCAGAACCAGGAAAAATTAGTATACAATCACTGACACGTCGTATGTGTGATGACCAGCCTTGATAAACTGGACTCTTCTCAGCAATGCACAGCTTTAAGACAACTCTACAAGTCTCAGGATGGAAGGAGATACCCCCATTCAGAGAAAGATCTAGAAAGAACAGAGTTTAAATGGAGACTGAAGCACTCTACATGCTATTATTCTTTTCCATGTTTGGTTTTGTTTCCTTTTTCCTATTGTCCACTCCATTGGTTACAACCCTTCTATACAACTAGACTGATGTCCAACGTGAAAGTATTTGCAGATTTTATACTTGATTTTATGCCGCCATGGGGGTGGGGGGGAAAGGGAGGAGAGAAAACTTGAAACTCAGGAGACTCTGGAACTGAATCTTGTAAACTAAAAGTAAATAAACAAATCAATAAAAAAGAATAAGTAAAAGACAAAGAAAAAAGAAATATCATTACAAGGGAACTGCTGAGAATGGTCAAGAAAGAATAAAAGTTGAAGAAGACAGCTGGTTACCATCCTCAACAATCAATGGTAAAGAGCTGCTGTTATTCTCAAATGGAATTCAACACAGGAGCGAAGCAAAACATGAAGCTATGAGAACAAGTGCTATTTAAGGATTAACTGGGATGTTTTCAGTATAATGGAACATCGAGTATTCCTAAATGATTCACAAGCTCCCTTTTGTGACAGACTTGTGAGTTTACTGTGGAGGCTACACTACAGGATCATTTTTTCCCTTTAAGACTGTGCACACTTTTTTTTTTAAATTAAAATTAACCCAAGGTGAACAGTAACCCATTAGAAGTGACAATGCGTAATATACACTAATAAGAGCATGAATCATTACTGAATTTTGCTTTATTTTTTTATTTGAAATGTGTGCTATGGTGTAGCTTTACATTTGTCATAAAGTTAACAAGGCCAGGATGAGTCTTTCTTGTTTTCATTTTAAAATATTTAATAATAAAAGGTGTTAATAAATGAATGATAATACATTTTTGGTTTGAAATAAGTAAAAAAAAAAAAAGATTGACTTGCTTAGAGTTTCTTTTAGTTATGTGAGCATGTTGCTGAAAATGGACTTTTAAGTTAGTAAAACTTCAGCAAAGTATAAAGATAAGCAAATTGGAGCTAAGTTCTTCTCTTAATTTTTAAAATACAAAACTATTTCCAACAGGCAGTATGACTTACTGGATAGAGTGGATAGAAGACCTGAATTCAAGTTCTTCCTCTGACACATTTTGGTTATGGCACTCTGGGCAGGGGGCTTAATTTCAGTGCTGTAGGGAACTGTCTACAATTCTAAGTTCTAGAGGAGGTACCTGCCTGTATTGGTGGGGGTAGCTCCTTCCTTGGGGCTCCCTATGCCAATGAAGTTACAGATATGGTTCCTTCCCCACCAAATCACATAGATCTTAATTTTTTAAAAATAAGAATTCTGTCTTTTTAAATGCGACTAGCAACAAAATTGTATGATTTATCACTGATACCCCCATATAGAACACTGAGGCATGTATATGAAAACAATGTGCGCAGAATTATTTCTTATATAGCAATCATTACCTTGTATTCAGTTTAAAAACTTGCAAAATGTACCTGTTTGTCCCCAGGGTACTGCCCTCTTGTGGCAAATTGTCAAAAAAAAATTCTTAAACCCTTGGCAAACTGGAATTTGATTTATTAGTTATAACTGTAAAAAATATATATTTTGATACAAGGAAAGTTTGTCTTCTTTTACTTTAATCCAATTATGTTCACTTTAAATTTCTCAGTCAAGAAGAAATAAGAAAAGATCTGACTAGGAGATTAGAGGTTCTTAACCTTAGACCTTTCAAGGAGACCCATAAATAGAATAGAAGGGTGTCCATGAACTTGGAAGGAGAAAAAAATGCACTTTAGTTTCACTCACTTCTAATTGAAATTTAGTATTTCCTTCAATTATGAATACAGGAAACAAACCATAATAATATTTTCAGTAGCTGTGATTATTAACAATAGAAATCACAGATGCTTCATATTACATTATAGTAATTGCTGTTCTCCCAAAATATCATTTATGCTCATAAACACTTAGGAATTACTATAGTTACTAGGCTCACCAATAAGTATATTACAAGTTTTTTTGAAGGCAAATATTCTGATAACTTTCAGTATAACTAATTTCCTTTGTAATACAATGTATTTTATGCATTTAAAAACTTTATTCTAAGGAATCCATAGGCTTCATAGACTGCCAGAGGTTCATGATGCAAAAAGTTTAAAAAACTCTTAGTTTAGATATGAAAATAATTAGGAAACAATGCTTCCCCTTGCAGAGCTTACATGCTATTGTTAGCCAAGCATTTTTGTTTTAAACATTTGTTTTTTGAGGGATCTAAGCAAGCTAATGAATCTTTTTAACTCCTATTATCTATCAGTCAGCCATTCCTTCAGTAAACATTTATTAAGCACCTACTCTGTGCCAACCACTATATTTAAGCTCTGGAGATACAAAAAGAAGCAGAAGACCATCCCTGCCCTCAAGGAGCCCAAATCTAATGGAGGAGACAACAAGCAAACAAATATGGACCAACTACTTACAGAAAAATAGCAAATAAAAGAGAGAAAGGGGCAACTACGTGGTGCAATGGACCGAGTTCTGGGCTTGGAGTCAGGAACTTCCTGAGTTCAAATCAATCTAGCCTCAGACATTTTCTGGCTGTGTGACCCTGAGCAAGTCACTTAACCCTGTTTGCCTCCATTGCCACACAGCTAGGTAGGTCAGATTTGAACTGAAATCTTTTTGACTCCAGGCCAGGCACTTTATCAACTGCTACCTCTCTGCATCTTGGTGAATCTACTCATATATCTTCAAGTTAAGGGTCTCTTATAAGGTCATTTTTTTCTCAACTCAACCCAAATTATCTTACTTTCTTTTTCCAACACATCTTCATGACACCTGCATTAACTTAAAGATATGACTCAGTCAACCAATCAACAAACTAAAAACCTCTTCATTCTCTGGCATGTCTATAATTCATTAATTGCTATGGTGTCTACAAATTGCTAAATAAATCTATGTGCAACTAATAGGAAAATAATTCAAGTTTCAGAGGTACTAAACATATAATCAAAAAGAAGTTTAGGTACTGGTTGAGCCTGTCAACATGACATTCCGGGCTTGAAGAAGCTTCCAAAACTGACCCAGACATCCTTCTAGTCATCATCTGACCAGTACATATTTGTGTTTTCATGCACAGGGCAATTGAGATGTGTTTCCTACCTCCCAGGTATATGTTTATATTTATGTTTGAAAGTACTGCTCCCTAGAGGTTGATTGCTGTTGACCAGATGACCCCTATCTTTAAGCTGCTTGCATCTTATTATGGCTTCAGAGATTCCCAGAGGAGGGGACCAAAACCAGCAGCCACCCCCACCTCCAAAGCAGTGACCTGCACTGACACCAGCACTATTCAGCATCACTAACCACAGCCAAAAGGCCCCATGATACCCAGCCAGCATAAGGCTTTGGAGAAATAAAAGATAGGTTCTCAGGAAAAAGTTAAAGGCCCCTAATTCAAATCAGGCTTTAAAAATACATTCCTGTCTATTTAGCAAGAGGTAGCATGTTGTAGTAGAGAAAAAACTAGACATAGACCCAAAAGGTATGTGATATTTACAAACTGGATGAACCTGAAGAAATCATTTAACCATACTGATTTTCAGTTTCCTTATCTGTAAAATGGGGGCAATATTACCTGGAATGCCTACTTCACAGGGTGGCTTTGAAGGTTGAATGAGATAATGTATATTAAAGGCTATGTGAATGTCAGCTCTTATTACTGATATTATTATTTAAAATCTAAAACTTCAATGCTTAGAGAAATTAATAGAAGGGGGAGGTAATGAACAGATCTATTCTATATTAAAAACGACAGGGGAAGGAGCAATAGTTAACCTGTATCTGCTTGTTAGTATTAGCTCTGCCACTAATTATAGGACCTTGGAGCTTTTACACTTTTTGAGTTTCCAGTTTTCTTGTATGAATGGGGAATTTACTCCACCTACCTCATAGGATTATTATGTCTAACAAGATAATATAAGTGAAAATCCTTTAGAAAGCATAACCCATTCTAGAAATGTAAAGTGTTATGTATGGTAACTAACAGGTCTCTCATCCATCAGCTTATTATTTATTCCTTGTAATAGATTCTCCTGATGGCTGCTCCCAAATTGAACTGAAGACTGTATCTTGAATAGAAACTACAAACTGTCATCAAGAAAAGTCACTGCAAATTAGTAATTCCTGCAGATTTGGAAGAAGTACACAGTTATGAAGAGCTCTGAGGTGGCAAAGAAAGCTTCATTCATGAATACTAACAATCACAATTGCTCACACATATTTATGAAGGATTTTAAGGCTCATAAAGCACTTTTTTTTACAACTTTGTGAGGTAATTAGGCAATGCAAGTATCGTTAAGTCGTTTTTCAGCTGTGTTTAATGCTCTGTGACCCCACTTAGGGTTCTCTTGATAAAGATACTGGAGTAGTTTGCCATTTCCTTCTCTGAATCATTTTACAGATGAGGAACCGGGTTAAGCGACTTGTCCAGGGTCACACAGTTAGCAAGAGTGTGAAGCCAGATTTGAACTCATGAAGATGAGTCTTCCTGACTCCAGGTCTAACATTCTATCTACTTCCCCACCTAGCTTTCCTTAGTGCAAGTATTACTGACTCCAAATGAAGAAACTGAGCCTCAAAGACCTAGGGAATGTGGCAGACAAGATTCAGATCAAGTCTTCCGTATCTACGTCCAAGGCTCTTGTTCCTATACCATAATGTGGGTGGTTGGAGCTTTAGAGCTAGCTGCAGAAATTGTACAGAATGAGTTGGAAGGAGTCATATTAAAACATAAGTATTTTTAAAAGTAAAATCAACAGTCCATAACACCTTATAATTTAAAAAATAATAGTGTCTAATTGCTTATGTATGGTAAAAAATTAATAAATGTACAATATGTGAGCAAGAACTATTTTGATTTCCCTTTTAACATTTGGGAAAAATAGGACTCTCTAAAGCTGTAACTTTTCCAAAGTCAGATTTTGTGTTAATTCGGTCAAAACCTGTGTTTCCTATACAAGATCCTTCTTTCATTGAAGAAAAGGGATGAATAAAGAGCAGTAAAACCAACTTCCAAGGAGTTTACGGTCTGGAAGGGGGAGCTAAGGCACTATGAAATTAACTACCCTACTCACAGAATGTGGAGAGTAACAAGGACAAGGTACAAAGGTAAGAAGCCATTTGGTGTTGATAATCATTAGATCTAAGGCTCTCTGAATCACTGTCTGCTAATACAGGCCTCTCAACAGTAGGTATTTGGGAAACAAAAAATCACTGGAGCTGTTACTGAACCTTTTCCCTGTCTCAAACAAGTCATAAAGCACATAGTATTGACTCTGGAGCCACTCTATTCAAGTTGAAAGGACACCAGAGGTATATTCAGAATCAGTAGTTACCTAAATTTCTCTCAAGCACATTGTTGCCAAACCTGTACCTGGTGGTGGTGGATGAATTACTGAAGAACTAATAAGTCATGGAATCAGAAAAAATCTTTTGAAGGAAAGAAGCCTTGAAAGAAGTTGGGTGTTTTTAGGAGAAAGAGATGAGGAGGGAGAGCCTTCTAGGCATAGGAGATGGCTTGGGCATCTAAGGTATGACTTTGGGCAGGGAGATGGAAGAAAGAATGTCATGCGTGAAAAATAGTAAGAATCCCATTTTGACTGTAGCCTAGTATGCATGAGGGGAATTAACAGGTAATCGGACTGGAAAGATAGGTTGGAGCCAGATCATAAAGGTTTTTTGTTGCTGTTGTTGTTTTGGGGTTTTTTTTGTATTTGCTATTTGGTACAGTTTTCAGGGAGGACATAAGGCTGAACTTTCTTCCCTCTGAAAGTGTCCCAAATCAGAATTCCCTCTAAGCTAGTCTAGTCAGCATGAATGGAGCTAGATGACCACTTGTCACCATTCTTGATCCTATTTAGATTAGAGTGGTAAGGCTTGAAGTCCCTTCCAGCTAGGGGTTTGTATGATGTCTTTGTACTCCCACTTTTCCTTGTAGTATACAGAGGGTGTAGAGGATGTCTGTCCTAAGGAATTCTCTTGCATCTGTCTCTTGGGAATATTTGGAAATCACTGGCTGGTAGAGGATTTGCTGCTTCTCTTCTCAGACTCTCAGTGGAGCTGTCTACCAGGTTTTTCCTGTGTGCAAAACCAGGGAGAACTTAGATTCTCTGGCATTCAGGAATGATTGAAAATAATAAAAACAGCAATAATCACTATTAAAATCCACCAATTTGAAGTAATTATAAGACATCAGTATTAGGGTTGCAATTGTTTAGCTAAAATTCCTGAATAGTATTACAAATAGTTGTCCATTATAGCTTATTGGTACATCAATCATGCAAAAACTGCCCATTCACGTGCCACATGCTGGGAGCATCAAAGAACTATGTTCTCCCTTTTATCTACTTCAAAGTCTTAAAGCTTAGCTGTATGAGAACTCTGCTTGAGTCCCTAACCATTTTTATGAACTTCAGAGTACAGAATGGCAACTTATTTTCTAAATACTGGAAGGGTTTCTAATAGTGACGAATATGTAAGATTTCTTACTTCAAATTTCTTTTTTAAATTACTACCTCAACTCACTGGCAGTGGAGAGTGCTTCACTCCTCTTAGCAGAATGGTTGAGGGTTATGGCAGAGGAATAAGGCATACCAATGCTGCCAAATATAACAAAAGTGTTAGTTTCACTTCTGATAATGGAAGTTTCTAGTGGGAAGGGGCCGTTACTGGGAAATGAAAGTGATTTTTTTTAAAGCATCAAAATACTTTAAATGCTCTTCAGTAAAATATTTACCAAAAAAAAATCGCCCCAGTGCCCAAGTACATATAAAACAATGAACCTTTCAGAAATAGTAGCCATTTGTTATAGAATGTACCATATTGGCACGAGCAGTGTTTCACATGAAAGAGCTAAGTGACTTTTAAGAGAACCAAGACTTGGTTCCTTATTTACTTAGAAGACAGTAGCAGGTAGATAACATTGGGTTACAACCAAAATATGCTGCCTCAAGAGGGCTCCTTATCTATTACCCAGCCCACCCCCAAGGCCCTGGACTCAGCAGCAAGTTCAATGAACAACCAGCTGTCCAGGACAAACTTTGTCTTGGGTAACTGATTGTGAGGTTGAGCCAAGAAGAAATCTGTTAGCTGTCATCATCCATTCACTCTTTTTGTGTAAGAGAGACTGTGCCAAGTTATCAGACGTTCGAGTTTAGAATTCACTTCCTGTCATTACTAAACAATTCAGTGTCTGGAATAACAATATGTAGCTGAAGCTTCTCTGCAAGTTAATGAATCATTTTTCTTTGTGCTCTGGCCTCTGATTTCAACGAGTTTGTCACAGCCATATGCCTTTAGTAATTACTCTTTAGGCACCTTCTAAAATGCTTCTGGTTTTTTAAAAGCATTTTTTTAACTGCTTGCTTTTATTTTCTATTGTTTGGTTTGCCATTTCCTATTCATCGACCATGTTCTCCCTCCCACTGTAACCCTGCAGGAATTTCTAATGTAATAAAAGGATTATGACTCTTTCTTGTTTACTTTGTTCAGCACCCAGGAGAGGGTCTTGCACATAGTAAGTGTATAATAAATGTTTGTGAAATTGAAGTCTGTTACTACACCTAATAACAGAAAAATGAATCAGGTCTCTCTGTAATCTATCACACATACATACATGCACACATACATACATACACACAGAACTCAGTGTATGAAGTGCCTTCCAGATCTAAACTGCTGGATTTTTAGTATTAGTTTTTTAATGTAAATACGGTAGAGTCACAATCCTGTTGTCCCACTTTGTTATTTTATAAGAGTGGTTTAATTCTGAGCTTTGAAGAGGATATTTTTAATCAGTTGCCCAACATATTTTTGTTATCTTTAGAAGTATGTCAGTAAATGTTTGACAGTTGGCTTTCTGAAAAAAATGTATACGTGACAAAGTTTTCAGTCTAGTCTAAATTATTGACATTTTCCCCATCGCTTTCTTGAGTCTAGACTATTAATAAAATGATTTAAAAAGCCCAGATTTATAGGATTTTGCTGATTTCCAGTGTAAATGGTCACATTGAAAATTTAATAATCAGTTTAGCTGTGAGAGCTGACACCAACATACCTCTGTGTTGCTCTGAAGTAGGTTTGTTTCTAACCAGTAACCAGAATAACTATGTCTATCAGTTAAGTAGCAGGCTTAAATCCAGGGAAAATGGGCAGCTATCTCTCTGATGTAATTTGAGGAGGACTACTTTCCCCATACTATAGTATCTTTCCTGCTACAATGTATGAAATTCTATGTTTAAGGTTCCTTCTCAAGGGCCATGTTAATGGTGCACATTTTAACTGGGTTAAAATATATAGTGTAAGGAGGTTCAGCAGCCCAGAGATTGGGTTTCTCTTCAGACAGTGACTTTGGGAAAGTCACTTGGTCAATCTGGCCTCATGTGTAGAATAAGGTAGATGACAATATGACCTCAAAGTCTCTGTGCTCACTGGTCTTTGTTCCCAATCTAATTACAAATGGAAAAATAAAGACAAGCTATAACCTCTAAATACAGAAAAGGGAAGCCTAACCATGTATTTTGAAAAACACATGGTGGCCTGAATGGTCTTCATGGTCCCTTCCAGCCCTATGTCAATCAGCAGGTATTTACCAAGCATTTAGTATGTATGAGGAAGTGGCATGATATAGAATATAGAGGGCCAGACTTGGAGTCAGGAAGAGGAGCTTAAATCCTGACCCTGTCACGTATTGGCATGTGACCCTTCAACTCTCAATGCTCTAGGCAACCCTCTAAGACTGTTCTTTGCAAAGGTGATTATCTGTGTTATAGGAGTTACCTATACCAATGAAATCACAGGTCCACACTCTATCCCCATCCTTTCTTATCCCTAGTGTTACCAGGCATTGTTCTAGGTGCCATGAATACAAAGATAAAAAAGTCATAGTTTTTGCCTTCAAGAAGATTCCATTCTACTGTCAGGGAGGGAGGATGGCAGACAGCATGTACATTGGTAAATAAAGGTGAATTATATTCAAAGAATTTGAGATATATTATGAACCTATGAATCTGATGTTGAATATTATCTATAGATCTCCACTTCTGGGACATTTGGGGGCATCCTGCCCAATAGGGCAGGCTACTCACTTGGCCAACCCTACATCATAAATATTCCTCATTGGAAAACATAGAGGGGTTTCTGCAGGAATTCAAGGAGACTTTTGATATCTCTCTTAGAGCATCAAGTCTTCTCGCCCCAGCAAGGGGACCATCCTAGGTGATAAGTCATGACTTGACATGGAATACCCTTGCTCATTTTTTTTTTAAATCAGTTTTTGATCAGTTTTTTAAAGAATTTGTCTGGACATATCTGGATGAATCTTATTATCCTCTTATAATCTCTCCACCAGCAGACCATCTCAGAAACTGGTAGAAGGAGGAGGTCCCTTCCCTATCACTCAAGCAATGAGTCCAGGGACCTACTAGCTGGTACTATCCTCTTGATTTCATTATTTCCCTTACGTACCTCTCATATATGCTATATTGGGTTCATCTGGTTATCTTCCAAGACACAAAATAGCAAAATCTTTAAATTAGAATGAATCTGGCTGGGTGTGAGGCATGAAAATCCTAAAAGACTCAAACTTTAGAGAATCAGGTTGAGGCAGAGAAATAGTCACTCAGTGACCCAGCTTCCATTCTGGCTTCTTTGCATCTTGTAAGTTTCCTTGAATTTAAATTTATTGATCAGTTCCTCAGTTTTTGTAGAATCTTAGTTATCCACAGATATCCTGGTGAAAAAGCAGGCCTGACTTTTAATTTACCCTTGCCCTTCTGCCAACTTGGACCCCACCTTCTCTGCTCCAGAGGAAAATTGCCTTTTTTTTCTGGAGTCTTTTTTATCTGACCACTGGCATGGGAAAGATAGGACATTAGACCTTTTCAAGGCTATTTAAGTATGAAGCATGCTAATTTATTTCAGTGCAGGTTATTTCAGGTTGGTAATTACTACTAATCAGCCCGGTCCTATTCCTACTTTTCCCTTTTGTCCCTACTTGCACAGATATTCAAAGCAGAAAAGTGAGAGGTCACAAAATTCTTCCTCTCCACTAAAAGTAATGGTGAATTGAGGAGCTACCAAAATAGAATATGGGAATAAAGGGGTCAATATTAAAATATTTGATGGAAGCCAATGGGAGTTGTTTTTAGCATGTAAATTTTTACAATGAATAATAGAATGGGGATATTTTAGAGGGGATATGATATATAGCTTTCTGGGAGATTAGAAACCTTCAGGTAGGCCAGCTAGGCTGGAATTGTGAAGGACTAAAAGAGTACTTATTGAAAAAAGGAAGAAGAAAGAGTGAAAGAGGGAAAAGAGTAAGAAACATATCAGAGCCATTTTGAGGTATAACAGCTTCAGGTGGGATTCTAGTATGATCCCTCTCTGTGTCCCTAATAAAATCCACTGGAAGAGTAGAAGATATTTAGAGTCTTGGGTTCCACTTGGAAGGGGCCAGAGGGTGAGAGGTCCTTGACATGTCTCCAGATCTTTATGCAGGAGAGAATTTCTGATACAAGGTCGCACACGTATATTGAGTGTATTCCACTAGTCTTTTCTCTATAGAAGGCATGGTAGACTTGACTAGAAACCATACTGATTAGTCAACAAACATTTCCTTTTAGGCATATATAAAGCTTAGAAAGGGGGAAAAACAGAAGAGGAGTTTACTTTTCCAAAATAAGAATGTTAAAGGAGTAGTTAGTCCCAGTACAGGAGAAAGTAGGTCCTATTAGCTAGTATAAAATGGGCACATAAGTTCACCCACCACTAGGAGGCAAGAAGTAGAATCCTTAGAAGCTGCCACATTTTCACCAAGATCTAAGTCATCTCTGGTCAGTCAGGACAAAGGAACTGATTCCTGAAAATCAGATGTTAATAAATTTTTAAAAAGAGAAGAAGAGAATGTATACCTATATTATTCTACTGGTATAGGGAACTCCCATCAATGCAGATGAGCAAACATTTTCCAGTTTATATTCTTGAGTTCCCTTCTGGCATTGAGAGATTAAGCGATTTGCTAGAGGCACATGGCCAGTCCTAAGTCAAACTTGAACCACCATATATATCTCTATCTCTATCTCTATCTCTATCTCTATCTCTATCTCTATCTCTATCTCTATCTCTCTCTCTCTCTCTCTCTCTCTCTCTATCTCTATCTATCTCTATCTCTATCTCTGTATCTGTATCTGTATCTATATCTATATCTGTATCCATATCTATATGTGTGTACGTATATGTAAATGTATATGTATATGTATATGTATATACCTTTTGCTGTCAAGCCATAGATGGATTTTCTGATAAGTCAGTTTCTAGGTAATCTGCCATATTTATCTTTTGAACAGAACCATCATTCTCCTAAAGTTGCAGTCAGGAAGAAACTAAAGATAGCTTAGTTTAGCTACAGAAGTAAATGCCTAGGAGGGTCCTTAAAAGCTGGAAGCCTCTAATGAAGGTGTGGTATGTGGTAATATCTGACATCTCACCTTTCTCTACTTCTATTTCCATCTCATTTAACTTAATCATTCCCTATGTTCATTCATCTATTTGTAACACTTCAATTATCATGAAACAAGGGCATGTTAACATGTCACTTCTGTATAAAACAATATAGAAAATGACACAGTTTTCTCTTTTCTTTTATGTGTTTTTTGCAAAGTTGTTTTTTTTTTAGACTAACAGTGCAAAGTAACTGGGGTCATAGCTTCACTCAGAGTTCTTAATGTTCAAATTCACTGATGTAGCAAGACAGAGAGTCCAATGGTCTTGAGCCTTGACCAAAACAATTTTCTCTCAGCTCTTAACAGATTACCTCTGGGAACAGTCAGCTGCTAAATGTCTCCCAAATGGAGTCCATGTGAGGTTTTCGATTGTACCTCTATTCTGTTCTATCCAGTTAAGAGCATACACAGGAAGTAACAGAACCATGAACCTCAACTGAACTGGTAGTGACCAGATTGTTGGGAGGATGGAGATTTATTGGCTGGCTCCTAACATTATCAGGTGCTAGTCCATTTAATCCCAGCTGTAGATGCTGGGTGGTCTCCTGTGTCCAAATTTAGTGCAGAAAAGTCCCAAAATAACACAATAAGAAGATAGTTGCATAAAATATTTCTTTTCTCTACGTGACTTTAACACTTTTTTAAAAATGGGAAACTATTGCTTCCTAATTTTTCTGTTTTATTAAATATGAACTTTTCTAAAACAAAACACATCTGGGTTTTGCTACTCTAAAGCACTAGCCTGAATCTTTTTCTCAAAATGGCAGTTCTCAAAAATTCCAAGGTCAGATGGAAAATCCTTGAAGACAGTAGTAGTAGTGCAGTAGCCTAGAAGTGGAAGATGAATGAACAACAAAAAAGCATTTTTTTTAAGTGCTTACAATGGGTCAGGCACCATAACACACCTGGGATATAAAGAAAGAAAGAAAATAAAGCAGTACCTGCATTTAAGGAGCTTACATTCCAATGGGAGAAGACAATTTGGTGGTGACGGGGAAGTTTAAAGATGCTGGCATGATTTGGACATTGTCAGGAAGTGTCCTGATGGCTTAGTTCTCTGGAAAGATAAGGCAAAAGCTCCCTCAGCAGAGCTTAGGGTCTGGAGGATGATCAAAGAGCAGCTGCTGGCGTAGTTTGGACATGGCTGGAAAGTGATGGAATGTTAAGTACAAGGAATTGTACAAGAAAGCCAGTTTTGCTGGATTGTAGAGCATGTAAAAGAGGAGCAGTGTGTAAGTAGCCCAGAAAGACAGGTTAGATCCAGATTGTGAAGGACTCTAAATGCTAGAAAAAAGAGTTTTTATATTTTATTCTGTGGGCAATAGGAAATAAATGCAGTTTCATAAGTAGTAAAATGATACGGTCAGAACTGTGCTGTAGGAATGTCAACTTGGTCAACTTGGCAACCCTTTAGTTTAGAGGATGCGTGGAGAGGTGAGAGACTGAAAGCAGGGAGACTAATTAGGAGTAAGGGGTTCAAGTCAAGAGGTGCTGAGGTGCTGAACTAAGGTGGTAAGCTGTGTAAGTTGACAAAAAAAAGTGGCGAGGCATTCAAGAGAGGTTGTTGCGGAGTTTGACCTGGTAGGGTCCGGCAACTGATTAGACATTAGGGGTTAATAGAGAGTTCAAAGTCAAAGATGCTTACACTTATGAGGTATCCCAAAAGTTTAAAACTATGTAAAACATGCCTTATAGTCTGCTGTATCAGATCTTAATTCTGTGCAATTACTGCACTAAAACTTTTGGGACACCTGATATATTAGTAAAAATCTGGTATTGGCTCATGGTCATCCTGTCCCCGCAACACATCTTAAAATTCAGTTCCATCATAGTAATTTTTCTAATTTGTCAAGATTCTTGGATGTATGTGAAACATTGTTAACAATGGAGTTCTATGTGTCACTGTCAGTTAGGACTCTACATTGTGGCCCCAAACAGACTCTTTATTTGGTAATGAGTTTAAATTCTGTTATTTTTCAATAATATTCTGTATCTACGGCTGTTAAAATGACCAACTATGGTTGCTAATAAAAAGATAAGGTTGATCAGTAGTAAGTGAAATTAAATGTATTTATAAAGTTAGTGGGGGGTGGGATGGGGAGGAAAGGGAACAGTTAAAAGAGAGTTGGTTCCTCCAGAGTATAAACAGCCAGACTTCTGACTCCTCTGGATGTGGTTGGATCATCCTAATTAATTTTTAGGAAGGCTTCCAGCTGTACTTTGTCATTGCTTACAGACGGTGTAAAATGTAGCATACTACTGTTGGTACACTTCAGAGAAGACACTCCTTTTAACAGGAGTTTGGCAGCAGTATCCTCAAGGCCTTTCTTTGGAGTGTCCTACTTTTGTTTCCTTTTTTGATGTAAATTTCTCTATTTTTCCCCTTGGAAGAGGATTTTTGCTTATTTGCAAGCTTTTTTCTGGCATTCCCTCCTCTCCCCAATCATAGAATTTTAAAAATTTTCTCATAAGTACAAGGTTGGGATTCTCACGTCTAGGATAAGGACTGGACTTTTGATTTCACTGGTGCAGGGGACTCCTGGGTGAAAAAATTCCCTCTAGCAATGAAGGTCAACATTTTCTCAGCAGCTAATAGTATTGGAGAGATGCTTAGAGCACTGAGAAATTAAGTGATTTGCACAGGGTTACACTTTTGTTGTTAGGTCATTTCAGTCGTGTCCGACTCTTTGTGACCCCATTTGGGGATTTCTTTGCAAAGATACCGGAGTGGTTTGCCATTTCCTTCTCCAGTTCATTTTACAGATGAGGAAACTGAGGCAAACAGGGTTAAATGACTTGTCTAGGGTCATATAGAGAGTGTCTGATTTGAATTTAAATTCAGGTCTTGTTGTCTCCAGGCCCAGTGCTCTAACCACTGCCCCTTCTAGCTGTCCCATAGGGTCACCCAACTGCTATTAATCAGAGGTTGGACTTGCACCCAGGTCCTTATGGCTTCAAGGTCAGCCTCTATTTACTTTTTATTATTATTCTATTATTACTAGGCTGGAGGACAACAGAATTACTACTCTCTCAATCTAATTCCTCAGGAAGGGAGTGGCAACCTGGAATTTCTTAGGGCAGATACTAATTCTTAGGCCTTTCTTCTCTTTTTAGCCTTGAATCACAGGGAAGTTTGTATATATATACATATGTACTGCTGTATAGTGTATCAAAAATAGGCAAAGGGTGAATAGGTCTTCAATGTGAGTGAACTTTATTACTGTAGAAACTACTCTGGGCAAGATTCCCATCTTAAGAATCCCATCAACTATACCAGCTCAAAAGATATAAAACAGCAGGAGATTCTAGGGGAACAATATTGTCACTATGCTATAGGTGTACCTAGTGATACATAGTGGTTAAAATCTTGGACTGACAACCAGGAACACCTGGATTCAAATTCTGTGCCTGACACTTCCTGTGTGACCTTGGGTAATGCACTTAAACTTCCTGGGACTCAATTTTTTCATTTGTAAAATGAAGGGGTCAGACTGACTGTAAGGTCTCTTCTAGTTCTAAATCCATGACCCTCTCATTCTATGACAAAGCCTACCTTCTTCCTCCTTACATCTGAATTCTTCCTCCCCTCCCCCTATCTCTTCTTCATTATTATCCAACCTGATGCAAATAAAAATGCCTTGTTTGGTTTAGTGCCAAAATGCAATGACTCAGCTTTGATGGGTACAGTGGAAAGAAACAGAAAGAAAAACTAAGGATGAAAAATGAAGTTTATTGGCTTTATTATCCACAAATACTAGATTAAGGTTAAAAGTATAGAATTGTTATATGTCAGTTAACTTTACACATACTCAGATGCACCCTGCTTTTTTTTGGGGGGCAGATGTGTCACTCTTGGCAAGAGGTCCTACTGATAGAACATGCAGCTATAACTAGACCATGGCAAAACCATAATCATGACAATAAAATCACAAAGCATACACTCCACTGGTAGCTGACCTAGTAAGGCAGCTGCCTACTATTACCACCTCATAGGACTTAGAGATGTAAGGGGCCTTACAGTTAATCAAGCTAAATATCCTTCAGAGATGAGAAAACATGAGAAATGAAGTAATTTTCCCACGTTCACAGAACTAGTAAGTAGCAGAACCAGGATACCTTATTATGAAGGATAGCTTTTTATGAATGGGTAAAGGTGTTGAATACTTGCAGTGCCTACCATAGAATTTATTGTTCTGCAAATACTACAGATTTGAGTCTTCTTTCAAAAAGATTATGAATCAATAATTTGCATTACTGGACTTATGTCCTTAAGGAATTCAGACAGAAAAGCCATATATGCCAAAATGTTTGTAACAATTTTGTGGAGGAAGTAAAAAAAAGAAAAAGAAAAGTAGTGAGTGCCTATTAATTGGGGAATGACTGAACAAACTGTGGCATATGAATAGTGTGGAATATTATTGTGCTGTAAGAAAAAATCAAATATGAAGAATTCAGGAAAAATGTATGAACAGATGTATAACAAAACAGGACCAGGAGAAAAAAATATATGATAACAACCATAACATAAAAGGAAAACAACATTAAATGGACTCTGGTGTGTTCAGAAAACAGACAAGCAGAAATGAGGTCAGGAACTACTAGCTGTGTGACCCTGGGCAAGTCACTTAACCCTGTTTGCCTCAGTTTCCTCCTCTGCAAAATGAGCGGGAGAAGGAAGTGGCAAACCACTCCAGTATCTTTGCCAAGAAAACTGTAAGAGACCCCGGATGAAGAGTCTGACAGGACTGAAAACAACTAAACAAAAACGGTCTGGGTACTGGGCTAAGCTCAGAACACACGAAAAAAGGAAAAGACATTTCTGCCCCACCATCCTGCTGTGCTAGTCAAGGGACAAAGAACTATGAAAAAACCTAGACTGGAAAAAGTACAGATAACAGAGGGAAAATGCTAGAATTAAGGGGACGGGGAAAGGCTTTTTATAGAAGCTAAGATTTTACTTGAGACTTGAAAAGGAAGCCAGGAGGTGGCATTCTGGAGGGAAAGCATTCCAGGCTTGGGGGACAACCAGTGACTATTAGGTCTAGATATTAGGTCAATCAAAAGATGGAAGAGGGAGATACTGTTTTCCATTCCCCTTCATTTTGAAATGCAGTTATCAAAATACTAAGGAAACAAGTAAACTCCCCCACTTCAGGGTCTAGATGAGGGATGGGGAAGCTGTGACCTCCAGCCTTCTAGGTCCTCAAGTGGAGCCCTTTGAGTGAATCCAAACTTCACAGAACAAAATCCCCTTAATAAAAAGATTTGTTCCGTAAAACTTGGACTCAGTCAAAAGGCCACACGCAAAGACCTATGTCCTTGTTTCCCCACTCCTGGTCTAGACTCTGAAGCACAGGAGTTCACTTGTTCCCTTAATATTCTGATAACTGCATTTCCATATACTTGGTTTCTTTGAATCTTGTGTGTTTGTGATCTATTTGGCATTTAAAGCCCTTCATAACCTAGCCCCTTGCTATCTTTCCAGTCTCCTTACACCTTACTCCCCAACATATACTCTATGGTCCAGTGACACTGACTGTTTCTAGAACAAGATGCTTCATCTCTCAGCTATGGGCATTTTCTCTGGCTGTCACTGAGCTTGTATTGGGGTTTCATGGTGTGCTGCAGTGGCACTGTCTCAAAGAATTTAGAGTCAGATCACCTCTAATTGTAAAACAGACATTTATTGAGGAGTGACCTCCGTCAGAAGTGGAACCAGCAACTTAGTAGGACAACACAGGCAAATTTTTAGTGTAATGATGCTGATTACACAACAGAAATTATGAATATTAAAAGGGCAGGAGGGGCTTGTTAAGGGATTAAGTAATAGGGGAGGGGTCCTTTTAATGGTTAGGTGGTCTTGCTGCTTTCTGATTGGCTAACTATTGTGGTCCTGGCTGGTCAAGATGGATGGTCAGGTATCCTCGCCCTATCTTGATGATTGTGGTTGAGTACCAGGACACACCTGTTCAAATATGTGAACTGGATGGGGAGGCAGTGGCTGTATTAAGTCTGAGGGGCTAAGTGTGATCAGGACTTGTGTGCTGTTCAGCAAGGCTCCTCTAGGGAGAGTTAGATTGTTGGGGCCCCCAGGCAGTTTTAGTACAATTCTGTCACTTGGAAAGCTTTTCCTCCTCTGTTCCAACTACTTTGAATCCAACTAAACTCCCACCCTCTACTACACTGTAGTGGTATAGTGGTTCTCAACCTTCCTATGCCATGACCCTTTAATTCAGTTCCTCATGTTGTGGTGACCTCCAACCATAAATTTATTTTCATTGCTACTTCATAACTGTAATTTTGCTACTGTTACAAATCGTAATATAAATATCTGATATGCAAAATACATTTTCATTGTTACAAATTGAACATAACCCACAGGTTGAGAACCTCAGCTAGTCTACAGGAAGCCTTCCCAAAAGCCTCTTAATTTTAGTGCCTTCTCCCTGCTCATTATGGACTTATAAGTGTATTAAAAACATCCTGAGAAGGAGGTCTGGAAGCTTCTCCACATTACTTCCACATAAAGAGAGTTCAGAACCCAAGTTTCTGAGCTGCCCCAAGATAAAAGCCAAGTACAGTAAACAACACCCGGAACCGCCACTACGAATTTAGAGACCAGAGGCCAGGGAGGCGGGGTGCACGTGCATCACGCAACACGCACGTCTTCCGTCACTTCCGTTGCCGGCTCCCGGCCCTCAAGTATGCTTCCGGGTTGAGAAGGTTGCCTGCGGCGACGCTGGTGTTCCACTTCGCAGGTGCTCCGTCTATGGAGCCAGTAGGTTTCAGCAGCGGTAGCGGTAGCCGTGGTAGCGGCGGCGGCGGCGGCGCGAAGGCAGGAGGCGGAGCCCACGTTGGGGCCTTTGCCTCGGCAGGATGCTACCTGGTTTGGCCGCCGTCCTTGCTAACCGACGCGGCTGGTCCTCTCTGTCCCGGCTCCCCTTAAGGTGCCGGGCGGCGCCCAGCAGCCCTTGCGGCCCCGCCCAGGGTGAGTGGCCCGGTCCCGGCTGGGCCCTGCTTGGAGAAGCTGGAGAGACGGGCGCGGGCGCCACTTCCCCCCATAATCATCCCTTCCTGGCCCCTAGGCCGCGGGGTCTCGGCAGCTCCGTCTTTCCACTTCCCTATCCCGGACTTGCCTATCCCTCTGCTCCTTCGGGGTCTGCCGGCCTGGCCCTGGGATTTGTTCCGTGGAGAGCCCCCCGGTGGCTGCCTCGCGGGAAGGCGCGGGTTCCGCGTGCGGCTCGTGCTGTCCGCGCCTTAATAGAACCCCGCGTTACAAACCACATCCCGCTCCCGGCGATGCTCGGCCCGGGACCCTCCAAGCGGTTCGACCCCCGCAGCCGGGCCCTGGCCAGCACATTATGGCCTCCCTTTAAAAGTGTGCCTTTGCACTTAAAAAAAGTGACCTCCCCCACTCCTTTTTCATCCCCGAACCATTGGAAAATTAATTTAAATTAGAATTGACCCACTCTTCTGTAACTCACTGTTATAAAATCCTTAAAAACAAACAAAAAGCTGACAAAAGACTTTTCTGGAGGTCAACCCAGCAGTGTCAGATCCGCTACGAGTTCATAGACTTTCTTTTCCCCCTTTACATACTGTCTTTAAATTCAAACTTATCTGAAGATTTACGTAGTAGTATGCAGTTTGGAAGTAGGACTCACTCCCCTCTTATCTAGAAGCATAGCTTCGCATTACGAAACAATTTATAGTTTGGCTCTGAGAACTGAGAGAAAAAAATGGGAGGGGATAGAATTCATTTTTCATCTATTTTGGCAAGTGACTTCGCGTGGAGACGACACATTTTGCTGTAGTGCTTTTCTTTGAAAATTTATATTGGAAAGTACTTGGGGGATGGTGGAGGCAGGTAGTAGATGACAGGATGTGTATTATGAATTAAGCTTATACTGTAATCACAAGCCATAGTCCTCAGGCTATGCGTTATAAACTCTAGAATACATTCAGCTTATTTGTGTTGAAGATAATGAAAATACACTTTCAGTGGTTTAAAGCAAACAAGCTCTGCTGCATTGTGCTATCCTACTTTTGATACTGTTTGGAAATTAGATGTTTTCTGAGTTTCCTTCCTACTAGCACTATACTTCCTATTTTTACTATTGGTAAAGTGAGAATGGAGTGGTACTAGATTTGAGCACCTCCCACCTAGTTTACTACTGAGTTTTTACTGAGCAAGCATGATCAGTCTGATATATTTATATTTTAACTGTAGAAGCAATTATATTAGGTTTAGTGCAAATGAGTTTTAAAGGTTTTGGAAAGGAGTTGAATTCTGGTCTAAGTTTTCTTAGGTATCCTTTATGGATCTCAGCATTTCCCTAAATTATCTGAGCTTCAGTTCATCCATTTATTTGTAAAACATGTAACTAAGCCTCAATCAGTATTACTTTATAGCTCTAGACGTAGTGCTAGGTGACAAGGAAGATAATAAAAAAAAGCGTATGTGTATAATGTATGTATATACATGCACACAAACATACAAAATACATTTGGTAGTGTCAACTTTTAAAATCACTAAACATTTATGAACACTAGTTACAAATGAAACATCAAAGTGTTAAAAGGCAACTAAATAACCTTTTAAAAATTAACTTTAAAAACCTCAAGAGTTTAATTTTTTATGCTCATGTGAGATTAAGAAAAGTGATTTAATAAAGTCTAAAGCCTGTCAGGGGACTTGAAGTTTGGTGAAAACTTTTAAAATGTATTGTAATGCTGAGTGTGCATTTGGGGTGCTTATTAAAATAGTATGTATAATATCAAAGTATTATCTTTTGCTAGTATGAGGTATAAGATTAATGCAAAAATATAAACAATTTAAAAATTGGAAATTGGGCATTAATATTTTATTGTCATCTTGGTTCGTTTGATGTTTTATTATCCCTTCAGATTAACATTGGACCTTTTGTTAGCATACATAAATTTTTATGTTCTTGTATAGGCCCACATTCTACCAAAAATATTTCTGAAGTACCAATTAGAGAGAATAGAAGACAATTTTCCACAATTTTATAGGATTATTTTGATACCTATTAACAAGATTCCAAATTTTTATGATAGAATTTCATGTACTTCCAACTTTTAATGATTTGTGCTAATGGAGGAGGGGGGAATTGCTTTAGCCAGTTCAAATATATTTGGAATTGATATTTTTAAAATGATCTAGCTGACATTTGAATATTATCAAGTCTGTTTTTTGGGAAAACACTTCAGTTGAAATGATAGAAATACAGTGAAGATCTGCCTCAGGAAGTAGTAAGACTTAACTGTTTCAATGTAATTAGGTTTTTTTTTTCCCAATCTTTATTTTATGCATTTAAAAACATTATTCTGAGAAGGGACCTTAGCCTTTACTACTCTGGCGAATGGGTCCGTGATACAAAAAAGGTTGAGAACCGCTGGCTTGGGTCTACCAGCTGAGCTTCAGGCTCTGTAGAGGAGTTTAAAAGCAAAGAAGAGTGGTAATATTGGACTGTATCACTTAATTTTGGTTATGTTAAAACATGAAAGTGATAAGCAATTGGATTAACTAGTTTACTTCATGTTAGTAATTTACTTTAACACCTAATTATATAGTGATTAGGAGTTTTGTGCTATGTAGAACAAACTACTGGATGATTAATTTCTTGAGAAAGTAAAACAAAGATACCTTCTATATATCTGTAGACCTGGCAGCACTTAGAAAAACAAAAAAAGCAAACCTAACCCTAAAATTACACTAGTCTTGTAGGTTAGTCTCTGGTGGAAGGATAAGAGCATCCTTATTACCTGATATTGTCTGAACAGTCAGTGTTTTATGCTGGAAGCTGAGAAGCAAGGTAGAAAGTGTAGAAAGAGAAGACAAAGGAGAAAAGGGAAGAAAGGCAGTGTTGGTAGCAGCAAATAGGGTTTAGCCATAGATACTTAACTGTGGAGCACAGTGATGGAACAGCCTGGAATCCGAATCTGGGGGGTGGAAAGAGCTGAAATAATCGTCTCTACTCCCTAATGCCTGCTGAAAGTTCACTAAAGGCCCAGGAGCCATAGGACAACTTTGACATTGTGTATGAATGAAGCAGGCAAAGAAAGTGGTTTAACAAAGAGCAATTTTTTTGCTGGGCAGTTGTAGAGTTCACAAAGCACTGGCATTTAGTGTCAAATCTCACTTATTTGGAAAACTCTTAAGTTTAATGACTTTATTCCCAGAGAGTTATAGAGTAAGTGAAGTTTTTAGTATTTCTAGAGCAGTGAAGTTGAGTGATTTCTATGCAGTAGGCATTGGTAGTGAGGGCATCCTGAGGGAATAGTCCCAATTGTGCATAATAATAATGGAGAGATGGGACTCATAATAAACATGGAATTTCAACGGTTTAAGATGGAAGAAGGGTAAATGAGAAGAACATGACCAGTTTGTTATTTTCTGAGCACCAAGGGACAAGCAAGAATATTTCTCCTTTTCTTTAAGAGGTATAGGGACCGGAAAAAGAGACATAGTATTGACCTGAATAAGACTGATGGCTAACATTTTTAGTCTTCCAGACTAGTCTAAATACCTTATTCTTGCCCTACCTTCCTTCTCCAAAAAGCAAAAAAAAAATAGACGCACACACACATATAAATATGTTTTTGCTTTTTGGAGGGGGAAGGTAGGGCAGTTGGGGTTAAGTGGCTTGCCCAAGGTCACATGGCTAATTCTGTGTTAAGTGTCTGAGGCTTCTGAGGATTTGAACTCAGGTCTTCCTGGCTCCAAGGCTGGTGCTCTATTCACTGCGACACCTAGCCGCCCCCTGTAGTATAATTTAAAGACTGCCACAATTGTAGGCAGAATTGGAAGCGGACAGAGTTCTTCCTTGGTCTCTGCCACCTATCTTCCTTCAGTGCCCTCAAGTGAGCCATACTTTGTATTTAAGTCTCGACTTATGCCAACTGAAACCTGAATCCCAACTGTGTTGATTTAATCTACTAACGAAAGCAGAATTGATCTGAATACATGAATAACCAACATTAACTTTCCTAAAAGCTTTGCTTCTCCAAAGAACAGCTCATCTTCAACTGATAGAATTTGAGGAGGTGCTATTTTTGAGCTGGGTGTCATCTGGTGTTCTTTGCTTTCTGTTGTGTGTCTTTTCCTCTACGTTTCTGAGTAGTCCACCTAAAATAGAGTAAAGCCTGGTAGTAATTTACGAGTAAAATGCTCACACTCCCAGTCCCTACTTTTGTAAGTGACTCTGTATCCCTTGGGACTCATTATATACAGAGATCAGTGTGCTCATTTGTGAATGTGATGGGAAATTTGCTTTCTCATTGTGTCCTATACATTTGTATAAAGTTCTTGTATCCTTAAGTAGAAATACAATTTATTGTTCTGATCCCCTAAAGTTTTATTTAAAATTAATTTCTTTTTAGGATGGCAGAGCTTAGTGACACTTGGAAGTTTTTCAAGCATTTTACCATGCAGTCATCTACACATTTACTCACTGAGTCAAGTAAGAACTTACTCTACAGATACTCAGAAAGAAGGACTGGAAATGCAAAATGTTCAGTTACCATCAGCTTCGGTAAAACATGTATCTGCTCCTGTTGAAACAGGTACATATTTTCTTCTTTTTTTTTTCTCTAATTCTGAAGGGATGATTTGAAAAACTGTCTGAATAATTCTTCATTTTTTTTTGTGGTGAAATTGCTACTTGCTTTATAAAATTATAGATAATGCGATTTGAAACTTATTTAATTGTACATGTAGGATCTAGTGTTAAGCCACTTCCAATGTTACTTTGAAAAATAAAAAATATGAATGTTCACAGGTGTTTTTGGTGTGTAATTAAAATGACCATTGGAATAGTGTCTGGTAGGATTGGACAATTGGTAATGAAAGCTAACTGTTCATAATTATTCTCTGATGTAAGTTAATTTGAATTAGTAGTATTCTTTCCTTTAATATTGTTTCTGTTTTGAAAGAATGCCTTTGTTACATGAATGGTTAACTATTAAGACTGAGCATATATAGAATTTATATACTGATAGTCTAAGGAGTACTAAGTTACGCTGACAACTAAGCTCCTCTTATTCTACCCTAATTCCCAAGAAACTAATCCCCTAGTTTGGTAGGGTAGAGATAGACTTGTTTTTACTAGGGTTGGCCCTCGAAGAATTTTTCTGTTATGGGGAAGGAGAGACCTAATATCATAAAACATTTTAGAACTCCCGAAGACCTTAGTACACCTCCCTCCTTTTGTGGATGAATAGATCTTGGTTCTGAGAGGTTTGGTGGTTTTGTGAAGATTATACAACCAGGGTAAGAGACCCTCAAACCAGTGTCTCTTGACTCCATCTTCTGACTCATACCTTAGGATGACAAAAGAGCATTCACAAGTTGAGTGGTATGGTGGAAAGAGTGTTGGACTAGGATTTAATTGAGATTCATGCTAAGGCTGAATAATTACTTTGGGATTTTTTAGAGGGGATTTTTCATAAGGTAAAGTTTGGACTAGATGATCTTTTTGATACTTTCCAATGTCAAGATTCTATGATTCTGGAACTCAGAAGGCTAACATTCCAGCTGTGTCATGTAATTAATTACAGTGTGACTCTTCGGGGTGGGTTACTTCACTTGTCTGGGCTTCAGTTTCCTCCTCTAAAATGAGGCAGTTGGATGAGATAATTTCTCTTAAAAATATTTATTTTTATTTATTTATCTATATACATGTGTATATATGTATATACACATACATACACATATTTGTCCAGTCAAAAAAATTCATCTTCTCTCTCTTTCTCACTCTTACTCTCTTCCCCCAGTTGAGAATGAAAGAAAAACAAACCTCTGTTACAGACGTGCATAGTCAAGCAAAACAAATTTCCACATTGTCCATGTGCAAAAATACATCTTATTCTGTTCTCTGAACCTTTCACCTCTGTTAGGAAGGTGGGCAGCATATTTTTATCATTAGTCCTTTAGAACCCTGTTTGGTCATTCTGCTGATCAGAGTGCCTAGTTCTTTCAAAGTTGAGGTGGGACAGTGGCTAAAATACTGGGCCTGGAGTGAGGATGAATAGATTTTAAATCCTATTTTGAATACTAACTGTGATGCTGAGAAGTCACTCTCTCTCTCTCAATTTCTTCAGTGGGGATGCTAATAATATCTCTCTTCATGGTTGTTGTGAAGATCAAATGAGATAATATATGAAAAATGTTTAATGTAGTGCCTGGCACATAGTACATACTATATAATACTATTATATTGTTGTCATTTGTATAACTTGTTCTCCTAGTTCTTTTGCTTCATATACATTTTTCCCAGTTTTCACAGAAACTCCCCTTTTCGTCATTTCTTATAGCACAATAGTATTCTATCACATTTATATAATATAACTTATTAAGCCATCCCCCAATTTTTGGACACCCCCTCAGATTCTCATTCTTTGCCACCTCAAAAAGAGATAATAGATTTTGTTTTGCTTTGGAATAATTTCTCCTTTCACCACCTTCTGTCTAATTACTCCTTCCCTTTCTTTCCATTTTCTCTAGAATAAAATACATATGTGTGTGTGTGTGTGTTTATATATACACACATACATACACACACACATACATATATACATTTTACCAAGCTATGTGTGTACTTTTCTGTTCTTTGACCAGTTCATGTGAGCGTGAGCTTATTAACTTCAAGTATCAGTTGCTTCCCCTATCTCCTCATTTATATAGTTGTCTACTTGTGCAGCCTGATTATGTTAAGTTTTCCTTATTCTTCCTTTCCCTTCCTCCCCACAGTGTATTACTTTTTTCATCCTTTCCATTCGTTTCTTAAGATCAAGACATAACAGATTCATTCCCAAGCCTTATCTAATTAGATTCCCTGTTATGATTCCTGGTGATGATAAAGTTCATAGGGGATGTATGTATCATCTTCCCATATTTGAATGTAAGTAGTTTATTCCTGTTTAGTCCCTTATGACTATTTATTCATGTTCATCATTTTATATTTCTCTTAACTCCTGTGTTTGAACATCAGAGTTTCTGTACAACTCTGTTGTTTTCATCAGTAATGTTTAGAAATCCTCTATTTCATTAAAGATTGATTTTTTTCCTGTATAGGATGATCATATTCTATTTTGTTGGGTAAGTTATTTTTGCTTGTAAGCCTATATATCCTTTGCTTTCAGGAAAATTTTTTTTTTAATTCTTTATTCCTTTATAATGGTGTCTGCTAAATCTTATGTCATCCTGACTGTGCCTCCTCAGTACTTGAATTCTTTCTTCCTGACTACTTGCAATATTTTTTCTTTGATGTGGAAGGTTTGGATTTTGGATATGATGTTTCTAGGAGTTTTCATTTTGAGTTTTCTTTCTATTTCTACTTTGCTCTCTGGCTCTAAGAGATCTGGGCAGTTTTCTTTTAGGACTTTTTGAAATACAATGTCTAGGCTCTTTTTTTTTTTTGTCATGGCTTTTGGGTGGTCTGATGATTCTTAACTTTTTTTTTTTCCAATCTGTTTCCCAGGCCAGTTGTTTTTAGTATGAGATGGTTTATATTGTTTTCCATTTTTTTCTTCAGTTTTTTTGACTTTATTTTCTTATTGTCTCATGTAGTTACTGGCTTCTATTTCATACCTTCTAATAATGTAGAAATTGACTTCTATTTGATCCCTTCTAATTTTCAGAGAGTTTGTTGCTAGAGCAAGGATATATGCCTCTTGTGCCCAATTATTAGTACCTTTTCAAATTCTTTCTTCCATAGCTCTCATTTCTGATCTAGTTTTTTTCCTCTAGTGCTTTTATTTCATCGATAAAAAATTTTTAAACTCTTGCTTCATCCATTCAGGAATTCCAGTTAGATTTGTATCCAAGCTGTGTTTTTCTCTGGACCTTTGCTTGTTGATGTTTTAGAGTTATTCTCTTCTGCGTTTGTCTTGAGCTTCCCTATCACCATAGTAGCTCCATGTGGTTGGGTTCTTTTTGGTTTGCTCATTCTTCCAGGTCACTTCCTGACTTTGGACTTGATGTCAGAGCCAGCATCTGTGCACTTATGGAGGGAAGTTCTGAGCTCGTTCTGTTACTGCTTTCTTGTGATACTAAGAGATATGTTTTTCCAGATATATTATTCTCAGGGACAGCTAAGTCTGGGACTTGTAAACTATAAGATTTCTCACTATTCTGATCCAGTGCAAAATCTGATTACTTCCTCCTTGTCTGAGCTCTGCAGTTTCTTCACCTGAGTTCGGGACTGAGCAATAGACTTTAGCCACCGTTGGCCAGCTAGAAAGGTCTGCTGGTTTAGAGCAACAGAACTGCAGGTTCCCCTTTAATCTGGGATTCCTGCCTTGGTTATTCCTCTAGAGGCTTCAGATTGGGCTAGAAACTAGAACTGAAACTCCTGCTGTGAGCTGCACAGCTGCTGCTTGCTTCTGAACTTGCACCTCTCTTCTTATACTCCTTAGGGCCACAATACTGAGTCAGCCCCTTCCCCTGGAATGCCACCTCTGGGTGCAGGTCTACTTTGGATCTATGACCTGCAGCTGAGTAACGGGCCACAAAGGTGCCAGCTGGCACTTGCTCCTGTCGCAGTGCTCCAGTACGGATCTATAACCTCTTCTCTTGGTACACTGTGAGCAGAGTGCTCTTGGCCAGATACCATCTCCAGTATCCCTAGACATCTTTCTTTATTTCCCTGTGCTAACCTGGGCTGGATAAATGACTCATTATGACTTTTTTGGGGGAATTTCCCCATCAGAATTTGGTTTGCTGTGTTTTCTAGATCTGTTTGGAGAAGCGTTTTTTCTTTTTTTGGGGGGGAGTGGTCATGGAGGGGAGCAGAGAAGCTGCCCTGCTTTCTACTCCTCTGCCCTCTTGATTCTGCATTGTGAAACAATCTCTGAGGGCACATGGCTCTCCAACACTCTCTATTTCTGTAAGTGTGAGAGCATTTCGGGGAGGTGAGAATAAGGGAGGGAAACTAGCAGGATCAGTGGCTGTTTTTCATTCTCTCTGAATACTTTTAAATCTGTCACAAAGGCAGACCAGGTTGCCAGGGCTTTACACTTCAGGGACTTTAAAGATCATCTAGGCCAGTCTCCTCATTTTACAGATTAGGAAGCTAAAGCCCAGAGAAGTGGAGTGATTTGCCCAGGGTTCTACAAGGACTTAAGTGACAGAGTCAGGATTTGAACACAGAGCTTCTGACTCCACATCCAGCACTCTATTAAGTCTGGTGCTTTTCCAGCAAGAGACACTCATATTTGCACATTTTGGAGGTTAACTCTCCTGGTGCAGTAGACTTCATGATTTACTGATTGCACAAACCCCACTCAGTGTAAAAAAAAAAATTGAGCTACCCCCTCCCCCAGTATGTGCATTTCAAAAGTTATGCACAGATGGATATTTAAAATGGATGAAATAAAGATGAAATAATATTTGATTCTAGCATTAGTAAGGAGCCACTGGAATTTGAGTAGGGGAGTGATATGTCCTTTAAGAAAATATGTCCTTTGATCAGATATGTCCTTTAAGAAAATAATTTTGGTAGCTGTGTCAGAGGTGATGAGGAGAGGGGAGAAACTTGAAGCAAGGAGACACATTAGGAGGCATTTGTAATAGTAAAGGTGATGAGTACAGAAATAAGATTCAAGAGACGTTGTAGAGAGAGAAATGACAAAGTTTGACGTCTGGCTGGGCAGTTAGGGTGAGAGTGAGAAATCTGAGGTGATGCCAAGATTGGAAACCTGATACCTTGTAAGGATGCCTTTGACAGTAAGGGAAGGGAGGATAGGGAGGTTTGAAAGAAGTGTGGGTTTGGGGGGAATAGATAATGTAAAGAGGTCTTCAGTGCAGATCACAGCTCATCTATGCTCCCTTACTCTTTGGAACTCATTTTGTTCCAGATAAAACGAAAAGGGGAAAGAGAGGGGGCAGCGTCTTACCATTTATCTCCTGAAGTCCTGCTGTAGATACCACATGATCTGGGCAGTAGGGGGTGGTTATGCTGTGTGGGATTTTTTTCCAGTGGCATCTATATAGCTGCTGTTCTGAGTACCTTGGTAGAGGTTGGGTTATAACTACCCTTGGGAGCCTTGCCCTCAACTCAGAAGGAGAGAAATTAGGAGCTTGTGGTGAAAAGGGTGACTGTTGTTGTAAGTTGTATAGAGACAAGCCTCATGATTGGTTATCACAGGGAATGAGATACATATGTGCCCCACCTTTTTCTTCTCTGATTTGTAGATAACTTATCCTTTGGGATTATGCCACAACACTTGGAGACTGCTGTCCTAGTGCATGGGTGCCCCTGTCTCTGTATGTAAGAAACTGGAACAGTTCAAGTGATGTTTTTTTTGTGGTTAATTTTATCATTGGAGCAGGAAGCCCTGTTCTTTCTCTTCAGTGGAAGTTGGCTCCCTTTTATTGAGGATAGTCTCAGTGACCTTAAGCATTAGGCTTAAGTCAGAAATTTAGTAGAATTAATTAGAAGGAAGTAAGAAGAGCATTGGCCTTTTTCTTCCGTTGGCAGGGAAGGGGACTTAGGAAACCATAGAGCCTCACTTATTCCCTTCATTTTAGGGCTAACCCTAGACAAGACAAGGAAGACTTACATGCCTCCAAATCTCTCCCACTCATTGCTTCAACAATTAGACATCCCTCGCAAAGACATTGGGCAGAGTTAAAGGAAATAGCCATTGATTACTTGTTGCCAGGATGCTTTTTTGTCTTTGAGCTTTTGTTATATATTGTATATTCCTCCTTCCTGGAATATTTTCCTCTTCACTCTTTTATATACCTTTCCTTCAAGTCTGAACTCAGGTCCTTTTTTCCGTATGAAACTTCTTGGTAGACTGGTTCTAGTTTACTTTTCCAAGGTTATTTCATGTTATTTCCTTTAAAGCACATCATTTTAGTTGAATAGACTTCTTGTTGTCCCTCAAATTCTTCATCTCCTATCTCTTTACTTTTACACAGGCTATCTTGCATATCTGGAGTATGGCTTCTTCCTCACCTTTGTCTCAGTCAGAATCCTTAGCTTCCTTCAAGTCTGAATTTAGTTGCTACCTATTAGAAGTGAATTCTTTTCTGAGTCCTGGTTGTTGGTTCTCTCTTTTCTCAAACCATATTGTTCATATCTGTTTAAATGTTGTATTTCCCTAGTAGATTGTAAGCTGTTCAAGGGAAAATACTGGTTTTTGTTTTATCTGTGTATACCTAGCTCCTAGCACATAGAGTCTTCCTTGTATGTAATAGGCTCTTCTTAGTGGTTGAGGTGGTCCCTCCCATCTCTGGACTCCTGTAGAGCTTAATTCTTATACCAGTCATTTGGCACTTTTCCAATGCTGTCTTCTGTTGTTATTAATTTCATTGTAAAGTAATAAAAATGATAGAAGGGCAGATTGTAAGAAATTTGTCAGTAACATTTATTGAATATTTACTCTGTGAATTAGCCAGTCTCCAAAACTAGATTATAAATTCCAGGAGAATGGGAAATGTGGGAGTGCTTTCAAAGTGCTTTCTTTCAATAGTTCCTCGAAGGTTGAGAGATTAGGGCTGATTGTGTAGATTTGGGAGTTGTGATATATGAACCTATTGGATCTCTTGAAATCTCTAAGGGAGAGTATAGAGAAAGAAGAGAAGAGGGCCCAGGACAGAAACCTGGAGTTATACCTATCCTAAGAGAGCTTCAGTACATGGATTATAATACTGCCAAAGAGATTGAAAATGAGTGTGGCTTGGGGTGGCTAGGTGGTGCAGTGAATAGAGCACCGGCCTTGGAGTCAGGAGGACCTGAGTTCAAATCTGGCCTCAGACACTTGACACAAAAACTAGCTGTGTGACTTTGGGCAAGTCACTTAACCCCAGTTGCCCTCCAGAAAGCAAAAAAAAAGAAAAAAAGAAAATGAGTGTGGCTAAACAGGGAAGATGAGTAGTAGTCAAATATTCACAGCTGTGGGTAGGTGGTAAGGCAGTAACAGCAGCCACTGTAGCTTGTTCTTTCCTAAATTTGGCAGTGAAGAGGAGAAAAGATAGAGGGTGGTACCTTGAGGGGATAGCAGGGTGCCATGAGAATTTCTTAAGGGTAGAGCAGACCTGGTTATGCTTATAGGCGTCAAGGAGAGAGTGCAGATGAGAAAGAGGGAATGATTAGAGCAACAAGCTCCTGGAAGAGATGAGACTATTTAGGGTTTAGGGCACATGTTAACCTTGGCATGAAGAAGAACCTTTTTCTCAGAGACAGGAGTAAAGGAGAGAGTAAATGAAGCTGTAGAGGGTTTTTGAGACTTGGAGTTAGGGAGTGGTGGTCTCTAGCAAAGTAGGAAATAATGGGAGATGGATGGAAAAGGCTTTGGTTGCTGCTGAGGGGAGTCTTGGGGGTCGGTCAGTCAAGGAGAGTAAAAGTTTTGTTATGCATCAGTGAGTGCCTAGTTGAGGTTAGATGACAAGAATTTGTGTGAACACTTAGCCAGTTTAGTGCTATGATTTCTTCTGTTGAAGACTGATAGGGAGTGAATGGAGCCAAGACAAAGGAGTTATAGGGTGATTTGTAGTTTAACTGGCCTGGCCAAGTGTCAAGACTGAGGAGAAGATGGTGAGACCATAGCGAGGATGATGGACTTGAAGAACAGGGGGGAGGATGGTTACTTCCACACCCTCCTTCTGTTACTTTTTTTCACCAGCTTCTTCTCTTTTGAGGTTCTCTCTATCCAAATATATCACCTAGTTCAAATACTGATAGTACTATTTACTACTATATACTTCTTTTTTAAAAAAATATTTTATTTTATTTATTTTAGTTTACATCATTCATTTCCATGAGATTTTGAGTTACAGATTTTCTCCCCATCTTTCCCCTACTCCCGCCCAAAACAGCCATCCCCTTGTATGACCCCTCCCCCCAATCTAATCTCTCCTATGTCCTCC
>CM053592.1:110233229-110269827 GCA_028646515.1 Pseudochirops corinnae | reverse complement strand
GGGCACAGCCGCAGTCTGGTTTCCGATCGCAGTGCCGAGCTCACTTTAGTGGGGAGTATCTTTGTGTACGTTTTGAAGTCCTAGAGTTGGTCCAGAGTCCTATTCCGTGGGTATTTTGGGGTGGCTATGTGAGAGCTGCGATAAGTTGCTGCTGCTACGCCGCCATCTTGGCTCCGCCCCCCCTATGCCTCACCCTTTATACACATGTTCTTCATTCTCTTTCTGACTTAATCTCTTTAATCTCTCAGTACTCTTATAGGCCAACATCCCTACTCTGACTTTACTTTTTTCCTTTCCCATATTGACCCCATAGTTATTGTTTTCTACTATAGAATCTCTTGCTCCCTTGTCTTCTGTTGCTCCTATCTTGCTAAACCCAACCCCAGATTAAGCCCACCATCCACTTTCTTTGCACCTACTTGCCTGTTAGAAGAGTCCATTTGACTGGGTCCATTACAAATTTATGTTATTTAATCTCATCTGGTTCCTTACTGTAACCAGGCAAACTCCAGTACTTAACACAGTGTAGGTTCTTAATAATTGCCAATTGACTAGTTAATTCAGATTCTTTTCTATTCTCTGCAGACATTCAAACCTTCTTTTCTCTCTTTATACCTCCTGCTCTCTTACTCTCTCAGCAAAAGACCTCACGTCCTATTTTATTGAAAAAATAGTCCAATTAATGAGTTACTTCTACCTTACTCTACAAGTTAAATTTTCTTGATATATTACCTCATTTTCTCCTCTTTTACCTCAGTTGTTGGTGAAGAGCTTGTCATTTTTTTTAATCCATGACTTGTACCCTCATCCCTTCTTGTCTCCTTTGACAGTGAATCAGGGTCGTCATTGTGAACATTGATTTTCTAAAAATTATTTTTGTTGTTGAATACCCTCAATGACTTATACTTTACATAGAGCATAGGAGATAGTATCAGGAAATTTTCCTTCTGAAATGATATTTTGAGGGTTCATTCTTTTTCTCCATTTTACGTTAAGAAAAATTTTGCAGTTACAGAAGAATGTTGGTTATTAGAAATATGTAGTGAGGAAGGAAAAACAGGTAATCATGCATGGGGCTTATTCTTTTTTCTGACTTTTCTAAGTGGAAAGCCATTTTCTTGGAAGTCCTTTGAATAATAGAAACTTTAAGGCCCTTAGGTAAGATTTAGCCAGTCTATTGTAAGCAGATTGATGTATACATTTTTTATATTAAAATCTCTGTAGAAAATTTATATACTCTTTGAATAGCCTATATTAGGAAATGCCTTCTTTTGGCTTACTGAAATCTTTCCTGATTTAGTTTAATTAAATTTCTTACTTTGCCTACTGTAGGGATTGAGAACTCCCTGCTTAGACAAGGTTTGAGGAAAATACTGGATTAGAAAGAGGAAACGATGACAAATTAGAAAAATGTCCTATTCTGTTTACACAGGAATGGGACAAGAAAACAATGTTACTAGAGTAGAAGGAAGAGATTAGCAGTGTGGAGAAGTGAAGGAAATAATGTAATTAACACTAAATAATATAATTAACACTGAAAAATATAATACTGTTATGTATAGATATGATTGGAGCTGTTACAGTTTTCAGTATTTGGAAATGAACCCCATGGAATTTCCCCCTCCTTACTGAGATCAGAATGCTTGTTTACTTTCAGGTTGGTCTTAATTTTTGATGAAATCTTGCTCAGATCACATTAGACCTTGTTAGCCACAAGATAGGGCAGCAAATGAATAATTGTTTGATTGAAAGATAATTTGTGTAGTTAAGATTTTGAGAATATTTTACTTTTGAATAATTCAAACCACATGGTAAAGTCAGGAGCATCTCATTAAGAGACATAGACTTACTAGAGAATTTTCAAGTTTTTTAGGAGCACTTAGATGATTTAAATTTCAATAAAATTAGTTTTAATTTTCCTAATGACAGCAGATGTGTGGCAAACATCCAGTGCCTGAGCATAAAACAAAATGTCTGGAGATATTCATGGATTAGAATGTCTAGTTAGTTATTGAAATCATAAGGATTTTATTCTGTTGATGATGCAGTGTAAGTTTATTAAGGTGGTATGCAGAATAAGTATTCATACATGCATTTGAGCTGTTTAATAGCATTTCTGGCTTGTGATTCAGAACACTCTATAATTAGTGACTACAACTTGACAGTTGGTAATGAGTAGAATATCTAGAAATATCAGCCTAAGAGAAACTCATTTTACGTGACTTGGTTGAATAACTTTGATTATTTTAGAAAGGAGGGGGCTCTCTGAAACTTATGCCAGCATTTTTCAGTTGTACATGATCTAAGAGAAAGAGATTAAGTTTTGGAAGCATTAAAGTTTTTTTTCCTTTAAGAAGCCAAATTATTTAAAATAAATATCTTAACAAACTAGCTCTTCTGATAACCTCTAACTAATAAAACCCAACATTTATGCAGCTCATTAAAGTTTTCAAAAGATTTTCTATAGAATGTGTAATTTGAGGTTCATAATAACTCTGAGGAGGGTCATTTTACATGTGGGCAAACTGAGATTCAAATAAGTGATTTGCCTCAAAGGGAGGATTTGAACCCTGGATTTCTTGACTCCCAATTCTGGTGCTCTGTCCTCTACACCATACTACTCCTAACTAAAAATACTACTTAATTATGATATAACTAGATTACAAAGTAGGGCATATTATTCAACTTGATGTAAAATGCCAACAGTTATCATTTGTGCTTAAATATAAATAATTACTTACATTTAAAGATGCCATCATGTAACCTTATTAAAATAGAATTGCACCTTACAAAATATCAAACCAAAACACCTTAGGAGATTGGTCTTGCTATCCATGTTTCAAAAACCTGTGTGTAAAATAATATGTATTAAATTATTTTTTCCATTGATTTTTCTTATTTTTTGAAATTTTACACAGAATTATGTGTAATAAAAATGACAGGTTGTCCCAGTTGTTATTACACATCTGGTGTAATGGATCACTCAGAGCTTGATTGTTCAAACAGTCTTTCAGCTAAATTCATACCCATTTGAAAGGATACATACACATATACATCTGTATATACACACACACACAAATACACACACATATATTTTAAATGTGGTTACTAGGTGAAAAAATTTTTGGCCACAGCAGATGAGATATGGTGTCTGTTGAAATTTAGTGAAGAAGGCATCACAGTCTAAATTTGTAGAGAAGTACCCACACCAATGAAATCTTAGATCCTTTACGTGAAATATATACAAAATGTAGTTGATTTCCATTTCATTGATATTCTCATTGACTCTGATACTTAACTATTGTTTAAGACACTGTATTGCGCAATGTCAGTGCCAGGTATTTGGCAGAAATAAGCTAGAAAAGCCATATGGAAATGCTTTTTTCAATAGCTAGAAAATGTAAGCAACAAGGTAGAATTGACTTGTATTTATTTAACAGTAGAAATGTTGCCTTGTCTTACAATTATGGTTTATGATGGGATGTTTTAAAACTTGCTTCTTGAGTTTGTTAGTTTGACAGAAAATAACTACATATCTCTACATGAACATAAATAACTCTTGAAATTTACTGTACCAGATACCAGCCTTGGACTTCAAACCCCACTTATTAAACAAGAACCTCTCCAAGTAAGAGGTAAATGTATGATTTATTTCTATTTTTTTCTCATATTTTGTGGTTATTGTTAAAAGTTTTCCGTCCTTCCAATTCATTGGAGATAAAAACACTGAATTATTAACTATCCTCCTTCCTAATATCTCTATTTTTGTTGAGTACACTGCTGTTCTTCTTGTTACCTAGGTTCTCAATTTTAGTGTCATTCTCAACTTTTCATGTTTTTTTGAAACCTGCTTCCTGTCCTTCTCTACCCTCCCCCCAAGTTTCTTGCATTTTTCTCCTTGTCACTCACTTGTCACTTGTCCCCACTGTAGTTCAGATCTTACCACTTCTCCCCAGCGCTGTAGTATGTCTCTTAGTCTTTGTGAGGTCTCCCTACCTCAAATCTGTACCTATTCTAATCCATCCTACACAGAACTGCCAATGTAATTACAAAAATTCAGTTCTGACTGGGTTACTCCCCTGCTCAAAAAACTCTGGGGGCTCCTTTTTGCCTTCAGAATATCTCTGGTTTTTAAAACCCTTCACAGTCTGACTGCAGTCTGTCTGTCTTTCCTCCTTTATGCAGTCTACAATCCAACCTAACTGGCTGCTATTCTTCACATGACAGTCTTATCTCTTGTCTCCATGCCTTTGCACAAGTGCTCCTCATGTCAGAAATGTTCTCTCTCTTCACTGCCTTCCCTTAGAATCACTGAATTCCTTTAGCTCAGCCCAAGTGCTCCCTCCTGTAAGAGTACTTTTTCTAATCCCACCCACACCCCAGCATCTGGTGCATTCCTCCTGGTCCCCAAATTACCCTGTATTTACTTTTATTTACTTATATCTGTAAATGTTTTTCCTCATTAGAATATATGCTTCCAATAGGCTGACTGTTACTTTTTTGTCTTTTTATTAGGTAGTGTCTAGAATATATTAGGTACTTAATAAATACTTGATTGACTAATATATTTATTTATCAACAATTTCCCCTCTAATCAGAATGAAAATATTCTAAGTTACAATGTACACATCTAAGAACAAGAAAAAGTAAAGTGAGCCTCCAACGTCATGCAAATCAAATGTGTTAAAATCCAGAAGACTCACACAGTTTACTTTAGAAATAAATCCAATATGCTTTTCCCTCTTCTGGTGACAGCCCTGACAGAAATTTAAAATGGTTCAGTGTCTGACATGCTGCCATAGGCTGTCCTACAATACAGCTTCCAACAAAACTCGCCTGTCACGAATCCCAGGTAACAGAATTGTTTACCTTTATACCAAGAAAGTTGGAAAAGCACGGAAATCAGCCTGTGGTGTGTGCCCAGGAAGACTTTGAGGTGTTCGTGCAGTGAGACCTAAAGTTCTTATGAGGCTATCAAAGACAAAAAAGCATGTCAGCAGGGCTTATGGTGGCTCCATGTGTGCTAAATGTGACTGTGACAGGATCAAGCATGCTTTCCTGATTGAGGAGCAGAAAATCGTTGTGAAGGTGTTGAAGGCACAAGCAGAGTCAAAAAAGTAAATAAAAAGGATATATTTTTTGAATAATAAAGAAAATTAAAATGTGAAAAAAAAAATAAATCCAATATTTAGATTTTTTCCTATGCTGTGTGCTGGAGTCAGTGGACTAGAGGAAGGGGATACTAAAAAAATTAAAAGAATTATTTCATTTTGGTGAATACCTTCACCAGATTTAAAACAAAACAAGACATGTCTGTATAGCTTACAAAGGGAAGTAGAAAGGCTGCATCATTATCAGAAGCTAGAAGAGAGAGGTGGCAAGGGGTTTTGAGACAGAGAAAGGGCAAAGAATCAGCTCCTAGCATATGAACTGATTTTTTTTTTCTCACATGAGTGGGGTTGGTTTGAGGAGGGAAGAGAAGATTTTGAATAACTTGAATGAGGTTAGGGAATTCTGCCTTGCTGCAATGAGAGGCCAGTTCAGTTTTGAGAACAGTAATTTGTAATGTACCCATTCAACGTGGTTGTGAGACTTTATCTGTGATCAGCAGCTACTCAACAGGAACAGGACTGAGGTTAGGCAAAAGACAAGTGATAGGACATGACATGATTAAGTTATTTCAGTAATACATTCACTTACTGGCAACTGGACTGGAATCTCACATGGAGAGTAGTCTCAAACCTGTGATTCTTGGTGCCCCCTCCTCCCTTTTCTGCCTCTGTGCTTCAGGCCCTGAAAACGTGGCAAGGGACTCCTTAGGACTGAAGACCACTTTGCATTTTTATTTCATGGGTTGCCTTGATTAGAGAACTAATCACAAAGTTGCCAAGCTACTGGCGATTATTGCCTTTGCATTTAGCAAAGCCACTCCTTGGAAAGCAGATGCAGTCTGCTTCTTTGTTCTGTTGGCTTTTAATTACATTTTATTTTTTGTTATAAACTTGTTAACCATCACAATCACGAACATTTCACTATAAAAGAAAAGGGATTATGTAGGAAACTATCAGTTTCTATTACATATCTTTTTAAAGTGACAAAGCTGCCTTGCTTGTCTGTCTCCTTTTGAACTTCCTTCTGCTCTCTTCTGCGTACTTTCTAAATGTTTCAGTGGTAGTCTTTTCTTCTTTTTTTTGGCCTTATTGTCACTGCCCACTAACTTCCCTTGACAACTCCCTGCCACCAATTGAATTTCTTTGTAACAAAAAACCCATCTTGGTTGTATCTGAAAAGTGTGTACAGAATTTCTCATTCTGTACTTCTTGTCCATTACTTCTCTCTGCTAGGAGGTGGAAATAATATTGCATCATTAATCTTTTGAAATCATGACTGATTATTGCCTTGATAGGGGTTCTTCAGTTTTTCCCGAGTATGTTATTTTAGTCATATACATTATTCTTTTAGTTCTTCTCACTTCACACAGTTCATTTAAGTGTTTCAGGAACCATTCTCAAAGCCTTTTTCGCATGGTAGGACCTGTAGAGCTTGTGCTTGGCTGACACAGCCTTCAAGAACCCAGGGTCATCTCCATGGCATGGTAAGGCATTAGAAAAGACTTCAGTGAAGAGCTTGCGTTTGATATACTTGATTACCGTATATGTTAGCCAGTTACTTCTCCAGTTGAAACTTCTAATTAATTTTCAGGTAGTCTTAAAATAAATTATGCTGTATTAGTTCAGTATAGATTTGACAAAATAATATGCATTAGAACAAAGTTGTTTTGATGCTTGTATATAAGTAAAAGATCACAGACTTCAGAGACAATAAAAGATTGCTTTCCCATTAAACTTCTGGAGCCTCTCGTCCACCAATTTAGGACTTTTTTCTTCTTTTCTGACCCTGCATGTACTACATCAGGAAAAAGTTGGCTGTCTTTGAATGTTATTGGAACATTTAGATCTATTACGTATTACTGCCCAACTGCATTGTAATAATCCTCAAATGTGTTGTTTTAATTATGTGCATATAATTGATTCTCCTCTGAAATCCTGTTCTGCCTCATGACAAGGAGATGACTGGGTTTTCAAAAGCTATAAGAGGGAAGCACAAGCTCTGCCAGGTTTTCCCAAATTGGAAAGGCTTCAAGTATGGGAATGGAGATGGGTGATGTTTCTGATCCTGGAAAATATAGCTAAATTAGAAGTACTCATCACCAGAAGCCTGGCTACCTGATAATGGATTTTTGTGACCGTAGCATTTCCCATAATAAAGCATGGAGAAATTGTAATTTTAATTCCCACGCTAATGAAATTACAGCTCCCTATCATTAAGAAATGTATATTTGGTTTCTTTTACTGTTTGCTTTTGGTTTTAGTTAAAGCAGTTCTTAAGAAGAGGGAATATGGACCAAAGTACACCAAGAATAATTTCATCACTGGAGTCAGAGCAATAAATGAATTCTGTCTTAAATCCAGGTACCTCAGTTAAATTATTATTGGCTGGCAAGATAGCTATTTATTTATTAATATGGTATGTGTGTATTTTTGCCAATGCATAAACTGTTCATTTGGTCCTCCCTGAATGTGAATAAACATTTAATAGCATTCAAAACTATTAGATTTTTTGACTTTTTTGTTAACTTGAAACTCTTTCATTTTAGAAATAATTATACTATGTTATTTTTCATTCACAAAAACTAAAGTCTAACAGGTTGCCTATCAGTAGAAGTGCCTAGTAGAAATACAAATAGTTTCACATGTATATCATTAATCAACCTCTCCTAAAGGCTGCAAGATTTTTCAGTTGTATTTGAATGACCCTTAAGTGTTGCTGAATTTGAGCAATGTTTGGGTAATTTTCTTCATGGTTTCAATAACAACAATCATAGTTAACATTTCTATAGAGCCTTTAAGATTTGCAAAGCAGTTTACCAATATCTCATTTTATCCTTAAAACAGCCTTGAGAGGTAGGTTTCATTATTCCCTTTTTTCAGATGAGAAAACGGAGATTGTGAGAGTTTTAAGTGACTCACCCAAACTTACATAGCTAGTTATTGTCAGAGGCTGGCTTTGAACCCAGGGCTTCCTGTCTCTTAAGTTCAGTGCTGTATTCACTGTGCCGCCTGTCTCTAGTGAGAGAGATAATATGCAAATAACTATATACATACAAGTACCTATGTGACTGTACTCTTAATACTCCTGTTTTCCAAACCACTGCTGAGATTATCATATAACCTTAGTATCTATACCCCTTCTGAGAAGTCCCTTTTTCCTAAATAAGTTAATGCACTTCCTTAAATATTTAACTTACTAGGAATAGCTTAGATACTGGCATAATTATTGCTTGTTAGTTAATAAAATTTTGAACACCTTTCATTTACATAACATTTTGTACTCTTTAAAAAGTGTTATTTATGTTTTATATTGTTTCATCTTCTACCAAATCCTGGAAGCTGGGTGGAACAGATATTATTGTTCCTCTTTTACAAAGATAAACAAGCATAAATCATTGATCCAAACATGGAACGCCTCCTGAATATAAGATATATCCCTAAAATGGGATTTCTTTGAAAGGAAATAAAAAGTTCTATCTTGGAAATTATTACTGAGTATTAATCTCACATGAGGTTTATATAAGACAACTTTAAGAAAAGTTATGACCTGCATTTGGTTTGATAATGTAAATAATTTGCCTTAGAACACATAGTGGATTGGTGACAAAACCAGAGGAGTCATTATTTTTGACATCTAGTCCAAATCTCTTTGCATTAGAACAAGAATGTGTTGGTGTTACAGAGAATCATTGTTTACTTTCTTAAATATAGTAACTATCCATGGTCATTAAAATAGAGACCTTTGTGAAATAACCACAGTAACTTGACTTTGTATTTTTTACTGTGAAAAATGTCCTTAAAATCAGTGGGAAAACTGGTATTTTAGTGATTAGTCATTTTTAGTGGTAATTTTGTACAAAGGCTTAAAAACCTTTCATTATTTACTGTAAACAAGAAATATTGACTGACATGGGGGAAGTTTTTTTTGACAAGTTTACATCTATGAATATATGAAACATTGGAATATTAGTCTGCAGAGCCAATCAAGATGATTGTAAACCTTAATTGAGTTCTTAGTAAAGAGATGATACTTGAGTATTCATTCCTTTCTGCTTCTCATATTTTTTCGTTCAGGTACATTTTCATCTCTTTTATTATGTCATGGGACTATAGTAAAAATAATAGTCTTGGCATAGGATTTGAGCCTACACAAGTCACTATTAAACTCAGCTTGAATTTCATATTTCATTGTGTTTTCACTTGCCATAAACTATATTTAAATAATTAGTTTTGGTTAGAGTCCTCCGTATGCTTTTCAGATGAAAATGTCTTCTTTAAATTTATCCTCCAAAGATATGAATATCTGTGATCAGTATAATTGATTTTCAGTACTCTAAATAAATACCTTTTGTATTTGTTAATTACACAACCCTTCTTAGAATAAATCTGACCTGTTTCTTCTCAACAGTGATCTAGACCAACTGCGGAAAATCAGACAAAGAAGTCCCCATGAAGATACTGAATCCTTCACTGTCTACTTAAGATCAGATGTAGAGGCGAAGTAAGAGTGTATTTCTTTCAAAAACGAACAGACACCAGCAGATGCTTAATTTTGGTTATGCCTTGCAATTGACCCTCTGTTAAAGTGTTCAATGCCTCACGGTGGTGCAGAGCTGATCCTGGGTTCTTGAAGGATATTTTAGAAGAGCACAAGTTCTGGTTCATCTTCCTAAGTTGGAAAAGGCCATAAGTACCTGCCTGGCCACAGGCTGTTGTTCAAGGATCACTTTAGTTTTTTTGGAGGGCTCTATATCAGAACTTGGTCCATTAGGTGACAGAATTTTTAAAGTTATGGCAGTTTATGAATGCTGCCTATTAAGACTTCGATACATTGTAATCTATGTTAGTGGAGAGAGCTCTGGCACCAGTGAGATCATAGCTCCTTTGAAGTATTAAACACATCATTGAGAAAAATCAGTGAGACAAATTGTAAATGAAAAAAGATAGATTCATGACAAAAGAAACCTTTTTTGGTCATAGAAATATATTTCTAGTCTTTGCAAATGAATTTTGATATACTAGTGTTCCCAATTTAAAATAATAGTACAACATGACTTAGAAAAAACTTTTAGGATTCAGGATTGAATTTATTTTTGTACTATAGATTTAGTTTAGGAAAATTCCTTGTGTGCTTTATTTTTCTGAAAGGGCATTAATTTATTATTAGATTTTCAAAGAGGTTCTTTAAATTTTATTATGTGTGGTGGTAGAAATGTTACAACTTGGTGACCATTGATGTGTGTGTTTATGTGTTCAGGGCTTTGGAGGTTTGGGGAAGCCCTGAGGCTCTTGCTAGAGAGAGAAAGCTGCGTAAGGAAGCTGAGAGAGAATATAGAGAGAGTAAGTATGTTCATTTGGAAGCTGAATTAATGTTAAAGTGTCTTATGGACAGGGACCATGTTTTATATATTTTTTTGTAGAAAAGCATTATATGCTTGTTGTAGAGAACTTATATATTGTTACCTTTTGATTAGTTGATAGTGATTCAGTTTTAGAATCACTCATTTTCATAGAAATATAATCTTAGCTTTTTACAGGTGAAGAAACCCAAATGTTTCGTTTCAGTAATTTGTGCAAAACAAATCTGCGCTCTATCTTAGTAATAGTAATAACAGTAGAATAAATGTAGTAGTCACTTTCTTGGAGGAAGACTGTCACTTGGGGAACTAAAAATATAATCAATTCCCAAGAATAACATTGTAGCAGAAATTTTTCCCAAGTCTTGGGAAATAGTTTCCATAAAGTCTTTTTTCTTTTTATTCACCAAGAGATCTTTTTGTAACCATTTAGAAAGTATTACCCTCAAGACAAAATTAGTATGCTGTAGTTAATTCTTATCCAATTGTATATGCATAATATTCTGTATAGTCTTTACAACTAGAGGTGAATGTCTTCAATTTTAGTTGATTCTCCAAAATGAGTAGTGCAATTTATGATTTGTTTTATACTCATTATAAAAGATTACTCTTGTATTTCATAATTAACTTTTTAAATTGCCTGTTTTTTTCTTGTGTTTGTGAAGACAATGAAAAATCAATGAACTAGATATTTTAAATATTTTTTCTTTTCTTCTTGTTGGAGACTTGGCTAGTAAAGAAGCCAAAAGAACAATGTAATATGCTTTGTAATTATACAACAGAGAAATTGCTAAACTCTTAAGGGATGTTAAAATTACAGTTAAAGTCTTTAAAACATTGAAATAATCTTATGTTGTTAAAAAGTTAAAATTATAGTTCAGTATGAACACATGCTATCAGTGTATATCTCTTGATACCTTTGTATTTCTTATTGCAGTTATGTTTTGATTTGTAATATTAGTCGCATACTATTTGTCAGAAAATTCAGCCAACATTTATTATGTGCCTATTATAAGGAGAGAAAAATAAGGCCCAGTCTTATCTCCTTAGAAATTTATGGTATAGTATAGGGGAGGTGAGATGTGCACATCTGTTATACAAATAACAACTATATAAGAAGATATGTACGAGACATGCAAACAATACCAACAAAATGTTGTGAGAAGTCTGAATTGAGAGAGATCACTTCTGTTTGGGGTGTCAAGGGAGATTGCATGAAGGAGATGGCATTCTGTCTGGGTCTTGAAGGATGGGTAGAATTTCAAGTAGAGATACCCCATCCTCCCTGCTAGATTTTAAGCTCTTCAGAGGCAAAAGACCCTGTCCCCTCCAGTGCCTGGCTCTTGTTTGCATGTGCGTGTGTGCGCGCGCGTGTGTGTGTGTGTGTACGTATGTGTATACACATACATATATGTTTATGACTATATACATATATAAGGTATTCAATACTTATTAGATGAATGAAAGAATGCATCATTATTATAACGTATAATCAGTTACTAAGTCCTAATTAGCAATTGGAGGAGTGTCTTAAATTGAAAATAAGTACTAGTCTAAAATACATGTGGTGAGAGAATTTGAGAGGAAAAATTATTTTGTAATTTTTTTCATAGGGTTGTTTAGGAATCAAAAGGTATTACAAGAATATAAAGACTTCTTGGGACATACAAAGGTAAAGAGTTCTTCACTGTGATGTAAACATATAGAAACCAACTGACTGTAAGACTGGATTTATTGCTTTGAGCCTCAGTTTCTTTATATGTAAAATGGACAGGTTAATACAGCCTACTTCATGAAGTTGTTGTGAAGAAAGGCCTTTGTTATCCTTGAAGCAATATAGAGATGAGTTGATATTGCCTGTCCATTACTATATAACCCTGTCCCTGGAATCTTTCATGGCCTAGAGAGTTAAGAGTGAGATGGGGTGGTGGCAGTAACCTTGGCAGTGAACTAGAGCTTGCTGGAAGGGAGAGGGACTGTGTGCCTTTTTCTGAGGCCTCTCCATTGTGTCCATTCTACCAGCTCTTGAGGAATGGGCAGACTGATCAGATTGGAGTCTAGTTTCCATTTTAAGATAGCAGTTACTAAAGAAATAGGATGCTCAGTAAATAATTTGGCCTTACAGACAGGTTTAAAACACTAGATATAGAAAAACAGCCTAAAACACAAGTATCCTTGTGGAGATAGAAGAGAATTTAAGGGCTTTAATAATCTACAAACTGTACAATGAATGCTTTTTAAATTACAGGAGCATTGTTTTATTAGATATGGAATCATTGTTATTATCATTGCATATGTTTGTGCAGCAGCTATTTTGAAAGGTAGTTAGCTTCTTGCCACTGGCTAGTTGGCAGGGACTGTGCTTAAAGTCCCTTTTAAAATCCTGCATTCACTTTCTTAATCTTTGGATTGTTGTTGAGTTGTTCTAGTTGTGTCTGACTCCCTATTACCCCATTTGGAGTTTTCTTGGCAGAGATATTAGAATAGTTTGCACATTCCTTCTCCAGCTCATTTTTATAGATGAGAGAACAGAGGCAAATAGGGTTAAGTGACTTGCCCAGGGTCGCACATCTGGTAAATATCTGAGGCCAGATATGAACTCAGTTCTTTCTGATTCCGGGCCTGATGTTCTGTCTATTATGCCACCTAGCTGCCCTAATTCTCGGGTACCTTCTACCTTCTCATCATGTTTGAGGAGAGTGGTGCAAGGAGATCAAACCTCCTAGTGCATTTCCAGCCTTTGAAAAGATTTGAGAATTAAATGAAATTGTAATATTGAATTATCTTTTACCTGGTGGGCCCAGTGGTACATAAACACTTAACCAGAAACTTAAATGTAAAGGAAATCTTAAATATATTTTCGACAGTTTAGTGTTTTCATCAGCATGCATGGAAAACCTCTTAGAGGAGTCTTTTCTTATGAATGCACCATTTTTCAGGAACTCAAAAAGTTGTTAAGTAAAGGAAAGATATTTTAAAATATTTAGATTTCATTAACTTTTATCAGTTCTCTGTAGCTTTTGTTGAATAATTCTTTTTGAAAAGTAAATCTTCTTTAGTATGAGTTTAATAAAGGTTTTCACGGTGTCCATGGACCAGAATTCATTTGTTTAAATAGTTTCACCTCCATTATTTTAAGATGAAAATATTAGAGAAAATGAGGTAAAGAAAATTATGCAAGTAAATATAAGTCAGATGTAAAGTATTTTGGCTTTGTCATTATGAATTAAATGAAGACTTTTTGTGGAGTCTTAAAGCTGTGACTGTTTATGTTTATAATTTGTGTAATTGCTTTCTTTTCCAGCCACGGCCTAGAATAGCATCTGTGTTTCTTAAAGGACCAGGAAAAGTGGTGATGGTTGCTATTTGTATGTAAGTTTGAGAAAGTATACCCTTTAAAGCTAAACTATGTATTATTTTGAACTTGTATATCCTGGACCTGAATATATAGTTTGCCACTTGGTAATTAGAAAAGTTTTTTTTTTCCCTTGTTTATTTTAAAAGGCAGTTGTTTTGAGTCTTTCATTGTCATTACCAGTATGGAGTACGTGGCTCTGTATGTACGTGTGTATTGTTGTGGAATGCTACCTGACGATAAACTTTCTTAACTGTTTATTGAAGATGATGTAGAAATTAATTTTCACTCTTTTCATATATTATACTGCTAAAGTAATTAAGAGCTATTGTTAATTCACCATGAGGGGTAGAATATCTGTGTATGTATTGTATTTTCCTGCTTACCTTGGAAGTAGGTTGACAATAATACATCTTGTATTTTCAGCCCTTTTCTTTTGTCTTCCCTTTCCTGTTATCCCCATTTGCACTGATTATTAATACCCTCAGTAGAGGATATGAAGGCAAGGAGAGTTCACATTTCAAGGATGATTCTCAGACAATGGGCAGTTTAATTAAATGTTGTTGTATTTAATTTTTTTTGAATGTTTAAAGTAATAGAAGATTTTCATAGTTCTACCAGATATCTTGATTGGAATTGAGGAAGTAAAAAAGGGAATTGAGATTATTTCATTTCCTTACCCACTACTATACAACTTCCTTTTTGCCTTTTCCACTAGGCAGAAACTAGCCTGGAACTTTAGTTTTGGGGGGTGAGGCAAGGAAGAAAGGACAGTGCGATCAATATTATCAACTAATACTCACTCAGAAGTAGAGAGGTTGTAATTATACCAATTAAAGAACGGTAGTATTATGTCTTCCCTCTGTAGCACTCTTTCCTACTCCGTAAGCCCTTTAAAATGTCAAATGCATCTGTACTCTGAGCAGTTTGGATGTTCTCTCCAGTGGTGCCAGTGGCAGCTTACTACCTCTCCATACTATGCTACTCTTATCCACGTCCTTTCATAAGTTTTCCAAAGGAAATCTGCCAATGTGCCAGGGGCCTTCCATAATTTTACTTGCTATCATAAGGATATTAGGGGAGTGCTTGGATTATTCAATTATCCCTCACTCTTATCACATGACTAGCCCACCTTTTTCAGTCATACGTTTCTTTGATGACTTTCTTTAATTTGGTTCTTTGTAGTTTTTTATTTATAATGTGATATAACTTACACACCCATCATTTGCTTCTCCACTGATTCTAATGTTTACTTATTTAGAGATTAAAGTACTCTATAACAACCATACAACATACATGGTAGTATATTCCTATTGAAAACGTGGGCCTTTGTTTAAGGGCGGAGATTGTGATCATTAAAGGAGCATTGCCGTTTTCCAGAGGCATTCTAGCCTGCATTCCCCGTCTGTTTAATTATGAACTCAGTTTTCCATTCTCAGTGTTTATATATATACATATATATATATATATATGTATATACTTATATGTATACATATATATACATATATACTGATGGATGATATAATGATACAGATAGATATAGATGCTGATTGATGTGTTCTAAACATTGTCTGTCTAATCTGATCCTTTATCTACTATGCCACCTAGCTGCCCTAATCCTCGGGTACCTCCTAACTTCTCATAACATGGGAGAGTGGTACAAGGAGGTCAGACCTCCCAGTGCATAATTTGCCTCAATTTGCCATAATTTGCACAACAGGAATTTTTTTTATCCACTAAGTTTTTCTTATGTGAATAGTTAAGCTACTCTTTTAATGGTTTGCATCTTATCTAGGGGGCTTTTTGGTACTCCTAGGCCTGGTAGAACCAGCACAATGTCATTTGCAAACAGGTGCATCCAGAGGACCTCCTCATTCCTTTTCAACTTACACTCTTAGTTGAATCACTGCCCTAATGGTAGTACACATGTTTGGCAAGCATGGATCTCCCTTTTTTGTACTTTGACTAGTATTAATAATTAAAGAGTTGTCAAAATGATTATAGCTATTATATCTTTTGAATAATCCTATACGATTTTGCTATATCCATGGGGATACATTTTTGGAGGACAACTTTTAGAGGATCATTTGCTCCACTAAATCAAGTACTTTTAAAGGGAAACCATACATAACCAGCACAATAAAAATGGTCAGCAAAGAGTAAGAATAATGGATCTTGTATTCGCAATATCTTTTTGTTAGTTTTATATTGGGAAAGACACAGCTTAATTTGTAATATTATTTACAAAAGTTCATCAGCTCCCTACTAGTACTCAGCTCAGAGATATCCTTGATGTGTGTATAGATTATTCTCACAAAGATTTTTATACAGATGGGAAAGTAGGCCTATAGGTTTTCTCTTGGTCAGTTTTTTTTGGTAGATCTGAGCTTTTATTTTTTTTAAATGTCCTTGTTATCTTGCCTTTCTTCAGCTATCATTTGATTGCATCCTTCAGTGACCTTACATTTGTCTCTTCCTACACAGTTCCATCTATGTATACTTGGTCTAATCCACTGGTGGGGAACCTATGGCCTCAAAGCTGCATTTGGCCCCCTAGGTCCTCAAGTATGGCCCTTTGACTGAATCTAGACTTCACAGAATTAATCCCCTTAATAAAAGGATTTGTCACTCTAATAAAAAAGAATCACTCTAGTCCAGCCACTTTTCCTGCTTTTGTTCTCTCTAATGCCATTTCTACAACTTCTTTAAGCACATCAAGCACTGTACAGTGAAGCCCAAGTGTGGTGACTTCACTGGCCTTGATGGTAAAACAGTTCATTATAAAAAAATCTTTATAGATATCATCGTTCTTTTGTTTGTTATCTTTGTTCCACTTTTAGCCCTAGATGTCTTCAGGATAACTGCTTAGTAGGTTCTCTTGATAAGCTTTTAAACTAGGTTTAACCTCCCCTACTTCTCTTTGTTTTATGTAACAGTATAGTCATAATCTTCCACCATCCTGCTCTGTAAGATTTTTAAAATGAGTTTATATTTGAAGCTAGTGTTACTTTTGGCTTCCATGTTTATCTACTTGACAAGTAAATCAAGTGTTTGTTGCCAGGATTGGTTTTGGGGCTGTTGTCTTCTAATGATAGCAATTGTTTTGCACTGATTAAACTATGTGAAGCAACTTGGTGTCATTAAGTCAGGTTGGAATTGTTTAAATTGCTTAATTTAAAAATTGTTCTGTTTTTCCTATTTTGTTACCACTTTGGATCTTTGCACACACTGGTGATCTGACAATATATAGCAGTGGTTCTCAACCTTCTTGATGCCGTGACCCTTTAATGTGGGAGTATCTGCATGTGGGCGGACCCTCCTGGAGATGGATAGAGGAGCGGTGTCTCAGTTCCTAAGACCATCAGAAATATGTATTTTCCAATGGTCTTAGGTGCCCCCTGTCAAAGGGTCGTTCGACCCCCAAAGGGATTGTGACCTATAGGTTGAGAACTGCTGGTATATAGAAATTGGTTTTGGAATGACTCATGAACTTCAGTAATATGTTTCTTATTTATCAAATATCAATTTCAGTTTTTAAAATGTGACTTGGTGCTTATTGTGTCTAGCACCTTATGATTGGTTTTTTTTTTTTGGTAAGAAAGAATTCACAATATAAAACTTTTTGGTTTAACTTGTTCTTTATTCTTAATATGTATTTTTGAAAATATTTATTCCTGTCTCTGTCTCTTACCACTTTTGTGTTAAAGTCACTGAGTATCAAAGTAAATGTTGATTTACTTTATAGTTCTTGATAGACTTTCTCTACTGTTTTTATCTTCTGGCACAGATATTGATATATAGGCCTTCATTATTTTCATGGTAGTATTTTCACAAATATTTATTTATTTTGCCCATGCATGGGAAGAATGCTTTGACTTTATTTTACTTTACCTCACAGAGAAAGATTTGTGATTTTATTGGTGTGGATACTCACTCCCCTGAGGTAGATCATAATTCTTCCACAATATCTCAGCCTTTATGATTCTTACTCATATTATTCGATACATACTCCACAAAGGAGGAATTCAGTGTATTAAAGATTTACTTTTGTTCCTTTAGTATATTGGGGGTTCCAGGGAGGTTGTCTGTCATTAAGCAATCCATTCTTTTACTTGTCACACATAATCTCAATCTTTTTTATATCACTTGTTACTCATAAGTTATTGGAAACAAGCTACACACCCATTTCCTTATATTTAGATTTATATATGTTTCCTCACATTTAGGTTGTTTATTTTTCTGGAGTCAAGTATAATCCATTCTTTTTTTCTTTTTTAATATTTTGATATTTTATTTTTCCCCAATTACATGTAAATACAGTTTTTAACATCAAATTTTTTTTTGAATTCCAAATTCACTCTCTCCCTCTTTTTCCTCCCCCCTCATTGAGAAGGCAAACAGTTTGATATAGATTTTATATGTGAAATCGTGCAAAACATTTCCATATTAGTCATGTTGTGAAAGAAAACACAGACCAAAAAAAAATCAACCAAGAAAAATAAAGTAAAAAAAAGTTACTTCAATCTGCATTCAGACTCAGTTTTCTTTCTCTGGAGATAGATAGCATTTTTTCATCATAAGTCCTTTGGAATTATCTTATATATGCAAATATTTATAGTGGGCACTAGAACATATGAGATGACCAAATGTGTCACTAATTGATATTTTTTGTTGCCTTTAGACACATGTTAAAGTTATTTTCATCACCTCTTTTATTTTGCCCCTTTGGGGAGAACCAGTGAAACAGCTAGCTGTGAATCTTAATTCTGGTTTTGTTTATAGTGAGACTACCATGAACCATCAGATCCATTTCCGCCACTAGCATGCCTACATCATTGGACAAACATCTCACTTAAAAAAATTTTTTTTTAATTTACATTTTTTCATTTTTTGTTTTTATTCATTTATTAATTACGATGCTTCAATTTGAATTCATACTCCATTGTGTTCTTTTTCTGGAGGTGGATAGTGTTTACCATCATGAGTCTTTGATAATTGTCTTAGTTTGTTGTTAGAAGAGCTAAGTCTAACAAAGTCAGTCATCACACAGTGTTGCTGTTACTGTGTTAAAGTGTTCTCGTGGTTCTGCTCATTTTACTCGGTGTCAGTTCATGCAAGTTTTTCCAGGTTTTTCTGAAGTCTGCCTGCTTCTTATCATTTCTTATAGCAAAATAATATTCCATTACATTCATATGCCATTACTTGTTTAGCCAGTCTCCAATTGATGGGCATCCACTCGATTTCCAATTCTTTGCCATAGAAAGAGCTGCTTCAAATATTTTTGTACATGTGGATCATTCCCCCTTTTTCATAATCTCTTTGGGATACAACCCTAGAACTGGTATTACTGGATCAGAGGGTATACACAGTTGTATAGTCCTTTGGTCATAGTTCCAAATTGTTTTCCAGAATGGTTGGATCAGTTTACAACTCCACCAATAATACATTAGTTTCCCAACTTTCCTCCATCTTCTCCAACATTTATCATTTTCTTATTTTGTTGTATTAGCCAATCTGACTGGTGAGATGTGGTACCTCAGAGTTGCTTTAATTTGCATTTCTCTAATCAGGAGTGATTTAGAGCATTTTTTCATATGGCTATAGATAGCTTTAATTTCTTTATCTGAAAACTGCCCATTCATAAAAGATCTCACATTTAGAAATGTACCATTTGTTAAGTTACAGTTAATAGACAGTGTAAGAATTTACTGCGTGATCCTTACTTAGCATCTTCCGTCCCCTTTTTGCCACTTTCTCATAGTCACTGCAGAAATAGAGGAGGCTGCTCAGGGTGGGGGTTGATGTGCATTTTCTTTTGTTTTGTAAGTTGCTGTGGCCAAAGTGATTGCTTACTGGTGATAATCTCTGTGTACTAGGCTTGTCCTCAGAAAGCATGCTTATTCTGTTACAAGGACCCTATTCAAAGCAGGAAAGACATTTTTGAGATAGCGTTCCACTTGATTTAGCTTTTGAAACTTTGGTTAATCTTCCCTACTGTGATGTTGAGGCATCAGAACAGAACTTTTTTAAGGACCTTATTATATAATAAAGTTTTGCTGTAATTTCTTTCACCAAACAAACTTGAGATCCTTTTGTCTTTGTTGTGTCTTTCACCATCATTCCCTTGAGAATTTCTTGAAGGATGCTTTCTAATTTTTAGATTGTCTCTCCTGGATCTGTTTTCCAGGTCAGTGGTTTTTTGCAAGGAGATATTTCACATTGCCTTCTATTTTTTCATTTGTTTGGATCTGTTTGATAGTATCTTGATTTATGATAAAGCCATTTGCTTCCATTTGCTCCCCTCTAATTTTTTAACCATCATTCCCATCCATTCTTCTCTTTTTTTCCCTTGCAGATTAACTAAATTTTTCCTTATTCAGTTATCCTACCTTTACCTCAGAGTCACCAGGATCTTATCCTTCCCACAAATGTGTCTTTAAATGGTTCTGAGGATTTACTTTCTCCATGGAACCTTTGCCCAGATAATGAGAGGTGGTAGCTTCTTATAAGGAATAATTCAGAAAACCCCGTGGCTGAAGCCCAGTCCATAATATTGATGATTATAATAGTAATAATGTTTAGCATTTATATAGTTCTTGAAGGATTTTAAAGTACATCTATTATTTCGTTTGATCCTCACCAACTACCTTGTGAAATAGGACTATTATCCCTATTTTGGAGATGAGGAAACTGAGGTAGGCAAAAGTTAAGTGACTTGTCCAGGGTCACACAGATTTGAACTCATACCTTCTTGACTCCAAGTCCCATACTCTCTCCATTGCACCTCCTAGGATCCTACGTCATGGAGGCCCACATGGACAACCTTAGTGGAAGTTGATTTATAAAGAGGCTACTATGGGACAGTAGGATTAAGACCGTGAAGGAAATCAGAGATTGGCTCATTTAATTGCCTCGTTTAACCACCTCTTTTTATAGATCAGGAAACTCAGGCTTAGAGAGGTAAGTGACTGGCCTAGAGTCATACAACCAATAGGGGCCAAAGTTGGGATTCACCCTCTGGTCCTCTGACTCCAAATCAAGTGTGCTTTCCATTGTATCACACTGGCTCTTTGTAGAGCAAAGCACAGCCAGAGACCCCATGGGGGATAAAGTTGGTGGGGGACCCAACTCTGTTTTGACCCACCTCCAAATCCAGGGATACCCCAGAGCCCCTTGGATTATTTGGAGCTACCTACAGACATGAATGTAGGTGGATAAAGACCTAGTCTCTGACATTAGTATGGGAGCTGTCTAGGGTGTTGGTTTAACTTCAGTCATTTTTTAGTCATGTCTGACTCTTGTGACCCCATTTGGGGTTTTCTTGGCAGAGGTACTGAAGTGGTTTGCTATTTGCTTCGCTAGCTCATTTTACAGATGAGGAAACTAAAGCAAACAGGATTAAGTGACTTGCCCAGGATCACACATCTAGTGTCTAAGGCCAAATTTGAACTTAGGAGATGAGTCTTTTGACTCCAGGCTTGGCACTCTATCCTCTGTACCACCTAGCTTCCCCAACAGGACATTGATTACTTCCAAATAACAAGACTTCATTTTTAGACCCATCAAAGCATTTGGCTTTTTCCTGATCTGTCTGTGATGCTACTCTAAGACCATGGCCCCTTCCTTGATTTGCTTCAGACCTGACTTCCACCTGCTAACCAAAAGCTTCAGCTTTTGTTGTCTGAAGCACACCTAGTTCTGTCTTCTTCCGGTTCACACGATTTCTTTGCTTAAGGTGTCTCTTCATTGTAACCTTCTGTAGACTCTGGAGCACTTCACTTTTTCCCAGATGAAATCCCATATTCATTCAGACCCACTTACCTGTACCTCACAGCACTTTCCATTTAGCCATGTCTTGTCTAAGCATACAACTCTATAACATACAAAATGTACTTAGTCCTGTGCCTTCATATAATAAACATCCTTAATTTGTGTGTTTAAATGATCTGGAAATCATATTTTTAAGAAATAGTAAATTCTTGGAGGCTAGAATTCTTATTTCATTTACTCTTTGTGAAACATTAGCATAGAGTTATATTTTGGTTATTTACATCTTTTGATGAAAATTTTACCAATGCCATTACAACTAGAGTTTTCTTTTCTGTCCTAGAAATGGCTTGAACTTTTTCTTTAAATTACTTGCTTGGATTTACACGGGTTCTGCAAGTATGTTCTCAGAAGCTATACATTCATTATCTGATACTTGCAACCAGGTGAGAGATTTCAGACTTTGTTAATAAAACAGAGTTTTCCTAGGTTTTATGTCGAATGCTGAAAAGTTTGCAGATGAGGTGATTTCTTGAGTTGGATGGTGGGATGGTTTGAAAAGTGCATTAACCGGGATGTAGTGACAGAAGGGAAGAGAGTGAATTAGAGTTGCTGGAGTTGATTTTATAGTTCTGCTATGGTACAGAGCATTCTAAAGTCATTTATTAAAGAGAAGCCCCAAGGGAGCTTTCCAGCAGGATGAAAAGGGCTGTTTTGCACCATGATGATCTTTCTGCCACTTCAGATATTGACACAGAGCTTGACTGTCTTTTAGAAATTTAGAAAATATAAATGTACATAATTGATTAATTCACACTTACGAAAAATATTGATGCTGTGATTTAGACTGTCTTTATCTCTACTTTTGTAATAGTGTAGACAAAGAGAGAAGAATGGTTCTTGGAAAAAGAAAAATATATATGTTAAAATTTATCCTTCTGACTTGGATTCATTTAAACTTATGTACTTCGTACCCCAGAACTAAAATACCCATTTATCTTTAGGTCTTAAAACATAACTTTTCTTCACAAATGTATGGTTTCAAATGATCAGATAACTGAAAATTTTTTCATTCGTATTTTTGTAAAGCATTTTGAGATTTGCAGAATGTTGGCCTCATAACAGCCTTGTGAGGAAGGTAGTGTAAATATCAGCAACGTTTTACTGACTTTGAAATCTTTAAGATTATGATTTTCAAAAGAAAAACATACACCCTCAGTTCATAATTAAATCTCCCAGCTGGCTTAGTTAAGTTCATTATTAATTATAGTTCAGTGGCAAAAAGGCGAAAAGTGAGGTTCTTGACATATGGATGAATTTTGCTTATTTTCTGGAATTTCATACATTTTTTTTCATTCACCATACACAGTATATACACAAATATACATAAAGCTCTGTGATGGGCTCTGAAGGAGATGCCCCAAACCCCCATGCTTCTAGTTTTCTTGGAGTTTATGTTCTAGTTGAAAGGACAAGACAAACATCTGAGAAGTTAAAAAACAATGCAAGATAAAAGTACAAGAGCTAATACAGTAAGGTAGCATATAATTAAATGGTGGATGAATGGTGTGTGGCTTAGAATGGCCAAAGGAAGATTTTTGGAGAGAAATGAGAAGTCAGCTATTTATTGAGGAATATAATATTAGATTTTTATTCACCTTTCTGTTAAGTTTTGGAACCATTTGAAATCACATCTTCTTGAAATCACAAGCTTTTACATGAAACCTGTGTCAAAGATTGGCTTTAATTTACTGTTTAAAGATTCTGTTAATTTATACAATTTGGCATTGTGTTAACTGAAAAAGGCATGGATTAATAATAGTAACATTCTTTAGCTCTTTGTTGAATCCCTGAGTCCTTGCTTTATGAGATAACAATGGGAAATCTAAAGAAAATAGAAATCACAGTTCCTGCCTGCCCTGGAGGAGCTTATGGGAGCAGCTCCATGACTTGTGGGTCCCTGAAAGGAGTGTTGAAAAGTTCAACATAACATATGATCAGTTGTATGATGTGCCAGCGCATATGTAAGTAGGCTAAGGGAATTTATAAAGGGTTAAGAGGGGTCAGCTCAAATTAAGGCAGATTTATTGTTGAAAAATGTTTTTAGAAGAACAGAAGACTTTCTAGAAAAGTAAAAATTAAAATTTAGTAACTTTTCAGGCTGACTTACAAATTGAGCACTACCATTTAAAACGGTCAATCAGATCTTATAGAACTAGACAAAATATTTGTAATTTAGATGGGAAAAAAACTAGGTAGGCAGAATTACCATGGAATTGCATGGAGAGAGGAAGCCAGAAAGATATAGGGGACTTACCCTTCAATACAATTTTTATAAAATGACAACTGTCAATAATGTCTGGTGTTGTACTGTATTAAAAAAGTTAGTGAAACAGAGCACTGAATTAATTGAAGTCTTAAAAGTAGATGCAAATTTATACATGTATAATATAATACACATATGTAAAATATTGCATTTTTATATTTAATAGATGCTTTTGGAAAAAATGGATAGTAATTTGAAGAGAAATAAACTTAAATACATATTTCATAATACCCAGCACAGTAAACTTGAAGATTAATGAGCTAAGTTTTTAAAAGATGTAATCCTTATACTTATCTCAAATATGGAGGAGACGTAAATTCTTCACTGTTGAATTAATAGAAGAAAAACAATTGGACAAAGTTGATGGGCTTGTAATATAAGAATTAGATAAAAAGACTTCTATACAATTAGAAGCGATAACACTAAAATAAAAATAAAAGCAACAAAGTGGGATGAGTATTTGAGATAAATGATAGGGGAAAGCTTGAATCTAAGTTTGTAGGGAACTAGTTGTGAAATCCAGTCTTCTAGTATTCAGTCTCTAATAAACAAATGATCAAAAGTTTCAACAGAAATTATAAAAAGAAAACTAGTAGATACATACTTGAAAAAATTATGAACCCCACTACTAAATAAAGAAATATATACCCCCCAAATATACAAGATATCCTTTCACATCCATTAAGAAAGATAAAAAATGTTAAAACTAATTGTTGGTAGCTCTCTCAAGAGATGGGTGTATCACATTCATTGATGGCAGTGAAAATTGGTCATATTTTTTTGTAGTATGCAACAATAGCCATATATCAAGAGTAACTCCACTTTTGAAAATATTTTTAAGGAAATAATGAAAGAAAAAATTTTGATTTTGTGGAAGGATATTTACAGTTTATTTACAATAGTGAAAAATTACAAAGAACTCAAATGCGTAATATGTCAAACAATGTTTAGCACAGTATCACTTCACCGATCTTAGATTTCAGCCAAGAGAACCTGAGAATAGACAGAAAGAAAAGGCCTTTGAGCAGCTAAAAGTAAAGATGATAAAAGACAATGGAATGAAATTCCTGCCTTCATAAGATAATTTCTCATAAGCCCATTTTACTGTTACTTGATAGGTAGTTCTCACAGTCGTAGTTCTCTGGTTTCCAAAGCCCATGGTGGATTAGAAGAGTGAAGTTCAGGAAGGCATGTGTGTCCAAAAGGGAGGAAATAAAGTGTAAAAAATGGAAAAAGGATATATGTAATGAGTTATATCAAATTGTTCAGCACCCTCAGGGCATTGTGTGTTACAGAACAGTGCATTATGTGTATTATAGAGCAGCTTCCTAAGGATGCTGTCAATTGTTGATACTGCCCAAACCAGACTAAAATGTTATTTGGAAATATTTAACAAATATAAATACTATAAAACATAGATAATGTTAATATGGAATTTTTGAAGTTACAGTACACCTGTCAGTATCCTTGTGTATAGTTTGGTGGTCCCCAATTCCTATTTGAATTTGCTACCACTGCCCTAAATCATGAAAAATCAGTCATTCAGCAAGGCTGTATTAGGTACCCTACTCCAGACCAGGCGCTGTGCCTAGGCAGTGGGGGTTCACATATAAAAGATTCAGCTATAGTTAGAATATTTCTAAGAATCCAAAGAATTTTAAAAACCCATCTAAAATAGTTAAAATTTTTAAAAGTTTGGTCATTTAAAAGGAAAAACTCAAGTTTTCAAGAAGCTTCACTTAAAGTGTTTCTCTGATACCAAGACATATTTAAGGATACTAGCTATTGCTGTTTCCTAATGACTTTTCCTGTGTAAATGATGCAAAAAATTGTTTTGAAATAGTGTAGACTCATGGTAATGTTTGTCTTCTTTGCTTTATAGGCTTTATTAGCATTAGGCATCTCTCAGTCCATACGGACACCAAACCCTACTCATCCGTAAGTACATTGTCTTTATTTTTATTTTCTTTTTGGGGTAATTATTCATTTGAGATGAGTGACTGTATTTCAGATAATTTCTGTGGTTAATATGCCCTTATTCAGACTTATACTTCAGGTAATTTTTTCAACTCTTATTTCCCCAAATAATGCAATAACTTTAGACGCCTAGGTGATGCAGTGGATAGAGTGCTAGACCTGGAGTCAAGGAAAACTCATCTTCCTGAGTTCAAATCTGGTCTCAGAAATTTACTAACAGTGTGACCCAGGGCAAGTAACCTGCTTACCTCAGTTTCCTCATCTGTAAAAATGAGCCAGAGAAGGAAGTGGCAAACTGCTTCAGTATTTTTACCAAGAATACCCCAAGTGGAGTCTTGAAGAGTTGAATAGGACTGGAAAATGACTTAACATGCATTAGGTTGATTATTTTTGTTAGATCAATAAAGGCAAGGATTATTTTTAAAGTAGATATTTCAACTTTTTTACTCCTTGTTCTTGTCATCTTCATATTTGAAAATCATTAAAACCAGTGTTTCACAACAAACCTCATGTTTATAATGCAGATTTAGATTTTGCAGTAATAGTCTATCAGAACTAAGAGCCAATAAAACTATCAGCATGATAAAATGCTGCTGTTAAATTTCCCCCATATCATTTATTTTGCTTTTGTGAGATGGAATGCGCATTGTATGGATTTAAAATTTTTACCTTTCCAGAGCCCTTAAGCATATGTTTTGATTCTGCCACTAAACCATTAATAATTCAATACATTAGTTATATCTTAATTCCACTTGTGATATAGAAATTTTAAATGATGTGAATGCACAATTTTTAAACAAAAATGTACATTAGATTTTGGGCATAACATTCCAAAAACACATTATAGTTTAGACATCTTTTTTTTTTGCCTTTTTTTGGAGGGCAGTTGGAGTTAAGTGACTTGCCCAAAGTCACACAGCTAGTAAGTGTGTCGAGTGTCTGAGGCAGGATTTGAACTGATGTCCTCCTGACTCCAGGGCTGGTGCTGTACTCACTGCACCACCTAGCTGCCCTAGACATCTTTTTTGTAGTTAAAGGCAGAGCACTGCTCTTCTTTTTCTAGGCTGTGGCCAGCTGATGACTAAGAATTTCAAATTTCCATACAAATTAATACTCTAGATGTCCTGATACTACTTTCCACATGCGCCATATATCATATTGTGGATGGAGAATGAGCAGAATGTATTTTTATATTTAATTTTAATTAATTTAGCATGCTAAATTTAAAAAAATTAAATATAAATTGTCAGTTAAGTAATTGATAGATTGATGTCACAACACTCATCAGTTGTTTAGTATGGAAACAAGAAGGCATTTGTGTTTTGGAGGGGGAAGGGGACATAAGAAGAAATCAGCAAGTACTTGAAGATTATTGCACTATATTTTAGTATATATATTAGTCTGTGTAGCTTTTGAAGAACCAAGAGCCAAGAACAATGTGTGGAAGGAGCAGAATTAGATTTTGATGTAATGAAAAATTACTTCATTGTTAGAGACAGGAGATGGTAGGCATCCCCTTACCAGTAGGCATCCTCTTACTAGAAACTGTTAAGCAAAGTCTGTATGACCTTTTGTCAGGATATTGTTGAAAGATTGCTTTTTTGGGTATGTGTTGGCTATGAAGTTCCTTTCCAGTTCTCAGATTTTTTGGGTCTAGCAGGGGTAAGGACCTGTGCCCTTGAAGCCACATATGGCCTTTTGGGTCCTTGGGTGTGTGGCCTTTTGCCTGAGTTTTACAAAACAAATCCTTTTATTAAGGGGATTTGTTCTGTGAAATTTGTATTCAGTCAGAGGGCTGTACTTCAGGACCTAATGGCCATACACATGTGGTGGCCTTGAGACCACAGGTTCCCTACCCCTGGTCTAGAGGCCTTCATAACTCTGCACGAAGCAGTTTAATGGTGGGATAAAAGTTTCCTCTCAACAATAATTCAGAGAGAAGTTTTCATTTAAAGTTCTCCTGTAAATTTTCATTTATCAGATGCGATCTTCTTAAGACTTGGGTATTTGAAGTAAGTTTTTTGAAAAAAATACTTCGTAAGTAATCAATTTCTTATCTGTCATGGTCCTCCTCCCTTTTTTTCTAGATGTTCATGCATACATTGTCCAAAGATGCTAAAAAAAAATTGGATTAAAAAATTAAATATAAAAGGAACTGGAAAACCTACATTGAAGCTTATAAGCATAGTAATTGTTAAGAATCAACAAATATACAGGATCAAATTAAAGATAATATAAATCCTGAACTGGCTGCTCATAAAGACTAAAGAATTCAATTAGAAAGTATATTGCAGAGAAACTTAAATGCTATCCTGCTCATTAAACATCTGAATGCTTTTTAAAAAAGATTAAATTAATTTCATCAGCCACTGTGGTACACAATATTAAAGTAGTATGATTAAATCAAAATAGGATGTAGGGAAAAGGAATTAGAAAAATATCTAAATTAAATAGCATTCACTTTATTTTGTGTATTTTCAAGGAACTTGCAGTCACTTCTAATTCCAGTGTTTTGTTTTGTTTTTTATTAGTTGTGATTTTAGCACTTTAATGAACTATCAAACCATGACACTGCACTGAGGTGTTGGGTTTTTTTTTTGGCTTCTTTTCCATTTTCATTGAGATTTTTTAAAATGTAAAGTTTTTTCTTCTATGTTAACAATTTAATTTTTTCTGTCATTTTAGGTATGGTTTCCTTAATATGCGCTATATTTCCTCATTAATTAGTGGTGTTGGTATTTTTATGATGGGTGCAGGACTTTCTTGGTACCATGGAATCATGGGATTACTTCATCCTCAGCCTATAGAATCTCTTCTCTGGGTAACATAATCTTTTTTGTTTTTAGTCATACGAAATAGTGTTTTGTTTAAAAACTGTAAAAATACATTAGAACTTCCCTTTAATACTGCAGTTATTGAATAGGGCTAACATATGCCTTATAGACTGGTTACACGAAATTAGAATTTTATAAATGTATTTATATTTCAAAGGACAAGTTCTGATGGATGACCCTTTTGTTTTCTGGCAGATGAATTGGCCTTCAACATTTCTGTCACCTAATTGGATTTGACTTTGTTTTAAATAATAATTAAAATCCAGAAATACACACCAAGACACCAGTCTTATTTTTGTGGAGTGTAATATCTTGAAGTCCTTTGGTGAAATTTGAAATTCCCTGTGCTCCGTTTGTTGGATTTACATTTTTGTGGTCTTTACCCACCTTAGGTTAGAAGAAAACACTGGTAGCAGGATTATTGAGCCTTATGGTAATTTATTTCTACCTGCAACTCACCTTTAAAAAACAACAGCACACTCTTCCATTCTTTATCTCTTTAATATTCTCCCATTTCTCATTTTCTGGTTCCATTAATCATGGTAAAATGAGAAGAAACACAGAAGAGCCTGTCTTCCTTCTTTCTTCTTCCTGACTGGCTCTGGGACTATGAATGGTATGTAGAGGGCAGGAGAGTAATGTAATTAATGTTCCTGCTTATTGACTGATTTCTGGAACCAGCTAACAGAATCTGTGAGTTATTGGAGTAGAATAGAAATCCTTCTCTGTCCTCTTCAAAGTCTCCTTTGATCTTCCTCATCTTTTTTCTGAGAGACCCCTAAATTTTTAAAAAGCTCTTAACCCCTTAAAATACCCACTTAGAATACCACTAGATATCAAGATTATCTACTCTGCCTCATCCCATCTGAAACTTACCTAGCTTCCCATGATCAGGTTTTTAGCTAGACAAGTATTTGAGGCATATAGGATCCCTGGTAGATCTGAAAGTCGCTTTAAAGATCAGCTTTTTCAAACCCCTCATTTACATATGTAGTAAAAAAGTAGTAAATGGCAAAGCTGGGATTTTTGTCTAGATCTTCAGAATCTGTAGGACAGTTTTTGAATGGTTAAGTGGTATTCTCATATCTACCTTTATTATGTCAAGCTTTCTGAATAAATTTAATTTGATAAGGCCAAAATTTTAAAGTCATCCTCTTGAAAAATTTTGAAATAAAAATCAAACGTAATTAGTTTCTAAAACTTTTGTTTGAAGGGCATTTTCCCTTATGCAAGCATTGTATATTTCATGATACTTAGTTGATTAGTTTTGTATAAAGACTTGAGTAGTCTGTTGGAATTAAAATCTGTGTTCCATTTTTAGGTTTTACAAAACTGATAAATAGACTTATGGTTGTTCACTGAAATATTCATGCTTTGCTTTAAAAATTTTTGTTTTCTAGGCTTACTGTATTTTAGCAGGATCGTTGGTGTCTGAAGGAGGTATGCACTCTCACAAAATACATTTGTTATTCCTACAAATTAATTATATTTTAGGAAGTTTTTAGCTCCTTAAAGTCCTGAGAATAGTTTTTCCAAACTTAGTTGTCCTTTAGTTACGATTTATTGAGTTTCTACTTTGCATGGTGCTCCATTAACAAGTCCTCCTATGAATATTGGACCTCTACAGGATGTAAGAGATCTGAGTTTCTGCTCTTCATTAAGTTACAATAATAATAGTAATAACTATAATATCATTTATAGCCTGCCTAAGGCCCTATATCAATATATGCTAAGTAATATAGTGGAGATTGAATATGAAAGTATAAAGGACTGATTAGATTGAGGTGCTTAGCACAATTCTTAATTAGGGAACAGTTTTGTAGCATGATTTTAAATTCCCTTTGAAAGCTTCAGTTATGTGACAGTGTCTAGTTCTTTGCCATGCAAAATTCTATATTCATTCAAATGTGCCAGTAATGTTCTTATGTTCCTTCTTTGGTCTTTGTGTGAAATTGATCTCACTGCATTGTAAACTGCTCTGTTCTTATTTGTGGAGTGTAAGTACAGACACATTTTACATGAATGCTTTTCTTTTCAGCAACTCTCCTTGTTGCTGTAAATGAACTTCGCCGGAGTGCTCAAGCTAAAGGAATGTCATTTTACAAGTATGGTACGTTTCTTACAAACTAGATAAATTACTTTTTTATCCTTCTATTAACTTAAAATAAGCTTATTAGCAGTCATATATTCCTTATAGAGGTGTGCATAATAATGTAGTCTAGTATGATCTGTAAGTAGACTATTGTTTAAATTAAACATTATAAATTTCTATATAAATCCTTTGTATTCTTCCTTTTTTTTGGATTATTTGTGAAAGTATTAGGATTTTTTGTTTGCTTTGTTCTTTTGTATTTCCATGGCCCTGCATAGTGCCTTAGTTGGTATTTAATAAATTCTTGTAAAATTATAATTGTATAAGCCAGTATTTACATTTAAACTAAAAAAGTCTTATTGTCCAATATGGAGATTTCTGTATATCTTTATAGATGGTGTACCTCAGTTTTAGAGTGTGTATTTAAAGTATTTGCCCAGTTAAGATTTCTGAAGGTTTCACTTTTGTTTTTCTCATTTTCAAATAATTAAGTAATAGAAAGTCGTGATCCCAGTACAAATGTGGTGTTATTGGAGGATGCTGCAGCAGTCTTAGGAGTGGCCCTAGCATCTGCTTGTATGGGTTTGACTTCTTTAACAGGTAACTAATTTCCTAATTTAAAGATGATTTGGCTGAACAGCTTAAAAATATTTTCTAGTATATAAATTTTTTTTAAAAGCATAGGATTATTTTATTATAGGCTATAAAACACCTCTTTCAGTTGTAGGGATTTTAACTTAGAGTCCATGAACTTATTTAAAAAAAAAGTTTTATAGCTGTAGTTTATTATAATTGTTTTCCTTTGTAATTCTATGTGTATTATTTTATGCATTTAAAAACTGAGAAGAGGTTCATAAGTTTCCATAAAGGGGTCTATGATAAAAAAAGGTTAAGAACCCCAGCCTTATGGAATGAGATACTGTTACTAGTGGTGATATATTTAGGATAGATTTAGGAAAGTCAGCAGTAGACTTTTTGTAAAACTGATTTTGTTTTCCTTTTATCTATTGTAAATTTAGATGTATAAACAGAAAAATAATTTCCAGTGATGGCAGGGTTTAAGGTGATTATTGGTTCTCCTCCATGACATTCATTTAAGTATTGGTTTTGCCTAGTTTTTGGAACTTTGACAGTCTTCCAGGAAAGAGGCATGCCATCGTGATTGATACCTAGTCTCTTTGTTACTCCATATCTCCACTCAGTATACCTTGATATTAATTATTTATTTTATGCTTGAGGAGTTCCTGTATTCATAGGACATGAGTATAAGAGCTATAGATCTGTAGTCATAGATCTTACAACTTAATTTCTATTCTCTAATTACTGGGCATGACATTAACCATTATACTAAAATGTTGCTATTCTTCATCAGTAAGTACTACCATCTAAAAAGCACTCATGTAAGTTCACTGCTTATTAGACCTAGGTTGGAACATCACTTTTCACTATTAACCATATAATGTTTTGTATGTCAGGCTTCAGATTTTTCATTTTGAAGGCTTCTGTTTTGTAAAGAAAAATATTTCCCTACTTTATTTTATAATCCTGAGGTATTCTAATGTATTAAAAAAATTTTATGTTGTCTTAAATAAAATATTGGTAGCTATGGATGCTAGCAAATCTGATCTCATTCTTTGAATATATAAAAATTAAATATTGCATAATTTATTGTGTAATAGGCAGCTAAGTAATACGCTGGATAAAGTGCTGAGTATGGAGTCAGGAAGACTAGAGTTCAAATCCTGTCTGAGAGACTTATCACAGAGATGTGTGATCCCTGAGCAAGCCACTTAATCTCTGTTAGCCTCAGTTTCCTCACCTATAAGACGGGGATAAAAATAGCATTTACTTTGTAGTGTTGCTGAGAGGATCAAATGAAATAATAATTGTAAAATGCTTAGCCCAGTGCCTGACACATAGTAATTGCTATGTAAATGTTAGCTATTATTAATAATATGTGAAATACCAGAGAAAAAGCACTACAGTTGGTAAAATGTGTAGGAAACATTAACAGTAAACTTTTTTTATTAAAAAAATGCCTCTTTGCTAATAAAATTATAGGTTTTGGTTTTAGAAATCCAAAAATATATAAAGAATCAATATAAGTACATGAATTCAGTGCTAAAATCTCATTTTGTGTGTCCAAAGATAATGAGTAAGATGCCTTATGCTTTCTGACATAAATCATCATCCTTTAGAAAAATGTATAGCCATGCTATACAGTTAAAAACATATGAATTAAAAGTAAGTTTAGGGTATTTGATTTCTGTTAAACTCTTAAAAACAAAAATAAATGTTAATTCTCAGTACTTTGTAATAGAATCATGGTCATTTAAAGTTGGAAGGGACCTCAGAGGGCTTAAAAAAGTAGAGGAGGGAAATTTGGAGAAGTGTTAGGCTTTACTAACTTTTGTTGGCCCTTCCCTCCCCCCCTGGAAATTTATTCAAGTAAAATTTTAAGATCATTTTAAATGTAGGCAACTAGATTTTTATCAATTTTCCTTTTTCTTTTTTAAGCTGATTTTGAACTTTAGGAATAGATAATACAGACATTTTATTATGTAACCATTATGAAGTCTCTTTAGTCTTTGTATATCTTTTATTACCTAGAAGTATGTTTCTTGTATTTCTAAACCTAGTTACTTCTGCCTTCATTCCGGTAGCGTGGTCAAATTAGATGTTTGAAGATAATGCATAGAAATTCTTTTTGTGTCAAATTTTATTTTTATTAGCAAATAAAATTATTACTATTTGTGCTGTTATATCTTATTTAACTAACATACCAGTTATCAAATGAAAATAATATTTTATGTGTGAATATTAAGTACCCCACAGTTATCAAACACAATTTAACTTTTTTACTGTATTTTTAGAAGTTATTGATAATTTTTAATATCCCATTTGTTTCCCATTGTGTCCCTTTATGTAAAGTATTTATTAAAGAATATTATCCAGTAAAGAACTACTGAGACAATGAATACATTAGGATTTTAATAGAAATCCACCCCCCTGATCATTTCACTTATCCCCCTAATATTTAAAGTAATTAAAGCATGATCAGCTTCCCTAGGTCTACTTTTCTTAAAAATTGCTGTATCTAAATTTTTCCTTGACAGTGTACATCTTAAAACATTTTTAGGAGTACTGCTGGAGCTTGTTCATCTAATTGCCTTTAGAATCTTGAGGAGTTGTTTTTGGATCCAAATGATCACTTAGCCACAGTTTTTAAAAAGCTTATAATTTGTCTATGATGAACAGAACTACTTTTATTAAAGATCTTTTCTACCTGACTAAACATAAATCTTTGCAATCAAATATATAAGAATTTCTCTTTGCTGTAGTAGTATGATTATTTCACATGAATTACATTTTACAGGTTAAACATGCTGAGATAAAAATAAATACAGTGACATTTTCTGAAACTATTGACTAAAGATATCTGTAAAACCTTTCCCTAGCTTGTTTTGACAAGACTTACATAAAGGTATAAACAGTACTACAAGATAAGGCATGATCAGTGCCACAAAAGAGGTGGCAAAGGACTTTGGGAGTTGGCAGGAGAATCATATCACTTCTGTCTAGAATGGATCCTGAAAGACCTGAAGGAGGGTGATATCCTTTTAACTGAAACTCTGAAGGATAAGTAAGATTTTCAACCATGGGGGAAGGTGGCCTTGGATAGGGAATAACTGAAGCAAAGACACAGATGGGAAAATAAAAATAAGTGGTGATTGTTGGAGATTTACTGGAGTGCAAGATACATATAGATTGCTGTGAGCTAAAGCTAGAAAATTAGGTTCATCCAGGCAATAGACACACTTTGTAGTTTGGATTAGAGTAGTTAAAAACTAGAGGCTGAGATTTTGGCAAAGGAAGTTGTTGTTATTGCAGTAGATTAGGCAAAAGACATTGAAGGCCTAAAGCAGGGGTATAACATTGTTAAGTCATTTTTCAGTTGTGTTTAACTCTTTGAGACCCCGTTTGGGGTTTTCTTGGTAAAGATACTGGTGGACTGGTTTACCAGTTATTTCTGCAGATAATTTGACAGATAAGGAACTTAGGTAAACAGGGTTAAGTGACTTGTCCTGGGTCATACAGCTAGTAAGTGTCTGAGGCCAGATTTGAACTTGGGAAGATAATTGTTCCTGATTTCAGGCCAGCACACTATCCACTGTGCCACTTAGCTGCCCAGGGAGAACATTAGGAATTAAAAAGGAAAGGATTGATGTAAGAAATATATTAGAGGTAGAAGTGTAATAAGACTTAGTGACTTTTTGGATCTAAGGAGTCAGATAGGGAAGTCAAAGTAGGTTTTGGCAGGGACACAGAATAAGAAGATAAATTCAGTATTGGACACACTGTTCTTTGAGGGACATTCAGACAAAAGTGTCCTGTAGGCCATTGGAAAGGTAAGTCCGGAGATTTAGGAGTGAGGCCAGACTGAGAGTTTGGGGAGCCATCTTCATAGATGTGATACTTGAATCTGTGAATGTGAATGAAGTAACAGAGAAAGAGGGTATAGAGAGAAGAGGCTAGTGACAAAGCCTTCTTGAATGCCTGCATTGAGGTAGGTATTTGGAAGCAATAAAGGATGAAAAGAAGTGGGAAGAAAAAAAGTTAAGAGAGAGCCAGTAGAATTTAGAAGGCAGGGGAGAAATAGGAAGTTCAGCATTGTCAGCTGCTAGGGTCAAGAAGGATGAGGCCCAGAGTAGCCCCAATCAGCCACGGCTGGAGGGACTTTGGGAGAGTGGATCACCAGCAGCTGTGGCCATTTCCAGAATTAGCAAACCATAAATGCCAAAGGCAAAGTAAAAGGTCAGTGTAGACTTTGGGAACGGGGACCAAGAGTGCGGTCTGGCCTCTGCCCCTGGAAGGGAGAAGCAGATGAGGCTCCACAGCTGTGCCGCCACTTTCACATGGCTGCTTCAGAGTTCCTGGCCTGCAGATTGTAGGGGGACTGAGTGATCATTCTGAGGGGTAATTGCTCTTCCTTTAACCTGGTTGGATCAATCTGGATCGCTGTCTTGGATGGAGGTCCTGGGTTGTGTGGCCAGGTGCCAGAGGCAGTGGAGGCTTCAGAGAGGGCACCCAGCAAATAGCTCTGGCAGCTGTGAAAATCCCAGCAATTTGGGACAAAGCTCTCCTCTCTGGAAGCAGAGTTCTACTGTGGCAAAAAGCTCAAAAGTCAAGTAATTTGAGTGGCAACATGAGCAAGCAAAGGAAGCAAAGCAAGCACAGCAATCCAACTTTAGATTCCTTTTTTTGGGCACAAAAAGGATCAAAGCACAGAACTGCAGGAAAACAACGAAGTCAGAACTCCTGCACCAAAAGCTTCCAAGAAAAATATGAACTGCTTACAGGCCACGGAGGAGCTCAAGAAGGACTTTGAAAATCAAGTAAGAGAAGTGGAGAAAAAATTGGAAGAGAAATGAGAATGATGCAAGAAAATCATGAAAAGAGAATCAACAACCTGGCTGAAGAAAATAACACCTTAAAAAATAGTTTAACTCAAATGGCAAAAGAGGCCTAAAAAGCCAATGAGGAGAAGAATGCCTTAAAAAGTTGAACTTGCCAGATGGGAAAAGAATCTCAAAAGCTCACTGAAGAGAATAACTCCTTCAGAATTAGACTGGAGCACATGGAAGCTAATAACTTTATGAGAAATCAAGATACTATTAAACAGATCCAAACAAATGAAAAAATAGAACGCATTGTGAAATATCTCATTGGAAAAACCACTGATCTGGAAAACAGATCCAGGAGAGATAATTTTAAAATT
>CM053592.1:110162762-110232729 GCA_028646515.1 Pseudochirops corinnae | reverse complement strand
TTTAGTGGGAAGTATCTGTGTGCGTTTTTGAAGTTCTAGGTTGGTCCAGAGTCCTATTCCATGGGTATTTGGGGGTGGCTATGTGAGAGCTGCGATATATTGCTGCTGCTACGCCGCCATCTTGGCTCCGCCCCCCCAATCTGATAGATTCTTAATGTGATAAGTTTATTTCCTTCTTAATGTAAGTAATAGTCTCTGAAATTTGTCTAGTCAGCTTTATAGATGTTTCTTTCCCTCACTTAGACTAGTACCTATTTCACAGTTTGGGCACAACCCATCTACAATTGCTACAACTTGTGTCCTAGTCTACCTGAAATCTGAACTGCTAAATGTTGGATTTTAAAACTTCAGTGTGATAAAACAGAACAAAACAAAACAAACTTGGTTTTAGGCCTGGTGCATTCGCATAAAACTTTCCTTATTGATGGAAAGAATTACTCACTGGTTAGTGCCTGAGTGAGGGTTGGAATTTTAAACCTGAGAGAAGAGAGATCTTTTGACTTCTGATGTGGAGAGAGGACACCAGGGGTTCTAGGCTCGCTCCAGGTAGAGCTTCTTCTCTCTGGAAGGAGAGAAAGACTGGGAAAAGAATTCAACATGTTGAAGAACCAGCCCTTTACATGTCTCTGACTTTCAGCTTGCTTCACTAGAGACTTCAAATCATTTTCCCTTAGGTGACACTGGGAACTCTATAGTTTATGCTAAGATACCTTGCTCCTAGTGAGAGGGCTCATTCATTCTGTGTATTGTGTGGCATATTCTAATCTATATAATTTATCTTATCTTTGTTTACTATCATCTTGAATAAATTGATTTATTCACTATTTGCTATTTGTGATGGCCTTTTTTAGCATTTGGTGGGAAGGGGATCAAACTTTGGGACATAGCTTGGGGATACTCCTTCCCCTGATAAAAGATAGATATGGAAAGAAGCTTGAAACTAAAAAATCCTTTCCCCTAGAGTAGCAATATTTGTGGGGAGGGGTGAGGCAGATAGATATAATTCTAGTCTAATACTCCCTATTTAAGGAGATGAGAGTGGGTCAACCCTATGGACCTATTCTGCTTTTCTCCAGGCGGGAATCAAAGTTCCCCTTGGAGAGGGATGGTTGAGATTCCAGAGATATTAATCCACATCGTCCAAGAAATGTATTTAGACAAACTTATGTAGATATAAACATGGGCAACACACACATCCTACAAATCTTTTCATTTTCATTACAATTGAAGATGCTATTTAAAAAATTCATTTGGACTAAATTTGTTGTTGCATACCTCTAACACTACTTGTTGAACCTTTGCATTTTAAAATTCTTTAATTCATCTAGCTCTATTATTGCTTTAAAAATTGAAAACACAGAGCCATGAACACCAGAATTGAGTGTCTTGTGGTCTCTATTTCAATTCCTGGCTCACCCTTCTGAATTTTTGGCTTCCAGGCTAACTATTTGTAATTCCATGGGTTCCAGTCTGTAGTTCTGACAGTGTTGTCTATTGCCTAAACTTCTTGCTACACAGCCTACCCAGAGTCTGTATTTCCCTATACTTAAAAAAATGCAAACCAAAATTACATATATATCCTTCCTAAAAGGAAATACCTTTGTGACAACATGTTATTTTCCTTTAAATTTTTTCCAGATTTAAAAAAACCTGATTTTGTGAAACAATATTTGATTTTTAAAGTGAGATAAAACATAAAATGTTCAAGAGTGACATTTTAATGCAGGAATCTGCCATCACATCAGCACCTTGTTTAGCAACAGCTACAAAGCTTTATGCTCAGATCACTGCCTGAAAACCATTCATCATCAACATTTGTTCATTTTTCAAAGGTCACAAGTAGCAGCTGCAGAAGAGATGAGGTTCCTCCCCCCCTTACTAGAATAATGCTTGAGTAGTATGTGTGTGTGGTAAGAATAAGCTTTATACTCCAACAACACTATAAGTATGTATCATCTTAGCATACTTTATTTTGTTTTAAGTCTCTATTTCATGATTGAGTTGTTTTGAATATGTTGTTTTCTTATAAATTGCTTTTCGATAATAAGATATATAATATGATCTAGTTAATAACATGCATATATGTTCTTAAATAACTAATTATCACATCTGGACCAGACTGTGATAGGACAGACCACCACTGGAAAAATATTATGAACAACTTCATTAGTAGCTTATGTAATGAACTACCAATCAAATTATGTGTCTAACCAGTTAGAACATCCATAGCTAGAACTATAAGAATATCTCTGGTTATCATGGCCATCAGCCTGCTTCTGGTTGTGACTAGGATAGAATCCTGTTTGCCCTGCACTCGAGACTGAAGCATCCTGTGTTTCCTTGATTGACAGTGACTTGCTGATCACCGTGAATGGAAACCCATGGCTGAGAGGGAACTTTCTCTTGATCTTTGGTATAAAACATTTACCAGGATCTCTAAGAAGCAGGTTGGTGGTTTGTTCTTAGAAGGAGTGGTGCTTGTCTTGTTTGCATAATTTGCTTAATGAAGTTTGATTTTATGCATTGAGAAGTGAAAGTCTAATTGGTGTTTCCTGTTACACTAGTTAGCATATGTAACAGTAAATCAGTTATAAGCCACACTGTATGTTTATTTGTTGACAAGGATGGTCTGTAAAGGGAATTCAGAAGCATAGTGAAAGATTTTTTTTCCTTGAGATTCTTTTGGGAGGTTGCTAAAAGGGGAGGGGGGAGAAAGAGAGAGAGAGAGAGACAGAGAAGGAGGGAGGGAGGGAAGGAGAGAGAAAGAGAGAGAGAGGGAGAAAGGGAGAGAGAGAGTTTGTGTTTGTTTGTTTTTTATAATTTAGAGTATATGTGTCAACACCATCTCTATTCTGTGTCCTGGTAAATCCAATTGCCCTTTTTACTGTAGTCTGATTAGCTAAAGGAAAGGGTAAAAAAAAAAGTGAAAACTTCTTCCTTTCAAAGGATAAAGTCTCATTTCTGTGTTCCTACTTCTGACCAAATTGAAAATGCAGAGAAAAGGAAACAGAAAGGAAAATCTTTTCTCCATTTGCAGAAATTTATGATATTGAGATCTAAAGAGAGACTAAACTTGTGAATTAAGTATCTTTCAATTTGTATTTCCAAATTATGATGGGAATATGGTTTGAATGTTTATATATTATCTATGTATGTATATCTATATATCTATGCATATGTGTGTGTGTTTTAAGGGGTTCAGATCCCCAAGTTTAAGTAAAACTTTTATGGAATTTGCAAATAGCTCAGACCCTTCTATCATCACTTTCTCCCTTCCTTAGATAATAAAAGGTTTTGTTGCTGTAGTATATGGCAAGAAGGTAATTTCACCAAGCAGAAAATGGTCAGCCCTAAACAGAACTGGTTAGTTCAAAAAGATTTGTCTTGGGGCAGCTAGGTGGCGTGGTGAATAGAGCACCAACCTTGGAGTCAGGAGGACCTGAATTTAAATCTGACCTCAAACACTTGACACATTTACTAGCTGTGTGACCTTGGGCAAGTCACTTAACCTCAATTGCCTTGCTTTCCCCATTCAGAAAAAAACCCCCAAGTCCCCACTTTCCCTCCCAAAAGATTTCTCTCTAGTAATTCTAAAAGCAGAGTGAGAGGGGGAAAAAGCAAGTCATTTTTTAAGTTTGAAGTTTTGAAGTCTTCTCTGGTCCTTAACCGGTTATAGCTATTAACTCTTTTTTTTAGCTTGTAAAGAAAGAGGATTTTTAAAAAGGCAAATAATTTCGAACAAGGCAGAATTTTATTTCAGGAGAGTGGCTTTTTTGGTTACTGTGGTCCTCTGTGAATGGCATAGTAGAATTTAATCACCTAGGTAAATGAGAAGCAAAGTCACCTAAAAAGGAATTAAAATAGATCATATATTTTCAAGTTATTAAGTAAGAAAACAAATTGAAATCATTTTTTTGGCACAATGGGAAGCTGTATGTAAACCCTGAAGTTTCAACTCAAATAAAGAAAAAATTTTTTAACGAATTTAAGTTGTATAAGAAAAGTGTGCTAATTTGGAAAAGAGATTCAATGGAGTAAAAGAAAATGAGTTCTGAAGATTATTTGGGACATCATTTGCAACAGGATTGAGAAAATAGCAGAAAAGAAATTGGGTTATTGAATCAGTATGTAAAAAGAAAATATCTTACTAGCCTCATCTCCTCAGATACCCTAGAGATAAAATGGGAACTCATGAGCAGGTGCAGTGGTAGATTATTGCAGATCTGGAAGTCTTCTGAAGAACCATGGGTGAAGAAGATAAGGATGCTAGATCAGTGGCCAGAAGATTCACAACTTTTGCAATGCCAAAAGCACTGAAATGTAAATGTAAAAAGGCACCCTCTAAGGATATCAGGAGTTTTCTACTTAGAAAGTTAGGAGAGAAAAAAATAGACATGATTTCACAGAAGAATGTCTCTTTTCCTATGGAAATAGAAAATAGTTTGAGAGTATAAATCTGCAGTACTACTCTTCCATGTTTGCCAGAAGGCTAGGTCATTAATTTAAACTGCTACCCACGTCCATCATCAGAGGCTGGTTTCCAGGATGGTAAATAGATTATATTGGCTAGGTGGCAAAGTGGATAAGGTGCTAGGTTGGAGTCAGGAAGACCTGAGTTCAGATATGACCTCTGACACTGTGTCTGTGACCCTGTCTGTTTCAGTTTGCTTAACTGCAAATTGGGAACAATGATAATATTTACCTCACAGGGTTGTTGGGAGGCTCCAATGAGATAGTGTTTATAAAACACTAAGAAGCATAGTGGCTGGAACGTACTTGACACTTGATGAATGCCTGTTCCCCGCCCCCCTACACTTGGTTAAATGCTATTTTCACGTCCATGGGGCAAGATTTTGTTCACTCCTATATCCTGACTCCACTATTGAAGGACTAAGTTAGTTGATTAATTATTCCAATCATCCTGTGATGATAGAGAGAGATCAGAGACGATGCTTCATTGCCTGGAAAGTAAAAAACTGGACCAAAGCCAAAGAATTTTCACCTAGCTTGTAATTCCCAAGCAGTAGGGGTGATAGAAAATATTAAATAAAATATGTAAGACACAAATTTAGAAACTCCTAGAAGAAACAAAGGCTACTGATCGGGAAACAGCAATTAGAACAGCAATGAACAAATTGAATCATGGAGCTAGGAGAAACTGTCCTGTACCTAGGGACAAGTTTAAAATTATAGCATCATCCTCTTTTGATTTAAAGAGGAAAGGAGAAGCCATTACTGAAAGAGTAGAAATGTGGTGGAACAGATCCTCAGACCATCAGTTCCTGTAGAGGCTACTGTGACAGGAAATCAAAGTATAGTATGTGTCACTGATGGACCTGGTAAACAATTCCAGGTCCCTTTAAGACAACTTATGTGTAGAGACCTGTTGAGTTATTTCTTCTTCTTTAAAAAAAAAAAACAGATTGCAATTACTGTGGTTTTAGCATCAGTACCTTCTCGACCCTACTGCTTCTGGTCTCTGCATATCTCAGTGCATAACCCATGCCTGGAGATCACTTCATAGCACCTTCTTGTTGTTGCTTCCAACCAAGCATGGTTTCACCCTCTGATGGATTGTACCATCCAACTGTTCCTGTACATTGCAGTAATAACAAGAAGGATTCACAGTGATATAAGACCTTCCCAACATGACAGTGGGGAATGCCACCTACTTAGACACGTTTTTGGAAGTAGGTTTGACTAAAATACAATAGAACTTCACCAAAATATACAATTTCTTAAGTATCACCAGGAGGTGCTTTAGACAAAGATTTAGGTCAAATTTTGCAAGAAGAAAGATGCATAATGAATGATGTGATCTTTCGTGCTAAGCAAAAGTTTGCTGAATATAAAAAAGAATAGAAAGAAATTAAAAAGCTGAGCAACATCTACTCCTATACTGGTAGCTGGCTTGGGCTACAGGACTTTCCATGAGAGACCCTGAGATGAATGAAAAAAATTTTAAGCTGGAACCTTCTTTTCTTTATCCATTAAGAACTTATTTAAAGATGTATTAATGGTTAGCATAATATTAATGCTTATATATAGCATTTTCCCCCTATCTAAGCAAGATAAACACTGCATGTTTGGAATTGTTTTTTTTTATTGTATTATACTAATCATGTTATTGGTTATAGACTATCCTAGGTGCTTATGAATCATTTTAGGGAGCTGCAGGGATAGCCGGCAGCCAGGGAGGAGTGTATAGTGAGAATAAGTTTGATTACCTTAATAAACTAGTAGGAATGAGTTTGTTGACTTAGCATAACAGACTCCATTTTGTTTTAAGCCTCCATTTAGTGATCAAGTTGTTTTGGATAAGTTGTTTCTGTATTAGTTGTTTTTTTAATACTAAGACAAGCACTTGTGTAGTATGATCTAGTAAACAGCATGTGTGTGTTCTTAAATACTTGTGGACCTTCTGACCACCAATGGAAAAGTATTTTGAACTTTATAAGTAACTTACATAATGATTTATCCAACAAATTGTATGGCAACCAATTGAGGAATACCCATTGCTAGAACTATTAAAAAAAGACAAACCCACCAGAGACCTTTGCCTAGTTGTGACTAGGACAGATTCCTGCTGTTCCTGCACTTGAGACTCAAGCATCTCATGTTTCCCTAAGGGCTGTGCTGATCAACAGAGACCTAGTAGGCAGACCATCTTGGATGGAAATACATAGCCTCTGGATGGACAGAGAGGGATCTTTGTTATGGGCACTGATATAAGACACTTACTAGAACCTCTAAAAAACAGGTTGGTAGTTTGTTCTTAGAGAGGTAATGTTTATATTGTTTGTACATGTTGCTTCATAAAGTTTGATTATGTGTATTAAGTGTAACTCTAATCAGTATTTCCCGAGTTAGTATATTTAATGGCATATTGGCTGTAAGCATGCACTGAGTATTATAGTGTGTGAATGTACAAAGATTCTAGAATTGTATTGAAAACTACCTGGAATAATGTTACCTCTTAAGACAATGACTGCCTCAGTCCAATGTTTGTATAAGTCTTTTTAAAAAAATTAATTCGAGGTAAAAAGTTAAAATATTTTTGGTCTTTTACCCATCCTACTCAAATGGTCAAGGAAACTTTGTTGTGTTTTGCTCAGATGTTCCCACTGCTATTCCTTAGCTTTCCTATTCAAGCAGGAGACATTCCCTTTCAGAAAGAGGCTGAGGCTTTTCTGGTGGCCAAAAAAATTGTATCAAAGCAATCCAACTTCACTGCTGAAAGATATGTGTGATGAAGATGGCTGATTCCTAGCTTACTTTTTATTTAGGGTCATATTTATTTGCATGCTAATCCTGAGAGGATTTGGGAATGTCAAACGCTACCTTACATAGAACCAAGTAACTGAGAGCTTTGATATCTACTGAGATTTAGGAATCAAAAATAAAGACCAAATCTCAGTGGTTGGGAATTTATTAGCTGTGACTGTAACTGAAAAGCCGTGAGCCTGTTCTTTTGAGGTAAAGATCGTGTCCACTATACTCTAGAATACTGATATTTAGATAGCTTGGGAATCCTTGAAGAGAAGAACCCTAATAGCTTGGACCTAGCCAGCCACTACCAAAGCAACACTCAAGTGATTCTGTTCTTAGGAGAGCAATGTGCCAACTGGGGACTGACTACATGAATATTGCTGCTGGCCCAGTGTTAACTACAGGAACAATGGAGGCTATGTGCCTATCCTTTACCATGAGGCCAGCAGGGCTGCATACTCATTAGAGATACCAGGCACAGTGGGGAACAGACTCCCAAGGACAGTAGGATGGCATCACCAGAAGGCATCAGTGGTCCCACAGCATCCAAAGTATGTGTTTTTTCTCTATGTGGGTTCCCATGAGTGAACCCTATGTATAACCACTTCTTCCCATTACTGGTATGTACATTTGTGGGAGAGAGCAAGGATTTTCTATTGCAGATCTTCTTAGTATTTCATTAAATACTTTTGCTTTGAGCTAATTGTGTCCTCTGGCTGATAGAGAAAATGTAAACACATAGGCAGCCTTATTTTGAGGAGACTTCTACCCTCAGAGTATCTTGAACCTTAAGTAGCGATTCTGGGGACCCCATGTGGGAGAGGAGGGTGCACATTTGTTACACAAAAGAACAAAGGATTCATTCATAGGTAAGTTAAACAGCAGATACAGTTTGGAGAATTACAAAGACTTGTTAAAGAAAAGCTGAAACACTAACCACAGTCTTGACATTTATTGTGCATTTTTTTTCCCAACAGAACACACGGCATTCTAGAGGTTTGTGAGGTTATCAAATCAATATTCAAATCAGAGAGAAACACCTGAAATAGCAAACTCTAGTAACAAATGTCTTTTGTAATTAAAAATATTGGAGGTTTAAAAAAGTGTTATAACATTTTAAAATTATTGAAAGAAATGTGCTAACACATAAAAAACAACTCTTACTTTCTATAGAAATTGCTCACAAAAAAACCCCTTTCTAATCTATATTACACTATGCACTTGCAGTTGTATGGTACCTGGTATTTACCTATCCCTAATGGGCATTTACACTACACAGTACAATCAAATAGAAATTATTCATAGAGAAATAACTACACCATTAACAATAAAAATATTAGGATCAATGGTTTTTTATCACAGTTTCTCCACAAGTATTTGTCATAAAAAATTGAGTAAAGGCATGTTGGCACCAGTGTTGGGACTGCTACATGAAATTACAGAGAAGGAAGGTAGACCAAGGCAGTGTTTAAATTGTGCAGGGTTTGGTTGGACTAATGATTTAGGAGCCCTCTTCAGACTTTGTGTAGTTCTGAAACAAGCCCAAACCCCCAACATAGGCTTTTATAGGTCACCTGTAGGTCTCACCCATAGGTCTCTTCTTCCTACATAATTTAAACAAAGCCAAAGTGACAACAAAACCAAATGATAGGAAGGAATCAGAGATCAATATTGATCCTCTACAAAGTCTCCAGGTCAGTTCTCACAGTGACATTAAGCAATGAAAAATCTTTCCCTTTTGAATTTGACTCCAGTCCATTCTAAGGCTAAAATAATCAGAAAACGTGGAAAGCAAGAGGAATGATGGGGCCTCTTTCTAATTCCTGTCATTGCTGAGTAGTTTTTCTAAAAGAACTTGGGTTTTTTGAGCTTCAGTTTATCTCCTTTGTGGGTTTTTTTGTAACTGGGAACCTGTGCTAACTAAACTGTGCAGAGAGTGACGATGAGAATGCCCACTGTTTACTTAACCACTTATTTCATTGAAATATTTTCTAATTTTTACATGGTCTTTGCTCTGGACTTTTCCATAGGTTGTCATCCATGTGTAGGGACCTGCCAATGTTCAGAAAAGCTGCCCAAGTAGTGAGAACTGGCCTTGTTTTGCATCCTCTTGTCTTTCGAATAAAAGGAATCTTAGGAAAATGAAAGCATTGCATTGTCCTTGGTGAGCTCAGCACAGTGAACAAAATATTTACCCCATTAAGAGATGTTGAGGAGACTGGTGAGCTTAGAGAACTTTGCATCAGTGACTGCTACTCCACTTGGGAGAAGGGTTTGTTTATTCGGTTTTGCCCAGTTTAGAGCTACTGGGTCTAATGGTTCAGAATGATCCCAAATGGTCTTTCAGAACTGGGCAGGACTGACTGATATGTTCATTTAGAGATCTATGTACTTATCTACAGATGAGCAGGTTTCTGAAATGGACCATAACATATATGCAGTACAACCTAGAGATTCTGTGTCATTCAAAACATAGTTCTTATAGTTAGCAAGTCATGAAAGATCATGAGGGAAATAAGTAAGAGGCCATAATTAGGATTACCTTCACATGGATCCCCAAATAGAATACTTTATAGAATCAAACTGAATACCCAATGGTTTGTGTCAACAGCATGTGTGTGTGAGTGTGTGTGTGAGAGACAGACAGACAGAGACAGAGATGAAGGGGAAAACTGCCCTAGTATAGTGGCTGAAACTGGTTATCATACTAGCATTCCAAATCAGTGGAGAGAGTGGGAGGGAGGGAGTCAGACAAAGAGAGACAGAGATACACACACACATGCACACGCACACATACAAACACACACATATGGGGAGAGAGAGGGCCAACCCTGCCTACCAAATTGAGCCAAGCTACATTCCCCAATTATCAACCCAAACAGGTAACTTTGTAGAGGTCTATGATCAACTGAGTGATATTTTTGATATTACTCCAAGTGAAATGATTATTTTTATCCCATACTCATACATTTAAAAGCAACCATCACAATGTTTACAAAAATACATCATCAGTGATACATACTGCTGTTTAGACACATTTACAGTAGAGTTCTGACTCAAGCGTTCTATTAGAAGACATTTTACCAAGCAGTTTTGGTAAATGTAACCACATTAAACACATACCAGCAAGACCTGCATCATATGTGCAAAGTCATTTTCTATTATATTTCTATAAATTTGAATTTAAGTGCCACCAAAAATCTACCACAGAAGATCTGTACTGTGAAGGGAGCATGGTATTTTTCTTTCACTAAATGACATGAAGTGAGGAATTTGAGTTTTTCCCCTAAAAATTCAAACAAACCCAAAGAGGTAGTTGATGATATTTAGATTAGATCTTAAAGCATATACTTCATGAGACTCTAAATGTAGGAAGTGAACATGAACTTGTTGAAAAAGTAACCAGACTCTGTTTGCTACCAGTGAGCCGGCAGCTATTTATACATCTAGGGCTGATAAGTATGAGTAAGGAATCCCATGAAGTTGTCATATTATTCAAATTTGCACTGCATATTTCCACTGATCTAGAACCAATTACCTTATTTTACATAATTTGAACTTCAAAAAATGCCAATTTGAATGCATGTGACTGCTTCATGGAGTTTATTATTCATCCATCAGCACCTAGTTGTATTGTGTATTGCTAGCCTGTTCAGTTTATTGGACTGTATGATGCCCCTGTTGACTATATTCATAGTCCTTTCTCTTGCTAATAAAAGAAGGAAATGCCACTTTTTAGAATATGCAAGTGAGGAGAAATGGAAGACCAGCTATTCTATAAACTGTAAAGCATTGAATGCCCATGTTTTAGAGAAATCAACTTATCTTTTTTTGTTTGTTTCTTGAATAAACTGGCCTAACTTCAACAATCAACATTCAACAGATAGCCATCAACCAACATCAAAGGCACCATTAGCCAACATCATCAAATCTGATTTGATGATAACATCTCAAATATCCAGGATCAAGTAATAAATTGTCAGTCCCTCATATGTCATCAGATCATGGGATCATATAGAAAATCACATTTTAACATTATGTTCTAATGGTTTTTTTTAAAATTAATTTTGTTAAGTATTTCTCAATTACATTTTAATCTAGTTCAGGTCACCCCTGACACTTTCTGCTCTAAAGCATAGAGAGAACTATACAAAATGTGACAGAGCAAGGGACACGATGGTAAGTTCTAGGGCCTAGTAGTACATCTCCTGGGACTTTCAAGTAGATGGCAAAGAGCCATTTAGGTATCTTATGGGCATTTTTCTACATAGATGAAATACTGAGAGTAGTATCTACAGGACTTTGAACCCATAATCCTCAAAAGACCAGAAAGTTAACTGCCATAATTATTAGGGAGGTAGTGTACTGTCATGGAAAGACTCTTGGCCCCTGACATTTAGGAGATCTTGGTTCTAGTCTTGGCTCTGCCACTACCTAACTGTTTGACTGGGTACATCTTTAGGCCTTGTTTTCTTCCTTTCAAAATAACACAGACTGACTGCTCCCTGGGGCCTCTTTCAATTTTAAAAGCTTTTGATATCTTTGTGATAGATTGGTTCTCTTTTGACAAGATCCTGGCCAAAGTCCTGTGTAGTTTCTGCACCACCAAATCCATGATAATGTGACTTCAGTTCACAAGGAGAATCATAGGCTTTACCTTTGAGATATGATATACATGGGAAAAAATATAGGGCATGATGAGACCTTAATACTACATTCATGATAACTTTCCAGATGAGGAAAGAATATGCTCCTCTTCTGGCTATTTCTTTGTATTGGAATGATTTCCATTTCCTTCAACAACCTTGTTGTTTCTGGGTTTTCTATAGCTTTCTAATGCTCCTCCTAAAATGTGAGGCCAACACCTGACCACATCACCTTAGAGGTGGTCTGATCAGGTCCAAGTACAGCTCAGTTTTGTTTATTTAATGCCATATTGGCAGTGGAGGATCAACCTGAGATCCAGGGAGACTGGTTACTACAAAAGGCCATCTTCAACACTAGGATTCTCCTGGTGATGCTAGATGACTGTAAGTAATGCATGAAACACCAAGATCTTGGAAGACTCAACATTAAAAATAGCCTAAAGGACAATAAAAAGACACATGGAAGGGGTAAGTAGGGAGCACCATGTTGCCAACATGACTTGTATGAAAGAAGTGGTATAAATGATGCATGTTTATAAAGTACTTTAAGGTCTAGAAAGCACTTCCACCATCATCAAAAGACACATTTGCCCAGAAAAGGCAGTGGATTGGTTATATAGGCAAGAAAACGACAGCAGATAAAAGACTACATTCTTACTTCCTCATCCCTACACACATATAAAAAGAACTAGAGGAAGATCTTCGGTGTGTTGGGCGGATACTCTATGAAGAAAATATGTGAATACATGGACAAAAATCATCCAAGATGGGATGAATTCTTCTTCGGTGGGAGGATTATTCACAATAATGAAATTATAGATCCATCAGAGTTTCGAAGTAACATGTTGGAGGGGCCCTAAAGTTGGTGTAGTGCTAAAACTGCCCAACCATGACATTGATGACCAAATAAAAGAAGCCAGTATCTTTTGGAGGATGGGAAGACAAGAGCAGATCACCTAAACAAATGCCAGGCCAAGCTAATGGTCCCTAGGCAGAAATGTGTCCAACCTTCATGATAGTTATGATATTTGCATCAGTTATAGTGATACTTTTGATTTCTTAACCAGTTAATATTATCTGATCCATACTTAAAAACTTAAATGACATTATGGGATCACTCGCCTTGAGGTTGCTGAGCCATGGTAACATAGCATCATTGAAAGGGGTACTCAGTGCCTTCAAGCTTTTCGGCGTGAGATAGGTGTCTAAGCGGGTATTATGAAGCAGCCAAGGTCAGGGTAGAAAAAGCACTTCAGGGACTGACTGAAATAGTGAAAAAAAACCAGCATGGTATGATGGACATACTACATCTTTCTGGACCTCATTTTTCTGATCTATAAAATGAGGGAGTTGGACAAGAAGCTCCTGAAAGTCCACTCCAGAGCTAATGTGAAATATCAGGAAACAAAAAGCATGCAGACCAACTTAAAATGTAGTAGTCAAGAGAGAGTGTTTCTTTTTCAACAAAGCTGGTATGATGCCTGTAATCAAAGCCTCAACAGCTGTTTGTCCAAGCTGTGGTGATAGGAGAAAATGGAAATGATTTGGATCAGTCACCGTAAATCTTTTTAGTCATATTGACACATGGACAGCATTGCCCTGATCTGTCCTAATTTATACTTAGATACAGAGTTCTGACTGAGAAGATCAGGGGGTGCCTTTATTCAAGAGCAGCAAGTCCCAAGACCTTCCAGGTGAAGTCAGAGAAATCATTTAGTGCATTCTTTCACTTTGCTCCAAAAAAAAAGATGCAGAGATTTACTGGCCATAAGTATCACTCCCTCAGAAAAAGCAGATCTGTTTTGGGAATGACAGTGAAGGGGAATGCCTGACTCCTCCAGTCCAAGAAACAGAACTTATTCAAATGTAAGAAAAAGATGATGCAAATGTGAATATTTTTCCACTGGCTGATGTTTTATCCTTAAATAATGGTGGCCCTGATCTATGAATAAGCCCTTGTAGAGGAAAAATAGCAACCACAATCATTTTGCAGCATCTTGATGGACTAGTCCCTTAACCACCTGGTGGCCTAATACTAGAAAGTGCCCAACTCCTACTGGAGGAGAAATAAAATAGTAACAAACTAAAGATATGGTAAAAACAACTACATGCTTTACTTGAATAAGAGAGTCTGCAGTTTTGTGTAAAAGGACTTCTTTCTTCATTGTAAAAGTATTTGGTCACTTAGCACTGTTCCCTGCCCTTGAACATGGAATGTTTTCTTATTCCAATAATAAATCCTGCCCATTGCATTTCAGATACTCCCTTTTTCTCTGTTGACTGATCATTCTTTTTCTCTCCCTCTCCCTCTCTTACAAAATGCTTTACTTGTCTATCTTAAGATGATGTATTATGCTGCTGATTGGCTTTGTACTACAACTGAGCTCGAAAGGTTATAAAAACCCAATCTGTATCCTAAGAGGCTAACGCTGCCAATAGTGAGATATCAGTCTTCCTTAGTATGCTAACATATGTCTTTACTTTCAGTTTGGTCTCCTATCTGACCCAAAGTCATCAGATCCTTAAAGACAGGTTTGTCTCTTCCAAAAGGTCCCATTCCTCTCAGTCAAGACAATTCCCTGATGCCCTTCAAAATATGAAGTATCTTTCCTTCTTGGATTTTGAAGATGGATGCTGATGTGGGCATCTTCAACAACTGTCTACATAGGTACCTACAGGCACCAGTACATTGTAGTTGCTCTCCTTTAATTTGTTGATCCTTGTGTCTCAACAATGATTGTGACATCGTGTTTCCTAGCACATACACTTTAACAGGTTAGGCAACAACAATCAATAGAAATAACAATAAAATAAAATTTAAACTTTAGAATTATGAGATGATGCTGTAAATCACAGCAAAAGACACAAGTAATCGTTGAAAATGCCTCGTCTTTCACACAGTAGTTACTCAATAAGTATCTGTTGAGTGACTAAACAAATGAACAAGTGAATGAAAAGGAGCAATTTGTTACCTAGACAAAAACCCAACAAGGTAATATTTTATAAATGTAAACGTGTACATTTTAATTCACTTGACAATTATTTATGGAGTGTCCACTGTGTGTAAGACAAACCCATATTAAATGCACTCAGCATCATTTTCATATAGCCACTCCCATGAATGGCTTTAATACTCAATAACAGCTGCCCTTTTACCACTCTTTTTATAAAGAAATGCAATCATTTGGCATAGTTTCAAAAAAGAAGTGTCACTTGACATCTGATCCTGGAGCCCTCAGGAATAATTATCCTCGCGTCTCATCTGTATATCACTTTTTATAATGACAGATTTCAAGGACATTTTTAGTTTCACACGTATAGCTCTACAGATGAAATGTGGATGGAAGGAGGGCGTGCCATTGACATGGCTATCACCTGTTGCTCTCAAGAGCCATGTCAATGTTGCTGGAGCAAATGGAGGAATAAATAGTTTTAAAGTTTTACACAAACATGTAGGAGCTGAGAAGCCAGTTTGTGACATAAAATAAACAAGTTTCATGGAGAATTGCTGAAAATCCTGTTGCATAATAAACTGAATGGTACAGAAGCTGTGTCTATTATGACGTCAGAACATCTGTTCGATTGAGAGAAGAATGATCCAAGCCAATTTTTGGCACAGTTGCAGACCAAGCAACTGATTGGAATTTCCATTTTTAAACCAATTATTTTGGGATTGTGTAAACATAGCCTTGTTTAAGGTGTCTGAAATGGTGGTTCTATGAATCTGTAATTTCAGACCTTTGAAAGATGGATTTTGAATGATTCTCTGCTGAGTGGATGAAATGTATTACAGTTTTTGTAAACTCCAGAGATGACATGGTACCTTCTATGTCAACATGATGGAGTATCAGTAAAAATGACTGAATGTGAATTGACTGCAAATAACCCACGCCTATATAAATGATTCCATGCTTTCTGTATTTTGAGGATTGATGTTCTTTTTTAAAAAAAAATATTGCACTTTGCTAGTATAGGAATAACCATGTATGCCTTGTCTGAGTTTTTGTAGATTAGGAGTTCAATAATCCATAAGAAAAAAAGAATTTATTGACATTTAAAGCAATGCATTAATTTATATATGTCCTACTTGTTCAAGTATCACTTACCTTAAAACAACTGTGAAAATCTCCGCTTTCTCCTATGGAAAGAATACCGAGCAACATTTACTTTGAGATCAATAGCCAACTTTAATGGCAGCATTTAATGATTTCATAAAGGTTTCTCGCAAGTTCACTTATGTTCCCCACCTGACAGTCTAGATTTAAAGCATTTGAAACCAATTGCAGTTTTCCATTAATGACTCTAAAAAGTCTGTAGTAGGCATAATGTCTTCCCAAGCTGACCCTGAAATGGATTTCTATCTGGGACTTGTGCACTAGGATAAGAGGGTGAAAAGGTAGGGTGTCAAAAATATGACTGAATATGAAATGCTTTGGACTCCTAATTGATATTAACAGTTCATCTCACAATCAGTATTCTCTAGCTGGCTGGCTGCTACTGTGGAATAGATTTCCTCTGATTTCCATCAATCTCCAGCTGCATCCTGGGAACCTTTATTGAGAACTTCATCCTGTGAAAGCTGATGCTCAATCCCTTCATAATATGAGCTACCATTATGTAGGAAAGTCCCCACAGCTCGTCCTTGCCGCGCATGGCCAACTGCATCACTGAATACTTTATTTATTTGCTCCTCTGATGGCATCCACCAATCCGGGTTGGAAGTACAATGCATCCTAATGAACTCTGTGAGAAAGCACACAACAATAAAAACAAAACAGAAAAACAAGCAAGCAGACAACAACAACAACAACAACAAAGTGGTCTTTGCAGAAGAAAATGGGACTGCCTCCTGAGAGCTCATAGCAAGCTAGAAAAATAACAGTCCCATGACTGTGTAAGTGGAGGCTTTATGGAAAAAGCTTTATGGGAAATTCAATGAAATGCCATGATGATGCCATTTGTGGGGCCTCGTTTATTCCTATATTAATCTATCTGGCCACATGCAAAATACAAATTCAACCATGTAAGTGAGCTGCAGAAATAACAGTTCCACCCTTCCTTCTCCCTCCCTTACTCTACTAAGAAAGCTTAAGGGAAGTTTTGAAGAAAAAAAATTAAATATCATTTGTTTTATGGGTAATGTAGACCCAAAAAGAGTAGAAGAGTAGATTTCCAAATCCATAGTCTGTATCCATTCTTGTTTTGGCAATTTTTATCATTTTAGTAATTCTAGAAGCATAATCGTGATAGCATAATATTCTTTCACCAGCTACAAATCTACACATTTTCATAGAGTAGGACTGAAGTCTTGAGGACTGGAGATGATTGCTTCTGAGTTTCAAACTGCTGAACTATAGGTTATAATTAGGTTTTGGATTGTATTCTATGTACATATATTTGTATTACTTAATATTTTAAAAGTGAGGTTGGCTCTAAAATATCAAACTTCACCTTCCCACCCCATATAATTTACAAGTCTGGAGGGGAAAATTTATTTAAAAAATTGATTTCATTTTTTGTTATCATTTTCATAGGTTATCATGGTCAACTTGCTGATGATCACCGTCTCCATACCAAGAACATATCTAAAGCCTTTCAAGTTCAGTAGTATGTGTAGGAGCTTGAATCCAGAGACCTCTCTCCTAGATGTATCATTGGAATAGGACTTTCATCTCAGGTAAATAAGATACCCAGCTGAAAGTACAGATTAACCTTACTTTTTTTGTGAATAGGTTTTTTTTTCCTTTTGATCCACACCTGCTATTTCATTGCTGTAATGAACTTGAACTATGAGTTCCCTCCACCAGTGCACTGGCAACTCCTCTGTAACTTACGATCCTGAGATAATTACTTGAGGCCTTATCCATCGTCACACAGCCAGTATATGTAAGAGGAAAGACTTGAATCCATGTCTTCCTGACTCCTAAGTCAATTCTCTATGGATGATACCATAGTTCCTCTTTAACCATGGTTATACTTTTTATATATACCTTATGCTTTCCTAATGAGGTAGGTCATGTAGATAGTTCCTTGGCAACTATCTTAATATCAACAACCCACATTAAAAAGATTTTCTGAAACATTTCTAAGTAAATGTGTGTTATCATCAATGTACTATATTTGAAGCCCAGGTAAACATTGCTTATCCATCTTCAGTTCTCTAGTGTTACTTCCTCCATAATTGAACATTATTCACTATAGGATGTTATTTTTTTGTCTCAATCTTGTTTTGTTTTTAAGAATTGGGACTTCTGTTCTCCCCACTCTATGTTGTAATGATAATGGTTAAGTTGAAGATCTTCCCTGCTCTTTAATAGGTCTAAGGGAATTTGAAGATCTTTCCTGCTTTGAAGATCTTCTCTGCCCCTTAATAGGCTAAATGTAATCACATGGAGCCTGTGGTGGGAGGAGCTTGCTGAATGGGTGGAGCAGAGCCCAGAGGAAGCTGGGAGTCAGAGCAGTTAGAGGTAGAGGGAGGAGAGGATGAAGGCAAGGAAATAGGTATGGTGTGGTTTCCTGCTGTATTTGTGGTGTATTAACTTCTTTGTTGGCCATGATGGATTTGGTTTTATGGTGTTGGGATCTGCCTTTCTGGTTCTGGGATTCGGTTTTTTGGTGTCTGAATAAATGGAGAGTCTGGTGTCTTCTATATGGAGAGTCTATTATATTTTGTTATATTATATTTTGCAGTTCAGAACTATGCCAGCATATTCATAGTCACCATCAGTGCTGTGAATATTGTGTTGGTGCTACATATGTAACTCTATAATAACTAATCAATGTGTAAAGAGGCATATTTATTGGTTCTTAATGTTATAAAATTCTATACTTTTAAATTGTCCAGACTTATAACAGATATTATGTCCAATATCAAGAGAAAAAGTCATAATAGTTCTTTGAACAGTCGCAAAGCACAATAATAGTTAATGACGCTATGGAAAGAATATTTGATTCAGAATCAGAGAACCTGGGTTTGAATCCTGCTTTTGTCCCAAGGCCCTTGGGCAAGTTTCTTAACCAGAATTCTGTAAAATGAAGGTATTGGACTAATTGATCTTAAAGGTTCCTTCCTGATCAACATATATAATCAGGGGAACTAAACTGATCACAGGAAAGTTATTTTAACACATTAACCCTTTGTCCTCTTGCCAGTCTTTGTGTTCATCCTCTAGTCATCAATTCAACTAGTGCAACTTTACTTTGTATTCTTACTGAGTTACATATCTTTAAAGACACTATTTAGCTGCATAAGTTATAGTAGTATATAGTATATAGTAAGCTGAAACATTGATATATAACGAGATTTTTGGCTTTTCAAGCAAAAACTTTTGCAGAAATAATTGTCCTTTGTAAATGATGAAATAAACAAATTGCAGAATCCAAGCAATGAAAGGACCACTCACGTTGTATTTATACCTAACAGGACAGAAAAGGCATCATCTTTACATTTTCTCCCTGAAGACCAGACCTAAATTAACAACTGAAGGATAGTGTAGAATTAGTGAATCTTGCTAACATACGTATCAAGATATCCTGAAAATGCACAACTGTGGAAACCTTGGAGTGCTCTGATTCTGCTTTCATATACCACTAGTTGAATTGGCAGACCTTAGAATTAACCTGTATTTCCTTCCATCAACCAAAAACCCTTCAGGATTTTCAGGGACTACTTTTGGTGGTATTTAAGCACTCATTTAAAACAACTTGATCACATATGCTCTATTACTCTTGTTTAAGATGTTGGATCATGAGATCCCAACTAATTAAAATCCATTTTTGTCCTTGCCATTTTTGTTTAGAATGAGTAAAATTATAATGTGTTTCCTAATATTATCCTTTAAAACTGCACAAACTGGTCCCCCAGGTCTGCTGAAAATCATAAGAATCATAGTGTATTTTGCAAAATTTTTGCAAAAGAAAGGGAGTCAAGTTTTTTTGTATAACTGTATCAATTCCCTCTTGTGTTTCAGTAAGAATCCTGAGGGCCTGCCCTAGAGTCTCCTCCCATACCACCTCTGAGAATGAGACACACCCTTCATAGGAATGGAGCTGACTGGGGCATGAAGGTCCCTTTCCCCTGATTCCCCTGGGGGCTACCAGAGTTGTGGGAAGCCATACCCCCTGCAAGAGGAGAAACATAAAGTCTCAGCTAGGGACTATGCTTACATTGCATAGCAATCCATTAAGCTTACCATGGGAATTGCCAGTTTTATACGTCAGCAAAGGAGACAGGTTAATAACACACATACTGTCTATTTCACAGAATTGTGAGGAAAGCCCTTTGTAAATCTTAAAATGCCATAGAAATAAGAGCTATTATTTTAGCACTTTTGTTTTGAAACTCTCTAATGACCTTATGGAAAGTAATATTGCATTATCTTCATTATCTGGGTTTGTATCTTACCCTCCTTACTAGATGGGATCTTCTCAGATTTCTATTTTCTCCAGCGCCTGCATGGAGCTCTACACATAGCAAGTAGGCACTTAATATTTGTTTTCTGAATGACTAAATTTGAAGGACCACTAACCTATTGTTGTTCTCTTCTGTTGTTTATAAATTTTTGTTCTTAGGGGGTCCACACCCCAAGTTTGCTTGACTTTTTTCCATTCTGACTTGAACATTTCTAAATTTCCTGGGGCAGCCTGAAGGAGCACACCTAGAATTCACCAGCAGTGACAGCTGGGTTCGAGGTTACAGGGTGTAATAGAGACAGTTATCTTTAGGGTAATCATCAACTCAGGCTTTTTGATGTCCAGTGATAAGGAGAACACTCTGCTACAAAAGACGGGAGGAATTAATCCCTTACTCTCCCTACCCCTACCCCAAATCCTATCCCTATCATCAAGGCAAATTGGATGGGACTGCCCTTTGTCCTTCACCATAAGATCCTTCAGGATTATCACCTCCTTTCCTCCTTTAAGCATGACTTTGACATTTATTTTAACCTGGTTTTGCTTGCATGAATATTTTCTGTGTGCTGGGTGTCCCCTGCTACTTAAGGAGGCTGAGGCTGGTGGATCTCTTGTGCTCAGGAGCTCTGAGCGGCAGTGGGCTAAACTTATGGAATTATACACTAAATTGGACATTAACGTGGTCATCCCTGAAGAGAGTGGGGTCACCAAATTGCCTAAGGAGAGGCAAGCTTATCCAGGACAGAAACATAGCAGGTCAAAGTTCCCATGCCAACGAGAGTAGGATGAGTGGACCCAGCCCTTTCAGCCTGAGCAAGACAAGGAGGCACAGTCTTTGAAAAACTTTGCTCTTCTAAATTAGTAGCATTTGCTGTGAGCTAATGAGGTAGAGGAAAGGACATAGTAAAAGATCAGTTTGGACTCAAGAGCCACAACTGTGTTAATAGACTCATAGATTTAGGGTTGTTCTCAAGTTATTTATGTGTGTTTTCTCTCCGTCTTTGGCTTACAAACTTCTTGAGAATGAATGAGGGTGGCTAGGTAGTACAGTGAATAGAGTACTAGTCCTGGAGTCAGAAGGACCTGAGTTCAAATGTGACTCAGAGACTTAACACTTACTAGTCGTTGTGACCTTGGGCAAGTCACTTAACCCCAACTGCCCTGCCTTCTCCCCTCCAAAAAAAAAAAAAAAAGAAAAAAGAAAAGAGAATGAATGAGGGAAGAAGCATTTATTGTATGCAAGACATGCTGTTAAGGTTTGGGGATACACATAGAAAAAGAAGAGAACAAAGATTATATATTTTTTCCTCTGATATAATAAGAGATAGCATTTATAGAATGCTTTAAGATTAGCAAGGCACTTTACAAATATCTCATTTTATCCTCAAAATAACCCTGGGGTTGTGCTATTATTAGCTTCATATAATTCCCATTTTGCAGATGAGGAAACTGAGGCAGACAAAGGTTAAGTGACTTGCCCCAGGTCACACAGCTAGTAAGAATCTGAAGTTAGATTTGAATTCAGGTCTTCCTGATTCCAGGACCAGTCCTCTGTGTACGTATGTATATATACACAGTATTTGCATATATACACAATACTATCTACATATGGATGGCAAAGAAAAGAAAGAAACCCTTTTCCTGTTTTCTCTTTTTACCAAGGGTTTCCTAACAGCTTCTTCACTTCTTTCTCTTTTTCTCTCTCAGACTTAGCTTCTGATGTTATACTCTCTGCCCAAATTTTTCCAACCTTAAATGAGCATGAGAACCTTAAAAAAAAAAATCAGTAAGGAAAAGTATTAGAGGATTTGAGCAAGAGATTTCATTTCCCACATTCACAATGCTTTAGTATAGAAACTATAGAAACAGTCATTCTGACTTTAATAGTTCTGATAGAATGAGACAACTGCATTGAATTCGGGACTAATAGTATTCATTGTAAATGGTGAGACCAAGAGAAGGCAAAAAGCCCTTCCCTAGCATCCTGGGCAAGTGCTCTATTAAAAGCTGAAACTAGAGCTCTTTCCTTAGAAATTGCTTCCCTCTTAGGGACTCTGCTTAATCCCACTCAAGGGAATCAAAGTTCTCTCCCTTTTTCTTGAGGATTCAAAGACCTCAGGGGACTTCTAGATGTGACAAGACTTGACAGGTCAGCCCCATGATAATTCCATCAATTCAGGGACAAAGGACTGAACCTTTCCTCTGACATATTAACCTTCTGAACTACAGAGGCATGAATTTCAACCACACTGACTCACCAATCTCAACCAATGAGTTATCATTTCTTCTAAATTCTTTACAAAGTAGATGAATCCTGTCTAGGTCATAGCAGATTGGGTGCCACAGGAAAGCTGTTTCATTTCATCATTTTTGGCAAATACCTAAATGACCTAATCAGGTACCTGAACACAAGTAAATATCATTCCCTTTCCTATTTCTCCCCTATTCCACATGTGTTTCTGTACTACAGCTAAAAATGAAGAAGAAAAAATGAACCAGAGACCATTAATGAAAGTAGACTTTGGTTGGGGGTGCTAATTAGACTTATTAAGTTTTATGATTAGTCATGGCAAAATTCTCAACTAAATGATGGGGAGATATGGTGTTTTCCATCAGTACCACATAAACTTTCTTTTAGTAGGAGGGACAAGAAGTCAACTTTCCCTCGTGGGTTCAAATTAAAGAATTTTAATATTTACTGTTTACAGAATGGGACTTAGCCAACAGACCTTACTTTCTCTGCAAACTGAATAGTGAATTTCTTAAATTCCACACACTCTACTATATGAACAAGCACTTTGTCCAGGATGTAACAAAAGTCTCAGTTAGACACTCTATGTAAATCACTCCAACACCTAGGGAGACGTTGAAGAATTGGGGAAAGTATGAATTACTTCGTCTTAGAGGCTGTAAAAGAAATACTGTTCCTGCAGCCAGAGCTTAAAGATGTCAGTCACCAGGTCACCCTTGCTAATAAGTATTTTCATTCTGCCAAAAAGGGTAGCGTTTAATTCCTTACCACAGCTATTTCACCCAGCCAACGCAGGCTCACTGGTACCTGGACAAATGATGAGGGGCTTTTTGGGCATCAGGAAGAGTTATTAGTGAGGTTGGTTGCTTGATAAATATTAAAGCATCACCATGTCCAAGCGATACTCTCTGCTGAGCAGGACCATTATCATTAAGTTTTTATTGCTGATGATTCTCCTGACAAAATTTTGGCCTCTTTCCATAGTAGATCAAAATTGAGTAGCTTTTGGACTAGCCAGGGGTGGTGATCCTGTGACCTTTGAGCCACATGTGGCCCTCTAGGTCCTCAAGTGCACCCTTTGACTGAATCCAAACTTCACAGAACAAATCCCCTTAATAAAAGGATGAGTTCTGTAAAACTTAGACTCACTTGAAAGGCTGCACCTGAGGACCTAGCAGGCCACATATGGCCTCAGGGCCACAGGTTCCATACCCCTGGACTAGACTTTATAATCTCTGCTGCTTTTTTATAGAACTATAAAATCTCAGAGGTCACCTAGGTCAGTCCATACCAAAGACAGAACCTCCTTTAGAATGTACCTGACAAAGAGTCATCCAATCTTTGAACTCCAGTCTGTGATGATATCTTTTGATTATAGAGGTAGAACTAGAAGGAACCTCAGAGGCTATTTAGTCCAACTTTTTACAGATGGAGAAACTGAGGCCCCAGCAAGTTAAGAGACTTGCCCAAAGTTATACAAGTAGTAAGCATCAGAAGTGGAGTGTGAATCCACACACTGACTCCAGAGTCAATGCTCTTTCTCCTGCTTTTTCCCCTGTACTACTTTCATGCCACTTTTGGACAGTTCTAATTATTCTTTTTCCTTATATTGAGCTAAAGCTACTTCTGCAATTTCCATCCATTCAGCACTCTTTGTTTTGCCTTCTGGGGCCAAGTAAAAGAACATGAAACCCTCTTGCACATAATAGCTTTTCAAACATCTAAAAACTGCCTCCCATCCAGACTTATCTTCTCCAGAGTAAACAGTCTTAATTCCTTCCATGATCCCTGTATAGTGTAGTGTCTAGTCTCCTCACCATTTTTCAGATGAATGCTAGATTATCAACATTCCTTCTAAAATGTCAGTCACACCCAGAACATTATACTCCAGAGAAGGGCTGAGCAGGTCATAGTATAACAGGAATATCATCTCCTTCGTCCAAGAAAATGTGATTCCATTAAAGCAGCTCACGATGCCATTAGATTTTTTGGTGTTATGAACCCAAGGTTAGGATACTTACCCTATTAACTTCCATCTTAATTAGATTTGGCCCATTTTTGTGGTCTTTTGAGATCTTTTTGGATCCTGACTCTGTCCTCCAGTCTCAGGTTCATATTATCCATAGATTTGATAAACAAGTCTTCTACCAAGTCATTGATAAAAATGTTGAATGGAGAGATCCCTGTGGCACTTCACTAAGGATGTTCCTCCTGGCTGACCTTTTATTAAGAACTATCTGCTAGACACTGTGCTAAATTCTAGGGATAGAAAGAAAGGCAACCCTCCCCCACAAAAACTCTCCAAAGCAAAAAACCAAAACCAATCCCTGTACTCAAAAACCTCACTATTCTTTGAGTTCAGTCCTTGAATCAGTTCTAAATCCATCTAACTAGTATCATCCAGTCCATTTTATTCATTGAGAGAATTTGTCTAATATAGGGCTGGGGAACCTGCAGCCTTGAGGCCACATGTGGCCCTCTAGGTCCTCAAGTGTGACCCTTTGACTGAATCCAAACCTCACAAGAACAAATCTCCTTAATAAAAGGATTTATTCTGTAAAACTTGGACTCAATCCAAAGGCTATACCCTAGGACCTAGAAGGCCACATATGGTGGCTTCAAGGCTGCAGGTTCCCCACCCCTAGAATAGCTTGTTGGAATCTAAGTAAATTATGTCTGTGACAATTCGTCTGATCTAATAGGCTATTAATCTTGATTTTAAAAAAAGTAAGTGAGGTTAGATGTTTCTTGACAGAATGTGCTGGCTTTCCTTTCTGAGTACCTATGAGCCATCTCTTCAACAATATATTCTAGAATTTTGCTAGGAAGCAAATTTAAGCATAATGTCCTATAGTGTGAAGAATCCATTTCCTTTATCTTTTTTTTTGGCGGGGGAGATATGGGGACATTTACCTGGCTTGTGTCTTGTGGCATACCTCTGTTTCTCTGTAATTTTTCAAAGATCTCTGTCAGTATCACAGCACACACACACAAATAGCTGACACTTATATGTCAGTTTAAGGTTGACAAAGCACCTCACAGACATTTTCTCTTGTGATCCTCACAATAACTCTGTGTGTGTGTGTGTGTGTGTGTGTGTGTGTGTGTGTGTGTTAGGGGTAGGTCCTACAGCCAAAATTTCCCTTAAGGCTCAGAGAATTTAGCAACTTGTCCAAAGTCCCACAGTTAGTAAATGTAAGGGACAGGATTCAAACCTGAGTCTTTTTAGGGCTCCACATCCTGCGCTCTTTCTAGTGCCCTACACTCCCTCCCTAGCAGTGCTTTCAGTACCCTGACTTGTAGTTCCTTTGGCTCTGGTGCCTTAAACTCATTAAGCATAACCAGATATTTTCTTGCCATAGCTTCATTTATCTTGAGTTTCAATTTCCTGTTAACCTATTTTTGTTTCCAATCTCAGGAACGTTCTCATTAGCAGGGAAAATATAAGAAAAATAAGAATTGAGAATACTTGCCTGTTATCTTTTCTCTGATATCATCTCATCTCCCATAAACACATTCCTCTGCATCCTTTTAGCATCTTCTTGCTAACAGAGCTAAGACTCTTTGTCCTTTGTATTCACCCCACACATCAGTTTTCTATAGGATTGTAGCATTCTACAATCCTATACAATACAATACAGTGTATCTCCAGTTATCTTCTATTATTAACATCTCCCATATATATTTTTTAAGATCTTTTAAAAATTTCTCCTAAAAGTATTAGTAGATGAGTTCCCTATGCAGCCACATCAGTTTCTTTAGACAGCTTTTGCTTGTCACGTATGCTGGAATAATTTAAGTTCACATCATCAGAATTTTGTTTTCGAATGTTTTCCATCACTTTTGAAAGTAAGCATTCCATGCAGAATTTTAAGCCATGGGAATCTTATTTATCTTTTGTCTGAACTTTCTATAATCTGCTCACCCTAAATCTAGGATAACAAGCCAGATACAAGCCTCCTTATCTATCACAAACACTAAAATTTCATGGTCAGATAAGATTCCTATAATTTCTACTTTAGCAACCAGTTTTTAATTATTGACTGGAATTAGGTCCAGAATAGTAATTTTCCTTGGCACTTCCTCCATATTTTAAAGCATTAAATTATGATCCAGACAAGACCATAATTGTCATCTGTTTCTGGGAAAGGGAGAGAGAGAGAGAGACAGAGACAGAGAGAGACAGAGAGACAGAGAGATGGAGAGACAGAGACAGAGAGAGACAGAGAGAAGGAGGAGGAAGAGAAGAAGAAGAAGAAGGAGGAGGAGGAGAAGAAGAAGAAGAAGAAAAGAAGAGAAAGAGAAGGAGGAGAAAGAGGAAGAGGGGGAAGAGGAGGAGAGAAATAAAGAGATAGGGACAGATAGAAAAGACACAGAGACAAAGAAAAAGGGAGGAAGAGGGAGAAGAGAGAGAGACAGAGAGCAACAGGCACATGCACGTGTGCGCACACACACACGAGACCCTTCAGATGTCTAGATGGTTGGCTAGTTGGAGTCTTTCAACACCATTATACCATGTCTCTTTGACAGCTTTTGACTGCTTCTCAAACTCATCATTCATTCATTTTCTCTTTCTGTTTGGCTGCTTTGTAGCTCTCCTATACCATAATATAGGTTAGAGGAAACTAGGGGCCAGAGAATTCAAGTGACTTTCCCAAGGTTGAGCATTTAGTTAGTGACAGAGCTTATCTCAGACTGTTTTATAAGACTGCCCACATGTTGAATCAACATCTTTTTTTCCTGTTAATTCCCCCTCCCTTCCCACTAATCTTATTGGCACAACGGATCCAACCAACTTTAAAGTGGTCCATATTGACAGCTGATACTGATTAAAACACCAGATCAACAGATTTTTTTTTTAATCACATGGGAAAGATCTAACAGAGTTTAGTGCATTTCTGGCCATAATAAATGCCTACTGACAGTTGGCTAACATTATAAACAGATTATGTAAATTTGGGCTAAATAATCTTGAAGGGCTAGAAAACGGAATGTGCGGAAGGGCAGAGATTTGGAAAGGGGAATTGAAAATCATCTAGCCAAAATTATGTGAATTATGAAAAAAATGATTATCTTCCCTTATTCTTCCATGTATCTCCCCTGCTAGTCCTTCTCCATACATTTCCCCTCACAGTCCTATGCTCTAGTTCTTCCCATCTCACATCCATCTCACTTTGGTCAAAGAAGACCTTTGGTTGAAATTGAATCTGGATTTAGCATGTAAATCACAGTGCTATGTAATGTCAATGTAACATTAAATCAGAGCACTGATGCCAAAGCAAATAAAATGTTCTCCAGGAAGTTTTGGATAAGGAATTGATGGGCCACACAAAGCTTGCGAGATCTCAGGAAAATCAAATTACAGGAAAGCTGAACACTTCTACGGAGCCACAGCCAATGCAGTGAAATGGGATCACATATGGCGGACACTGAGCAAAAGGATGCAGTACCTCTGAGACATGTTACTTTAACTGGATCCAGAGGACGTCTTTCAGGACCTGTCTCTCCTGACTGCACTGACCTTTTCCTTTTTCCAAGGCCGCATGAGTACTTAAGCTCATCGGTTGTAAAAACAAATCTGATGAGGTATCGAAGTAGCCGCCTCCCATCTTTCTTGGAAGAATTTACAGCCTCGTCCCATTGTTTACTAGTGATGTAGACAGGATAGTTGTTCAACAGCTGCTTGCTTCCCTGGGAAAGTGAAACATTTTCCATTATACACTCAGGCACACGGAGAGAAGCTCAAACGATCTCTGCTTGAAAGGAAAACAGGCTTGCAACCCAGCTGATATGCTGACAATGAAACGCGTATTGAAGGGAGCAAGCAATCGCTCATACTCAGAACGGGCACTTTTTAAATTACATTTGCATTTTCTATAACAAGAGCCCGATGAGGTATAATGAACACCTTGGAGAGAGCTGCTATTTATAACTTGCACTTTAACAGGTAGGTTAAAATGTGTCAAGATTCAATGACAGGGAACACCATTTAAATATGCCCATAACTTTCCTTTTCAGTCTACTCAAAGGTATAAAAACGACTTTGAAGAGTGGAATCAAACCTGTTTCATCACCCCTCCACTTGCAGTTAAGTTCTTCAGACATGACTTTTATGACATATTTTCATAAGATATTTATTACTTGCATTTAACACCTCACACCTGCTAGCCACTCTATTACCTTGAAAACAATGTAGAGAAAGTAAATAGAAAAGTGAATTTTAAAACTAGAAATGGTTCATTAATAGTCACAGGAAAACACATTAACTCAAATTATAGCTCTGTGCAAATGCCACTATGTCAACTCAAAATTTTTCTTCCTTTTAACCTTCATAATTTATGTCTGCTATAAAATCCCAGGGCTCAATAGCTGCAGTGGGGCTAATTATGGGAATTTCTCTAACGTTTATAAGCCATGTTTAGTCAATTGTACCTACACTACCATTACTTCAGTTCTTGTGGTCTATAAAATTCTATAGTCCAGGACCAATTAATTAACCCAAGATCTCAGTTTTAATGTACTCCTTCTCCAGTAATTAAGGTATACAAAATAAAGAAGGGGAAACCCTAACAACTCATTCAGTTTTACAATGCTGCAAATTTACTACTGGTTATAAAAGTGGCAGTATTTAAGCCTTGAGGGGCCTTATTTTGAAAAACCTTTGTTCAGCTAGAGGCTGTTATGCTTATCTTGCCAGATTTGACTATGCATACATACATACATATATGTGTGTATATATATATATATATATACATACATACATACATACATACATACAGATATGTGTGTGTGTATTTGATGTTATTATTCAGTTGTTCAGTCATGTCTGACTCTTCGTGACCCTGTAGACCATACTGTCCATTGGGTTTTCTTGGCAAAGCTAGTGGAGTGGTTTGCCATTTCCTTCTCAAGTGGATTAAGGCAAACAGAGGCTATAACTGATTTACCCAGGGTCACACAGCAAGTAAGTATCTAAAGCTGGATTTGAACTCAGGTCTTCCTGACTTCAAGTCCAGTGTTTTATCCATTGAACCTCCTGGGAGCCTTCTATGAATGTATGTATGTATGTATATGTGTATATATATATATATATGTATATATATGTATGTATACATATATATAAACTATATAACAACAAACCTCAAATCTGACAATATATATGAAGCATTTTGCTAGCCTAAAAACTGCTATGTACCTGTTAATTTTATTTTCAAAATAGTCTAAACTTCCTTAGTTTCTGAAATTGTTAAGTCTACGTTGTGATTTAAAAAACAAAATTAGCATATTTAGCACAAACAGAAAAAGAAACCAACCAGTAGTAGAATGTACAGGGATGATCAAACCTGATCAAAAGATTCCATTACCATTACTGTGAGTCTATCAAGACATCAAGAAGTCAAGAAATGCAGTAAATCTCAATTAATCAGGAGCCTCATTTAATCTTTTCCCTCTATTTTTAGGACTACAAAGCATGAGAAAAATGGTGTAATTGACAGCATAGTGCTGGACTTGGAATCAAGATATCTAGCTTCAAATCCTAGGGCGAGTCATTTGATTTCTTTGAAACTCATAGGGCCTTCCCTAAGTGTTTGGTTTTTAATTGCCTTGCACTTATTTGGCATGTACATATACATGCATATATTAAACACATATATATGTATATATGCATAGTGTGTATGTAGGTATGTAGGTATGGGCAGCCAGGTGGCACAGTGGATAGAGTGCCTATTCTAGAATCAGGAGGACCTGAATTCAAATTCGGCTTCAGATACTCACTAGCTGTATGACCCTGGGCAAGTCACTTAGCCCTGTTTGCCTCAGTTTCCTCATCTGTAAAATGAGCTGAAGGAGGAAATGGCAAACCACTCCAGTGTCTTTGCCAAGAAAACTCACCCCAAATGGGGTAACGAAGAGTCAGACATGACTGAAAAATGACTGAACTGAATGTATGTATGTATGTATAAAATATCTCCTCTGATAGAATTTAAGATCATTTGGGAAAAGGAATTGTTCATTTTTGTCTTTATGTTCCAGTGCCCAGGACAGGGCCTGATACAAAGTAGGTGCTTAATAAATGCTTGTTGATTAATTGATTAGTATGTATAAAATAGGGATAACAATTCTTTTGTGCCTCACTAGGATGTGAGAAAGAGCTCTATATGCCTTTAAATGATACAAACATGTGAGAAGTTATAGGATTGACTTCTTGGAAGGATCTTTATGATTATCTAGACCAATCCCCTTGATTTACAGATGAAGAAACTTAAGTAAAGTGATTCTGCTTAAGGTCACATAGCTACTTAGGACCAGGATTTGAACGTGGATCTTTTTGACTGTGAGTTAGGTTCTCTTTCTATTACGTCCCACTGTCTCTGTGGTCGGGGTACATTTAGTCCATTGCGTGTGCTTCCTACCGCTATGGCACTGTATAGTTTAATTATCTCCAGAATGATCACCAAAATTTTGCAGGAACTTTCTGAGGGATCAAATCACAATGAAGTGATGTTAAACACACTCCAGTTATTAAGGCAGCAAAACAGAATACAGATTTAAGAAACATTCTAAAAATGAAGGTTGGAATTAAAAAAAAAAGATTTAAGATTAACTTTCTGCTACAGATACTTCATTTAACCAAAACCCTTATTCTATTCAACCATTTGGTGAATAAATTATCAGGATTTTTTTCTTTCCTTGCCCCTCTGAACAAGCTTTGGAAACTTGTTTCATCTGTATCTTTTGGTCATATTTCTTCTCTAAAGATTTAGTGTGTGTTACTCTTATCTCCTCAGATAAGGATTATAAGATCCCTGAAGGTAGGAACTATATATTATATATATATATATATATATATATATATATATATATATACACACACACACTATATATTATATATACATATATACACACAAATATGTATATATATATACACATATACAAATATACTTACATATATTTGTATTTCACACAGTGCCTTGCACAGTATTAAGTAGTAAGTAATTAATATTAAATTGATTATGCCATGGACAAGGGCAGTATTTCTCCTCTTAAAAGGCTTAACTTCTACAATTGGTCACACCTTTTCAGAAAAGTATTTCATAGCATCACAGATTTAGAAACTGGAAGGAACTTTAGAGGTGATCTAGTCTAACTCCATTATACAGATGAGGAAACTGAGACCCAGAAAAGGTTACAATGACTTGCCAGGGTCACACAGGTTTTAAGAAGCAGAGCTAGAATCTGAACCTTAGTCCTCTGACTCCTCCTTACAGATGACAGTTATCTCCACTTAATTAAAGATTTGGAGAACTCATGCTAAATTCAGTATGATTAAGTGTTATGATTTTTTTGTTGCCTTTTCTATCCAAGTGACTGGAACAAGTTTAGGCATTATTGTTCTTTATGAATTAATAAATATCCTTTAAAAAAGGTAAGAACACAGAGGAGGGTTATTTTAGTAACACCCTAACAATTAAATAGATAACAACTTTCACAGTCTGACTTAAAATCCTGTCTTGCAATTAATCAGATAGCCATCTTGAATAAGCAGGGTTCTAGCTTTTTTACAGAGGTGGCTTTGGCACATTACAAAAGTTTCAGATAAACTACCAAATTACTTAGTCTGCATATCGAACATGTAAAGCCATCAAAAAAAAAAATAATGGCCCCATGTTTCAAGAGACAGGTAAAGTTAATGATCTTTTCCTTTATCCCAGAGGATTTGGGGGTTCTCTTAAAACTCTCCTGGACATCTGGATTTCAATCAGATGATACATTCCTATTTGTTTCAGGCTCCAAATTCACACGATTGTACACTTCACTAAATTCCTTGGAATGGTGCCAATGCCATCAATAGTTTATTAAACATCCCAAGCTGTCAAAAATGATTTTTAAAAACCTCATAGTAAAAACTTTTGATTCCACATTTGGACATTTTGCCACCTGCATTTTATTCTCGAATACCCTCCTTTTATCTATAAGAGAACAGAATACTTAATTGTATTTTTTTTAGCTGAAGAACTGCTGAAAGCCCACTTCTTAGAAGCAGAGGGACAAAAGGGCAGCCTGGTTTCCAATTTCACCCCCTCTTTCTTCTCTTTCTGACGAACAGCTAGTGTTGTTCACAAAATGTTATTCACCTCCAGATGGGTTTACTGGTTTTGACCAGCTATTTAATTTTAATTTCAAAGTAGCCTGAGGTTTTGAAGTCTCTGTTTTGCAAAGCATACAAGACCATTCTCTCTGTAGCTGGGAAATTTGTGTGACTGTACTGAGTAGGATCTGATATTTGTTGTTGAGGTAGGGAGAGGGGTGTGAATGTGGGTCTGGAGGTTGGAAAGGGAAGAACTAAACTAGAATGTTCTCTATTGATGTTCCGTTGACACTGTGTTCCCAAATTCTAACTGGGCTTAGGGGAGCGAAAATATAGGCATGAGTGGAGAGATAAGAGAAGCTCCTAAAATTAAAAATCTCACCCAGTTGATAGTGGAAGGAGAAGGGGTTGGAGATTTTTGGTATAACAAGGAAGAGATTTTTGCTTCTTATTGCATCCCTTTCTCAAGCATTTTCTGTATCAGTTGAAGAAACAGTGTGGAGTAATGAAAGTAGAATTGGATTAGCAGGTGACCTTGGTTCTACCACGTATAATCTGTGTGACGTCGGGCAAGTCACTTAATCTCTAGAATTATAGATTAGAAGGGATCTCAGAAATCATCTACTCTAATCTACCTGATTCATGAATTATCTTCTCTTATTGTCTCCAGATCACAACATATAATCCTGTATTAGGCCTATACCTGAAGCCTTTCTAGTTTGGAAGATTCTGTTAGAGCCTATGTTCTAATGACACCATCTTTAAGAACCTAGGGTCATCAAACTATTGTACAATGTGAAAGTATTTACAGATCCTATACATGATTGCACACCACCATGGGGGGGGGGGAAGGGAGGGGAGAAAATCTGAAACCCAAGTGATTGTGGAACTGAATCTTGTAAATTAAAAGTAAATGAGTAAATAAAAAATAAATTAAAAAAAAAAAAGAACCTAGGGTCATCTCAATTTTGTGATGAGGTATCACAGTAAGACTTTAGTCTTATTATGTCTTATTTAGTGGAAAGAATTCCTTCATACAATAAAATAATCCTTCTTATGTATGGTTCCTATAATGTTGTATAGAGGTCTCTAAAAAAATCATATCATACTCATATTAAAGACAGGAACTGGACCTGTAATTTCATTGGGTTAGGGAACTCCCTGGATGAAGAAACTCCCTGGTACTTTCTCCATCAACATAGTCTTGGAGTGTTGCCTAGAGAATCAAGAGTTTAAATGATTTGCCCTGAGTCATAGAGCCAGTATGTATTAAAGGACTTGAACAGAGGCATTTGGGTTCTGAAGTGAACTCTCTGGCCACTATCCCTCTACATATTCAAGTTTTATCATTAAAATCAGCGAAGTATGATTCTGAGGTGTGAAGTCCCAGGGAATAGGGCCAATCTAGGACATTTCTAAAACATTTTTGATATTCATTTATAAGAAAGCAACTCAGTCACTGCTATTGTTTAGATTTACCATTTTGAAGTTATTCAGAAAAGAAATACTGTCTTGGAAAAAAAGAAATTTCACAAATAAAATAGAATTATGTAGCCGTTTAGATTATAGAGGAAATAATAACACTTCAAAATAGTTAATTGGGATGAAAGATAATGTAAAAATATGACTGAGGACATTCTATGTGACTAGATTAAAAAATAAAGTAGTAATTTCCCCATTCAGCGGGAATAGGAAAAGGACCTAGGTGGAGCAGTGAATTGAGCCTGGGACCTGGAGCCAGGAAGACTGAATGGAGGTCAAATGCTGCCTCAGACTCTTAGTAGCTCTGTGACTCAGTTTCCTCAATTGTAAAATGGGGACAATAATAGCACCTACCTGCCAGGGTTGTTGTGAGGGTCAAATGAGATAGTATTTATAAATCACTTAGCACAGAGCCTAACGCACAGGGAGTTAATTAACTCTTCCTTCCTCCCTCCCTCTCTTCTCTCCTTCCTCCCTTCCTCCCTCCCTTTCTCCTTCTTTCCTTCCTTCCTTCCTTCCTTCCTCCCTTCCTCCCTCCCTTTCTCCTTCCTTCCTTCCTTCCTTCCTTCCTTCCTTCCTTCCACTTTCCTGATAGCTTTTGAAAGCCAGCATGGTAGTGGAAAGAAACTAGACTTGAAGCCAGAAGACCTGGGGTTGTTTTCTGGTTCCAACACTTACTAACTTCTCGGACAAGTCACATAACCTTAGCCTGTTTGCTTATTTGTAAAATAAAAATAGGAATATTCCTACTTCTTATCCTCCCCCTACTTGCCCCACAGATTTATTGTCAGACTCAACTGTGATATTATCTTAAAGCACTCTGTAGACCTCAAAGCACTGGTATTTCCTGAAGATTTTGTCTACAAAGCAAAGTCTCCAAACTAGTTTATCTTTTTTGCTCCTCAATCCAACATAGTTTATCTCTACAAATATGAAAAGGTAAGAAACTTGATTATCCGTTGTTCAACCACAACCTGGGAGGTTTTTGTATGAAAACTCTTCTCAGGTAACAACTACTTTGCAGTGAAGATCTTGGTGAAATGTCCACCTGTACCAATAAATTCCTTTGCAAAATATCTACTGTGGTTGTGAAGATAGTGCGTAGCACATGGTGGCTGTTTAATAAATGCTTATTGATTGCATAGACAGGAGTCTCTTTGGCAATAGATGGTATGCTTGAATTTCTCTAATAAAGTTCTATGAGTAGAAACATGATGGGAGTGGGGGTAAATGATAAGCAGGTTGGAAAAGACCTGCTAAAAATGGTGAACATCTGCATGAAATATAGTTTTTCCTTGCTTGGCAAAGAACCTAGATTTAACTAGTTGTCAAACTATTCTGCTACCGTTACCACTATCATCATAATAGTCAGCATTCATGTAGCATTATAAGGTTTGCAAAGTGCTATACATGTGTTACCTCCTGTGATCCTCACAACAACGCAGCAAGGTTGGTGCTATTATTTTTCTTGTTTTACAGATGAGGAAACTAAGTCTGAGAAAGGTTAAGTTAGTTGCTCAGAGTCACAGATAGTAAGTGTCCGAAGTGAGATTTGAACTCAAGTCTTCCTAACTCCCAAGTCCAGCACTCTTCCCCACTATGTATACCATTATCATTTCAAGACACACATAAACCCAACACAGGTCAACCCTTGGCTTTCAGAAATATGTTTTGTCACCAATATATTCCTTGGTTCCTTATTAGTGGATTACTAAATTATCAGTTTCATCTCATTGAAATCAGAAATATAAAGCATGCTTCTTTTTGTCTTTATATCATACACTACCTCTGTGGGCTGATCTGCTGGCTGGGGTATCATAAGCTGGTTATGGTGCTGAAGAACAGTTTTCAAATAATCTAAGACCGTCTGGCAGGGCACTGTAGGAAACAGATTGTAGTTACTGAATATTCTTGGTATTGCAAACAACTACAACAGCGACTTTTAACTAAATATTGTCTTTTAAGATTTGCATTGTAGTCAATTCTCCAATGAGGTCTTTTGTAGCAGAAATATAGCTTCTCTTCTTCTAATTTGTGCAATCATTTTAACTTAGTAAATCCAGAGCAGGTGCTGCAACCTCAGAGGCCTTTAAAGGTTTTTCTACCCTCAGCAGTTACTCTGAAGGGTTTTCGGATTAAAGAAGATTACAGGACTAAATCAGGTCAACGATGATAATAAAAAGTTTGCATCATAAACACAATTTAAACAAAAAGAGAGAAAAATATTTCTCATATAATTTGACTCATTATCCAAATTAACATTCAACAACTTGTGACATTTTAAAAGTTGTGCCCTGGGTAGCTAGTTTTTATTGTTGACAAGATATTCATGTGATTAATTTTTACTTCATGTTTTTTTCCAGGAGGCAAACACTGCATGCCATTCAGACGCATCCCTACATCTACAAATATACACACTTGGATGCATTATACTTCACAGGTCCTTTCTCTGAAGGTGGTTAGTTAGCTAGTTCTAACTCAGATAAAGCCTTTCTTAAGCAGACATTGACCCATACCTAATTAGCTACACACATTTTGGGAAATAGTTCTTTTCTACTGTGACTGAAGTAGCTTGATTGAATAAATAAGTAAACGTCATGAAAAATTTTGTTTTAAAAAATCCTTTAATATTAGCCCTCTTAGAATGACCTAATTAGGGGGAAAAAAAAGGGTTGGGAACCTTGCTAAAACTAATATAGTGACAATTCTTTCAGTTGCTGTCCAAGGTGCTGAATAGGGAATGCATCAAATTTAAGATAATAAACATGTTTAACTAGGGCCCTCATTTCAAAGTGCTAGCACTAGTTGTTCTCCAGCTTGTCATTAAGACAAAATTAAATTATGGGCAGCAAGCAGAATCTTTCACCCCCATCCCCACCCCAATACTTAACTGCTGTTGGGTCTTGAGGAGTTTTAGCATCCACGATTTTCTTACATTTCACTGATAACATTATTGAACATTTTGAACAAGAGGAAGTTAAAAGGCAGGTTGGGAGAATTTTTACTTTCAAATACTTAGGTAATTAGCAATATTTATATGTAGGTTTCTTAGGCAGCTCCTCAGTGGTTGTTTGACTTAATCCTTCAATTTCAGTGACATTTGCTAAATGATTATAGAATTCAGTTTTAATAGGCTTCAATATTGCACAGCACATCTGTTTTAAATAAGCTAGGTTCAAAAAACCTAGAGGATTCTCCAAATTTAGGGACTGAAATCTCTGTTGGTGGAGAAGTTACCCACACTAATGAAATTATATATCTTCCAACATGAAAAAGAAAGAATTCTCCCTTTTATGAATTAAGTTGTAGTCAACAATTTTCCCATGTTTAATAATGACAGATTAAGAATACATTTTATGGCAATAATAAATGTTTACATAAAAATGGAAGAATTAGGGAGATCTAGTTGAAGCACAAGAGGACTGAGAGGTAGAAGACTTCTAAGAGTCAGTATACTTTGGGTTTCTAGCCGTCTCTGCCTTCAATTGTGTAACCTTAGGAAGATAATTTAACTTCTCTTTGCATCATTTTCTTCATCAGTATAGAGAGAATAATAATAATAATGCCTATCTATCCAGAACTTACAGAGTCAGTATGAGGATAGAATGGTAAAGCAGATATAAAGGTGAGGGGGTCTGGTCAGACTTGTCCCCTTCTTCCAAAGGGCAAACATTTTTACAGAAGTATCCAGAATGATTAGTAAATATTTAAATGCCAAAAAACTGTTACCGATCATGGTGTGAATTCCTATCTGACTTACTTCTGATTGGCAAATTAATAATTGTATGGGATTTTTCTACCCTGGATTAGTAGAAAGGGCAATGGAATGGTTTGTTTACTACTGTGTATTGTTGAATTAAACCCCAGTGAGGAGTAGTGGGATCCCCATGGTCAGTTTGCTGTGCTAGAAGAGCTGGTCAGCTCCTTCCTTAACCTCAATTTGGATATACACATGTATAGGTACACACAGATATGCACATATGTATTTGTGTGTATATATACATATGCATACATGCAGGGAAAACAAAGGGACCCGAGGTTGCTATATCAGAGGCTGACTTATGTCCTCCATGAAACCTTTGTTTTTAGGCCAATACATTATACCTAGGCAAGTGTTTTATGAGTGTGAGTTTAGGTGTCTCTCCCTTGACACAAAGTGAATTGTTGTAGGAAGGGTTTTAAAAATTAAAAAGTCAATATAGTATTACTATTTTTATCAGTGTCTGGTTGAGTTTTTGATAAAATTATTTATTTTCCCAAAGATTAATTTCTTTGAGACTTGAACTATTGCCAGGTGTGTTGGCACCAGGTGGCCTAAGGAAGGGGGGTGAATTGGCTCAGGTGGGGAATGGGGCAGATCAAAGAAATGCTTGATCAATGTCAGGATAAGACCTGGGAGTGGTCCCTGAACTTCGGGCCTGGGTGCAATAGAGGGATGCAGTCTTTACAAAAACAAATGAACCACAGAAAGAGGCTTGAACCTCTGTCACTTTTTTAGCTTGTGGATGAATGTAGATGGCTAGTTTAATGCAAATCTTGAACTTCAAACTATTACTGTCACCCACAGGTAGTTTTGCTAATAAATGCCATTTTCTATCATCCAAACAAATGGATTTTTTTGATTACTTGTTATTTGTCAAATAGGGATAATAATAAAACCTTTTAGGGTTGTTATAGGAATTAAATGAATAAATATACATACATATATAATATATACACACTCATTGATATATATGTATACATAAAAATATTGGAGTACACACATATATACACGTATACATACATCATGTCACAAAAGTCTTAGTTCATTTAAAACTATTGAATCTAATTTAAAATTAAGCTATTAAAATTTTAAAATGAAATAAGACATTCTCAGCTTGCAATACACACAGATACAACATTTTGCAAACCTTAAAATGTTATACAAATGTCAGGTGTAACTACCAACCCATAACCTACAAATGCAAATATATGCATGCCTTTTCTACTTACCTGCTCATCAATAAAAGGGCTTTAGACCTTCAGGGAATAGGTGTGACAAATCCCTAATCCCAATTTATAAGTAGAAGTGATTGTGATAGCAGTTTCATTCTGCTCCCTTCACCTTGCTACAAGTGTCAGGGCACTGATGGAATGGAAGGCCCCTGAGGAGAGGGCTGCTTTTCATTTTCTTTCTGAATCCCCAGTGCCTAGCTTAGGGCTTTGCACATCATAATCATTTAATCAATGCTTGTTGGCTTGGTTTGTAATAGTGTCAGTTATTATATTTCAAACCACACAGCTCTAGCTCTTTCTTTAGGATCATGTAGCTTAAAACAGAATTGAAGGTGGATTGACCAAATTGTTATGCAAAACTGGCTGATGCAATCTGTAAGGGCACTGGACCTCAAAAGCCCTTCCTGGAAGTAGGTATCTTTGTGTAGCACTTCATAATCCTGGCATAATGGCTGGGAACCAGACCGAGAGCCAGGAGGAAGAGTGCATTACTCTCTGCCTTTTTACATTTAAAGAGGCTAAGCTGAATCAAGTAAATTATCCTATGTGCAAAACAAGTGGTAAATATTATTATGCTATAAATACTTAAATACTGAGTAAGATTTACCTGCCAAATCAGGGGCCAAAATAGGAAAAGAATCTTTTTTTTTTTCTTGGCCTACAGAGCAGCTTACTTGGCTAAATGGTACTACCTTTTTAGGAGAGAACTGTCATTTTGCCAGTGAAATGAAAGCATTAACAATCCTCTGAACTTTTTTCTGCTTTATTTTGTTGTGATTTTTTTGGTAACCATACTGCATAACTATGTATGGACAATTCCCCATAGTCATCCAAACATATTAAAGGTACACTTCATTTTCAATTCTTTAGAAAGTTTATGTATAACTGTTTTGGCTGTTTATTCTTTAAATCTGCAAATTAAGAATTAAAAATATCCCTCTGAGTAGTAAAATCATGATCTAGAGATCTTACTCTCTAAAAGTCAATTGCATCTGTCACCCCTCTATGTGACCTCAGGCAGGTCACTTAACAAGAATCATGGCTAATATTCACATAAGGGCTTATTATGTACCAGGTACTATGCTAAATGCTTTGTAATATTTTAAATTTCATTTGATCCTCATAACAACCCTGGGAGGTAGAGGCCTCATTTTTCTCATCCGTAAAAAGGAGAGGTTATATTAGATAGCTCCTAAGGTCCTTTTCAGTTGTATCTACGATCCTACTTTGAGTGATAAGTTTTAAGAAAGGTTGTTCTGATTCATAGAAAAGATACTGCTTTGGACTAATCATGCATCCTGACTTTGCCAATGCCAAAACAGGCTAAACTAAAATGAATTTCACATATAGATCAGAGGAAATAAACTATAAGTTGGAGGAGAATGATGGAGATTATGATGGAATAAATGAAATAACTGCTAAAGGTGCCTTAAGCTGACCGAGAGGATTTATATTGCTGTTGAAATGAATAGTTATTCTTTTATATAACTGAAAAAAAGGCAAATAAGATAATTCTGGAAGGAATAAAATAAGCCAAAGAAATCAATTACAAGCATTAGTTTTTTTTAAAGGTAGAACTTTGGAGGCAATAGTAAGAATGATGGATCATAGACATACCATCACTTATATCCCAATGCTCAGTTTCATATGCAAAGATGTTCCTAACCTACCATTCTTAGGAAATGCACTTTAAGTAGTTTTTCTAGGAAGAGTGATATATAAATTTGGTACTTTCATTGGTACAATCATGAAATCTCAGTTGATTTTGGTTCATGACAATTTACTGATCAAAGTTCATTTTTACTAAGGAAAGCCTTGGGTACTATGACTTTAACAAAATTACTCTTGTTTCTTTCTAAGGCTGTCAAGTGAATGGCTTTTCTGACACCATTTTAAATGATTCTGTTGATTGCGTGGTTTTAGCATTCTTTAATGACTGAGCAACTGGTGTAGTGACTGTCAGATAAGAGAGTTAAGGAAAATTGCTATACCACTACTCTCTTCCCATATTAAGGCCACTGGATCTCTATTTTCTAATTTTCATTGCAGATAGCTGTATTAAAATTTTGATTACAGTTTCTCTTCTCTCATCCCTCTCTCATCATTTAATCTGTCTTGTTATGCAGTTCTTTCATTTCAAGACTGCAAACATGAAAAAATCCATCTCAAAATATGTCACATACCAATCCCATGTTACTCAGTGGGGAGATGGAAATTATTAACTGTACTATTTGACCTTTTAACGGCTTACCAAATAACTTTGTTGCAGATTAGGAGATCCTCAATACAAACTAACAGAAGCTGACTTGCCTTGAATATTTTCCAAGATAGTGGAACAAGAGCATTCTGATAATATACCTTAGCTAGGTTGGTCTTTAGACAATAGGTTTGCAGACCTTTGGCAGACGCATATGTACTCCCTTCCCTTTTGGGTAGGGCTTTTTTTTAGAGCTTGCACCAGCTTAGCCTAATCTTCAAGGTGGTAAGAAGAAACAAACATTTATTCAGTATTTATTATGTGCTAGTTGTGCTCAGTGCTTCCCAGAAATTATTTCATTTAGTCCTCACAATCACCTTGGGAAGGAGGTGCTTTTATTATCTCCATTTTACAATTTAGGAAACCAAGGCAGATAGAAGTTAAGTGACTTCTCCAGGGTCACACAGCTAGTAGTAATCTGAGACTGGATTTGTATTCGGTTCTTCCTGATTCCAGGTCCACTGTGCCACCTAGTTGCCAAGAACTCAAGGTCACCCCTATTCTATGGTGTGGCATTGGAGTAGGAAGTTTGGGAAAGATGACTATTATTGGTACCCTAAAAGGTTATCATTTCTTGATTCTTTTTCAATTTTTTTCTTAATAAGCCAATATGCCTGATATAGGCTACAGCCACAGCCATAAATGTGTTGAAAGAAAGAGAAAAACAGAGGACTTGGGAATAAGAAACAAACAGAAATTTTCACCAGGTCATAGGTGATACAATTTAGGAAATTTTCCTCTGGTGTGCTCTTATCTTTTGAAATCACTGGGAAATTCCCGAATTTAGAAGTAGGAGATCTGAAATCTGATCCTTTGTTTGCCAACTGACTTGCTCTATACCCTAAGAGGGGTCACTTAACCTGTCTGTACCTGTTTCTTGACCTATAAAATGGAGAAAAGTAACATTTGCTCTGGCCTATATCTATATACCTTGCAGATCTGTTGTGAATATAAAATGAGGTCTCCTATTCTCCAATTGTCCTCTGCATTCAGCAACCTTCCCTCTCACTCCCCTTTTCTTAGCCTTCCCCCTGTACCAGCTTCTCTCAACCATAAGTATCACTGATAAAAGGAAAAAAAAGGCAAGAAAACTACTAGAAAAACAAGTTGAAGTGCATTTCCTAGGAACGGTAGGTTAGGAACATCTCTTTGCATTTGACAGCATGTGAAACTGAGCATTGGGAGATATGTGGTAGTATGTCTATGACCCATCATTCTTAATATTGCCTCCAAAGTTCTACCCTTTGCTCAAGAAAACCTAAAACACCCTTTTCCCTTTTAATAGGTGATCTCTGTGAAAGGGTTGTGTTTGTGAAATAAGCTTCCAACCTTTTTATAACTCTTACTGGAGGTTTGCTCTTAGGTTTGGGAGTGAGTGCATGATATTACTTCCTAAATAACCTTGTCTCTATCCTCCCCTCTGAGTGCTTTCTTATTCTCTGAACTTGTTTGTTCTTGTCTAGCTTTGATGAATGATAATACTTTACTCTCCCAGAGCAGACCATCTGAATGGTCTCTCTAAGGAACAGTAAGCCCCTGGTCCTTCCAATAAAATGATCAAACCCCGAGGTACAGGTTTTTAACCTAGTGTCCATGTACCTCAGAGGAGTCCTTAGATTTTGGCAGGAGTAGGGGGGGAGGGGGAAAGGGTGTCTGTGAACCTGGATGGAAAAAAAATAGACCTTTATTTTCATTTTTAAAAATTTTCATTTTTCTTCCCTTTTACTACTTAGCATTTCCTTTAATTTAAAAACATTATTCTTTTTTTTTTGTGAGGGGGTAAGGCAAGGCAATTGGGGTTAAGAGACTTGCCCAAGGTCACACAGCTAGTAAGTGTGTCAAGCATCTGAGGCTGGATTTGAACTCAGGTCCTCCTGACTCCAGGACCTGTGCTCTATTCATTGTGCCACCTAGCTGTTCCTAAAAACATTATTCTAATAGGGGGTCTGTAAGTTATACCAAACTGCTAAAGGTGATCTTGACACACAAAAAAGGTTAAGAACCACTGCTCTAGGGCAACTTTTGACCTTTAGGTAGCACCACAATTGTTTAGAGGAAGGCAGATCACAAGCTAGGAAAGCCAGTTATGGCCTGGAGAAAATTGCTTGTGTTAGTGTGGCTTGCCTTCAAAGTAACAGGAATTGCATTCATCTGAGGGAGGGAGGCTATACAGACAGCTGGAACCTTTAGGGAAATGCACAGGCAGTGGGGTGAAAAAATGAGATTGTCTAATAACCTAATCACAGCTGACTTTGTTGCTTGTTGAAGTGACTCTGGGATTCCCTCTCTAGTTGGGTCCAACTTTCTCCTCATACTGAAACACCTTCCCAACCAAATATGCAGATGTTTCTCATGGGATTCTATATTAAGGCTTTTCTTCACACGTGCTTTAGAGCCCATAGCTCAAGTCTGCTGACTTAAAACCTTAAGTCTCCCCTAATTTATTTTCTATTTATAGTTGGTAAATCATTTCTTTTTTTTCTCTCCGTTTTCCAATGTCAATTACTTAAACCAGATTGGTACAAATTAGAACCATTAGATGTCTGTGTGAAATAACTATTGATTTAACATAGGTATTACTAAAGTTGGCAATGAATATTATTAATAAAAAATTACCACTAGAGTCTAATTTTAAGTATTGTCTCTCTTCTGAATCTCAATCTTTGTGAAAATAGTTTTGTACGCAGTGCTTCAGACTTGTATTTATAGAATTCTTCTTTTTATGTATTGGTAGGTAGACTTCTAAGCGATTTTTACTTTTTGTAGTTATTTAAAGAGAATTTCTCTTTTTGTCCCTTCCTGCTAGGTTCTATTGGTATTATATAGAAACCTTGAAAATATACGTGGCTTTATATTCTGAAACTTTGCTGGTTATCATTGCAATTAATTTTTAGTTGACTTTCTAGGATTCTTTAAGTAAACTATACCGATAATTTTGTTTCTTCCTTCTTAAACTTATTCTCTCAATTTCCTCATTTTTATCTCATTCATATAGTCAGCTCAGGTCAAACAGAAGTGGTGATAATAGGCATCCTTGTCTCACCCCCTGATTTTATTGAAAAGGACTCTAGTTTGTCACCATTACATATAATTCTGGCTCTTAGTTTTAGATATATGCTATTTAGCATCTGTTCAGGTTTCCCCACGTTTTCTCATGTTTTTAATGGAAATGAGCATTTTATTTTGTCAGATATTTCTCCTGTATCTATTGGTATAATCACGTTTTTTGTGAGTTTTGTTATTAACATAGTTAATTAAGTTTACAGTTTTCCTAATATTAAACTAACTTTACACTTCTGGTAAATATTCAATCTGGAATGGTCTACAATCTTTGTGATATCTTTTATTAGCATCTTTGCTAGTATTTTATTTAAAATGTGTGTATCAATGTTTATTAGGGATATTGTCCATAATTCTCTTTTTCTGTTTTGATTCTTCCAAGTTTATATGTCACGACCGTATTTGTATCATAGAAGGAATTTGGTAGGATTCATACTTTTGCTATTTATGCAGACAGTTCATGTAATATTGGAATTAATTGTTTTTTGAATGCTTGATAGAATTCACTTGTGAACCCATCTGGTCTTGGAATTTTTTTCTTTGGGAATTCATTTGTGACTTATTCAGTTTCATCCTTGGAAATTAGTATGTTTAAATTCTCTATTTCTTGGTCTGTTAATCTGAATATCTTTTTTTTTTTTGTAAATATTCATTTATTTTATTTAAGTTGTTGACTTTATTGGCATATTGTTGGGCTTCCCATAATTTCCTTTATTATTTTTGTTATGAATTCTTGTTTTTCATTTTTGGTACTGGTAACTTGGTTTCCCTCTCTTCTTTTTCATCAAATTAGTTTGTGGTTTATTTACTTTAATTTTTAAAAGCTCTTAGTTTTATTTATTAGTTCAATTTTTTGCCTTTGATTTCACTAAATCTCTTCTGTGATTTTTATGATTTCTATTTTGTCATTTAATTGAGGTTTTAAAATTAGTTACAAAGAGTCAGACATGACTGAATGACTAACAACAGTTAGTTGGTTTTCTAGTTTTTTAGTTATAAAACCTAGTTCATTTTTTATCTCTTTTTTTCTTTTTCTGTTAATTAATGTGTTCAGAGAAATAAAGACCCAGATAAATTAATTGTCCATAGGTAGGCTGAGCCAATATAAAAAAGACAATATTACTTAAATTAATTTACTCATTCAATGTTACGCGAAATAATTACTTTATAGAAGTAGAAAAAAAATTGTAATATTCACATAGAGGCAAAAAGTTCAAAAATCTCTAGGAAAATAATGAAAAAAAGTAGAAATGATTAAGAGGGGCTAATAATACTGGTTCTAAAATTTTACTACAAAGCAGCAATTCTCAAAATGATTTAGTACTGGGATGGCTAGGTGGCACAGTAAATAGAGCACCGGCCCTGGAGTCAGGAGGACTTGAGCTCAAATCTGGCCTCAGACACTTAACACTTACTAGCCAGTGACATTGGGCAAGTCACTTAACCCCAATTGTCCTGCCTTCCTCCCTCCAAAAAAAAAAAAAAAAAAGCAAAATGATTTAGTACTGATAAAAATAGATAAATCAATGGAACAATTTAAGTACACAAAATACAGAAGCAAATGAACCTAGTAGCCTAGTGTTCAGTAAGCATAAAGACCATAGCTATAGGGATAATGACTCACTAATTGATGAAAACTGGAGAAATTGGACAGCACTATGGAAAGAGTTAGGTTTAGAGCAGTATCTCACACATCATAACAATATTAGGTCCAAATGGTTATGTGAACTAGATGTAAAATGTCATATTATAAACATATTAGAGAAATTGCTTTTCAGATTTATGTGCAGGGAAAAAATTAATGATGAAACATAGGAGGAGATCACAGAAGACAAAATAGATGATTTTTGATGACATAAAATTAAATATTTTTCCCAGAAACAAATCTAGTACGGCTAAAATTAAAAGAGAAATAATTTACTGGGCAAAACTATGGGAAGTTTCTCTGATAAAGGTCTCCTTCCCAAGATATATAAGGAACTGATTTAAATTTATAAAAATAGCCATTCCCCAGTTGACAAATTATTTAAGGATATGAACAGGTAGTTCTCAAAGAAACCCAGGCTATCTATAGCCATATGAAAAAAAATGCTCCAAATCACTAATAATTAGAGAAATGCAAAGCAATTTCTCTGGTTCTGTAGAATCAGAAGAACAATTTATATAATAAACATCGTTATGGAAACTGGCAATTTTGAAAGACTTGAGAATTCTGATCAACTAAGTGATCAACTATCATTTCAGAGGACCAATAAAGAAGAATGCCTCCTATCTTATGACAGAGAAAAAAGATGGATTAATATGCAGAATAAGAAATGCCTATTTGGACATCACTAATGTGGGAATATATTTAGGTGAACTGTGCTTATGTGGTAGAGAGATTTTGTATTTCTCCTTTCATTTGTTCCTTCCTTCCTTCCTTTCTCCCACCCTCCTTCTCTCCCTCCCTCCCTTCTTTTCTTCCTTCCTTCCTTCCTTCCTTCCTTCCTTCCTTCCTTCCTTTCTTCTTTCCTTCCTTCCTTTCTTCCTAGTGGATGGGTGGATGGGGGGAGACAAGAGGGAAAGACAAATACTTGACAATTAAAAAATAAAATGAAAATTAAAAGCTGCATTGACTGTGTGATTATTGCTAGGACACTACTGATATGCTAAAGACTTGAAGGACACTGATTCAGGTCAGAGGAGGTGAATTGATCCACAGGTTTGCTAAACAATATGAATATCAGCTCTAGACAGCTTGCTGAATATTTGTGATGACCAGGCTACCCAAAATAGTGAGGATGTTGTGGTTATCTGTCCTAAGAATATGAAACAATCAGAAACATGTTTTAAGACTTCACCTCAGCCAGGCTAACAGCCAAGTAGTTTGGATTATAGTTTTGAAGAGTGAATATGAATTCCGTACATATATGTATGTGTTATAAAATTTCTCTCCCTCCCTCTCTCTCTCTCTCTCTCTCTCCCTCTCCTTCTCCCTCTTCCTCTCCCTCTCCCTCTCCCTCTCCCACTCTCTCTCTCTCTCTCTCTCCCCCTCTCTCTCTCCCTCTCTCTCTCTCTCTCTGTCTCTCTCTCTCTCTCTCTGTCTCTCTCTCTCTCTGTCTCTCTCTCTCTCTTTCTCTCTTGCCGCACATTTGTCCAATGGCAGTGTCATCAATAGATATCTGGATAATCTACCATCCTCTGCACAAAGGATACTGCTGGAAGAGAAGGAAGGAAAACTATGCACAGAGTTTCTATTCACAACATGGTATATAGTGACTGTTGCTTTATGACTAGGAACAGAGAGAGCTGTTAAATACACAGATGTGATGGGATAGATTTGGACCTTTTCCTTCCCCTGTGGAAACCAGGAAGTACTCAGGCTAGACTGAACTCTATTTCTGAGTTTTCTATGGCTGTCAATGAACAATTTTGTCCAGAGCACACAGAGTGACTGCACCACCCTTCAAGTTTTCCTCAAACATAGGAAACCAAGGCCTAATATCTATTAACTTCAGTCCCCTGTCTCTCTTCATCTGGATAGACACTTGGTTCAATGCATTACAAAAATGTACTGAATAAAATATGTGAAGGGGTAAAAAAGTTCTTTTTAAAGATGGGGTTCATCTAAATGTAACATAAATCAAAGCCACCCCTTTATTCACATTCTTATTGTATATAATACTAATATTCAATGGAATAAATACTTGTTTTAAAACTTTTAAAAAGTCATGTTGTTTTTCATTCAAAAGAAGTCTATTCAAGAGTGGAAGGAGCTTAGAAAGCACCTGAATTAATACAAAAAGATGTCTAGAGTTGCATATGACAAGGAAAGAAATGATCAGTGTTATAGAGAGGGAGATATGATTGAAATGTCAAGAATGAGGAGACAGAATTTTCATTTATACTGGTAAAATGAAGTATAGAGCTGAATAATCATTTGACTACTTTCATAAATGTAGTTAACTAGCTAATTCAGACCTAAATCCAGCCATTTCCACAATGGAAATATCTGAGGCCTAAATTAATTGGATAATGGCCTTAGTTTCTCTATTTCATTTAATATATTTTTTAGAGAGGGCAGAAAAATTTACTGGAGTTTTACCATAGCTAGACAGACAACAGGATGCTAAGTAAATAGTTACTGACGAGGCATAGGGTGAACAAGGAAACTCAGTCTGGAGGTCTGACAAAAGGGATGAGTTTGTACTCATGTTTTACGTCTGGATAGAAATAAGTGTAGAGCTACTGTAAGAAATATACATGCCTCAAAATTTTTCATTTGTGAAATCTACATTAGGCCTTATTTGGGAGAATGCTTTTAAAAAAAATGAACTTCTGGCTCCTGCCCTAGCAGCCCTTTAAACCCTTTCCTTCCTCCCTACCTATTCCCTAGTCGAGTTGTGGGCTGCGTACAGCATACTTTTCTTTACCAAGATGGCAGTAAACACCTTTTCCCACTGACAGACCACAGGCCAGGAATTCAGTGAGATGAAACTGAAATCAAATCCATTAAATATGTTTTTCTAACTGATTGAAAGTAACTTGTGACTCCATGAAGATCCTCCCCAAACAGCACTTTGCTACTTTCCAAGTACAGCATTGATGAGAAGTAGGAAATATGTTTTAGCTAGTTTAGTGAGTATCTTTGGTCTTGCTTGAATTATTGGTGTGTTTTTGACCTATGAGGTTTAGTATTCAGTTTCTTATCAGCTTTAAGGAGGAGTTTGCCCACTAAAAAATAACCAAACATTTTTGTAACTTAATAAGGATAATCAAAGGGAAAGAAGAGGTCATTTGTTTGGCACTATTTGAATACAATTACTGAAAGTATCATTTCATTTTAATTTCTCTCACTGGCTAATAAAACATATAAATCAAAATCACTGAAATATTAAAACGACTATAAAGTATCAGTTTTGTAAAGGAAATTCAGGGTCATAACTCTTCACCATTTCAGTTTCACTGCATCTTCCTAGGAACTGATTTTCTACTGGTACACACATCATCCAGGAGGTCCTGGTATTCAGCCCCACCCCTAAGTATGCTGCAGCACAAAGCTCCAGATTGCCTTGCTTTATAAATCCCCCACCTTGTTCATTACTTTGTCTTCTGAAATGCCCATTCCCAGGTTCTTGGTAAAATTAGGACAATGCCAAGAAAAGGGGTAGAAATGAAGGCAAGTGACAGAATGTTGGCAGAATTACTCAGCAAGAATACCTGGGATGCTCTCCAGTTTTCTTCTGAGTTCTTCATTTTCTTGTTGTAGTGAAATAACTTCCTGTTCTAGCTCTTGGCACCGAGGGCAGTACCCTTCTTCCTCTTCTTCCTCTTCTGGGAGTGTAGAAGATGATGGATGACCATGAGATTCAGAAGTGGCTGGGGAGGTCCATCCACCTAAAGTATGAACTGGGGAGGTTGAAAGAGGGTCCACATCTGCCAGATGGCTATAATCATTTACAGATGAGGTGTTCTGAGATGGAAAGCTCCCAGAAAGCAGATAGTTTTGTAGGGAATCAGTAAAAACCCTCAAGAAGGCAGAGGTTTGCTGTTTCTTTTGCATATATTGCATCTCAATGTCTAAATTGTCTGATGTCTGACTATGGACAATTTTCCCGATCTGACACTGTTCCTGTCTTTCACTATAACTTGAACCTTCCTGCTTTACACAAGAAATCATGGATTGAGAATGGCCGGAGTCCAGAAGTTTTCCACCACAGTTTAAAAGGCTAAGAACCCGACTGCATTGCTGGGCAAAGGCATCCAGGATCATACGACTCTCTGAAATAAATAAAAAAGATATATCATAGAGATCCACAGCAATAAGTCATTAGAGGGATAGACTCTTTAAAGCACAACATTTAAACAACAACAACGGTATTCATTACAGTCTCTTTTATTTATCAAGAGAATATGAGGTACACACCTTGGTGGGGGAGGGGGAGAATGTGTTATTGGCTTTTTATTTACTAGTCATCATGGCTTACAATGAGCTATCAAATTCACCTGAATTCAACACTCTTTTAAAAGCACCTACTGTGTAAAGAACACTGTACAAGGCACTGGGGGAGAGAAATAGTTTAGATAAGATAAAATTGCTTCCCACATAAAGCTTACAGTATGATAAGGAGATGTCACACAGAGAGACAACTATAATACAAAATCATGTGTTATAAATACATTAGAGAGAATCAATCAACACAACCTCATTAAGTGGCTACTGTGTGGGAGGCACCGTGCTAGGCACTGGGAATACACAATTGAAAAATGAAATATCTCTACTCTTAAGGAAGTTACATTCTAGAATTTGAGCTAGAAAAGAATCTAGAAGTTATTTAATCCAACCATCTCATTTTACAGATCAGGAAACTGAGTTCCACAGAGCCCTCTGGAGTCTGCTGCACTCTCTCTATGTGACCTGCTACTCCTGAGGGTTAGCTATTTAAAGCCCTGAAAATTTTGTTCCTCCAATGTTGTCACTCTCTTTCATTTCATCTCAAAGAGATCAGGTATAGAATATATCTTCAGGGTAGCTTAACACCTTGTGGACACCTTTGAATTGTATTTTCTGGCCTTCTGGGCTAGGGTTACTGGTCAAAGATCAGCTTGCCTACATTAGGATTTCTCATGATTAGTGCAATTTAATGGAGAGAATTTGGTGAACTTCATTTGTGAGGCATTTTGGTACAGCCGAAACACCTTTGGATTTGGAGTCAGAGAGCCTGGACTCCAAACCTGGCTCTGCTACTTTGACTTGTACAACCTTTGGCAAGTCACTTCCTCATCTGGCATGAGCTTTCTCCTTTGTAAGATGAAGAAACTGGAGTGGATGACCTCTGATATCCCTAGTAATTCTAAATCTGTAATCCTCCATGTGACATGTTCATTGTCACATATGTAAAAAGAGGCAGAACAAAGGTTCAAATCTATTCTGACTCTTAATCCAAAGCTGTTTCCACATTCTTCCTAGAGGGGCAAAACAGCGGACTCTGTGAAGTTTGTAAGGAGGAAAGGACATTCATAACTGGGGACTTTAAATGATGGATAAGCATTTAATAGAGGAAGAAAGGGAGAAGGATGTTCAGATTTTACATAACAGGTAAAGGAGATTGAAGTTTACTTAATAAATTATAAGGGAACCATTAAAGATTTTTGAGCAGTATAATGACATGACCAGGATGGATATGTGTGTGTGCGTGGGATGTGTGTGTGTGTGTGTGTGTGTGTGTGTGTGTGTGAAATTAGACTGGGAAAAGTATGGAGGATGTCTTAAAGTTGGGAGAGGGAATGGAGAGGGTGGAAGGGAGAAAATTTGGAACTCAAAATTTTAAAAACGAATGTTAAAAATTATTTTTACATTTAACTGGGGAAAAATAAAATACTAAATAAATGCCAAAAAAAAGAGGTTGGGAGAGAATGGAGAAGGAAAGATATTGGGAGGTTATTGCAATAATTTGGGGGTTATGGTGGTGTTGGTGATAATGAAGGTTAATACTAGATTGGTGACAGTAGGAATGGCAATGGAGACAGATATAAGAGATATTATGATTAAGTCAACCAGACATGAAAATTGATTGGATATGAGAGGTAGGAGAGAAGGAAGTGACAAAGATAACCTTGAGATTTCTAACATGTGAAACTAGGTAGATTGTGGTGCCACTGATAAAATCAGGAACGTCAGAAAGAGGAGAAAGTAGCAAGGAGAAATGGTATAAGATGTTTTGGAAAAGCTGAGTTTAGGACATCATGTAGGTAAATATTCTCCTACGTAATTGGATATATGGGTTTATTATCATTTATCCTTCATTCTCGAAGAGGACCATTACATGAGGGAGGTGATGCCATGACCTGCAAGTGAATTGGATTTAAGTGAGGGAGGTTTGTGCAAAGTCACCAGTGTCTCTCATCTTGAGCTATCTGGGACCTTGGCAAAATACAGATCGGGATGACTAGAAATGGCTCTGGATGCAGTGGGAGACCCTAGCCTTTTTAAGTTAAGATCTTCAAAAGGTCTCAGTTTAACTGAAGCAAAGTCATTCATGATGAAGCCTAGGTAAGAAATGGGGCAGAGATATACAGGTTTAGTGCTTAATAGAGAGGTCAGAAGTGGGAATAATTGTCAAAGAAGTGTTCATTGAATCTGGAGCAGGATGGTGGGGTAGATAATAGGGAGGGAGACTGGAGAGAGGGGGAGAGAGAGGAGAGGAAAGAGGGAGAGAGAGAGAGAGAGAGAGAGAGAGAGAGAGAGAGAGAGAGAGAGAGAGAGAAAGAGAGAAGAGAAGGGAAGGGAAGGGAAAAGAGAAAAGGGCCAAGGACAGAACCTTCATGAACACTACTCACATTAAAGAACTGAGAAGAAAAGATGCACCTAGTTGGAATGGCAATGGGTGATGTCTCAGGCCAAGGGTTAAGCGAGAGTTCAAAATGATATTGTCAGTAGTATCAAACATAGCCAAGAGCTCATGAAGACTGAGAACTGAAAAAAAAGTCCATTGGATTTGGAGATTTGATGTGTGATTGCCGTTTTCTCACCCATATCCCCTTATGACTACAGACAAGTATTTACAAAATGTCTAGGTATGGGGTGGTTAGGTGGCTCAGTGAATAGAGCACCCGACACTGAAGTCAGGAGGACCTGAGTTCAAATTCAGCCTCAGACACTTAACACTTAATAGTTGCCTTGGACAAGTCACTTAACCTGCTTTTCCCCTCCAAAAAAAAGCAAAAACGCCCCCAAAGTGTCTGGGTATGTTTTGGGGTATATATCATTGGTATGGAGTACAGTTTTTCTTTCTGTGAGGCTAAGTGAAGTCCCAATTAGGGTAAATAATGTATTCCCCTAAAATGGTTGCATTATTTGAATTAACCCAGCATATTTCCACTGACTGTAACCAATTGTCATATTCCATATGAGTATAACTTTGAATAGTGTGGATTTGAATACTTCCATTTACTTCAGGGGATTCATTTTGCACTAATGGGCATATCTGTTTACTGTTCCCTCACACATGAAACTCCACCTCCTGTTTCCAGGCCTTTGCACTGGTAGTATTTAACACTTAGCTCAAGCAGTGCCTCCTCCAGGAGGCTTTTCCTGGCAGTTCTTCCCTCCCTCCCAGTTCCTACCCCCGAACCCTTCCCTTCCAATGCTACTTTCCATTTATCTCTGTATTTGTCTTGTGTATACTAATTTATGTAAATGTTGTTTCTTCTATTGGAATATAAACTCTTTGAGGACACTTTTTTCTTTGTACCTGCAGCACTTAGCATCTATCTAGACAGCATTTAAAAAGCACTTTAAGGTTTGCAAAGCCCTTTACCAATATTATCTCACTTTATATTTACAGGAACCCAGAGAGTAGGAACTATTATTAGCTCTATTTTATAGATAAGGAAATGGAGCTAAACAGAGCTGTTAAGTGACTTGCCCAGGGTCACATAGCCAGTAAATGTTTGAAGCCAGATTAGAACTCAGAGCTTGCTGACTCCAAGTTTTGACCTCTATCTACTGTGGCATCATTGGTACAGAGGTGCTTAATCAATGCTTGTTGATTGACTGAACTGTGTGATCTATATGCATCTGACCTCATATACTTGACTACTAAATCATGTTCTAATGGGTCGAGTTAACCAGTATAGACAAGATTCTACAATGATATTAATATTTGAAACCATCATGACTTCTATTCCTGGGATGTCCCCAGGTTTTTTGTAGAGCTAATCCAGAGAATCCCTACTTCATTTAATGTATTCTTCCTCAATCACAAACTGCAAAAAGAAAGATATGCTTTTTGAAAAACTCACTATAGTTATAAGGTGAATTAAAAGGTAACCTTACCAGTCAGTGGATAGTCCCAAAGCAATATTATATGTTCCAGGTGGTGTTTTGGTCTTTTCTGATTTTTGTTTCTTTCTATCACTATTCAGGGCCAATGTATAGGCTGAGCAACATCACCATTATTTGGAGGTTAGATAAAATACTATTTCCAAAAAAAACCTTTTCACTGAAAACATTAATCTACTAAAACATTACAGGTATCAAAATTAGGCATATAATTTTGGATTATTGTGTCATATTAGTTAAAAACACAGATGAGGGTACATACAATCAGAAAAACTGATCAGTTGGAAAAAAACCAGTAAAAACCTTTTAGTGGTGATTATACAACTTAACTTTCTCAGAGCCTACAGATCTGAAACTCCCTCCAAACATATAATTTCATGAGCATGAAATCATAAACTATATTACATTCTCTCCTGGCTTCTGTAGGAGGAGAGCTTTCACAGTGGCCAAGGTATTCTTTAGGAACACTGGCAATAATCCACTATCTTGGAGAATGTGGAAGGTAAAAAAAGGTATGCCCTTTTCCCTTCCTAAGATAAAAAAGTCTTTATTGTATCCATCTAATCGGGAAGGGAAGAAATGGGCCTACAGTTTAATTACAAACAGTGTGGGAAAACACCAGAGACATGTGTATGACCATTTGTTCATAGGGACCAAAAAGTCAAGAAATTAAAGTGACAAGAAATTTCAAAGAGAAAGGCAGTGTGGCTTAGTGGATGGAGGCCTACCTCGGATTTAGGAAGACCTGAATTCAAGTCCTAGACTTGACATATACTAGTTATGTGCCCATGTCACTTGGCCTCTCAGGGCCCCCATGCAACTCTTTAAGACAAAATAATAATAATAACTAGCACTTATATAGCACCTTAAGGTTTGCAAAGTACTTTGTAAGTATTATCTCATTTGTTCTTCAACAATCCTGGGTTGTGGGTGCTATAGTATAGATAAGGAAAGTAAGGCACACAGCTGGTAAATGTTTGCATTTGAACTCAGGTTCTCCTGACAGGTCCTAGGCTCTGTGCACTATGGCGTCACCTAGTGGCAATAAGTTATAAACCAGTTGCCTCTGCTTATGGTAGAAAATTTTCTCACTCGAAATTTGCCACACTATGGAAATCACAAGTCTATATCCAAGAATGGGAACCCCCTCCAAAGTCCCCCAAAATTTACTTTATTTTGTCATTTCCTAGAAATCTTAGAGATGCCAGGGACTTTAGAGATCAGGCAAATGCAGCCTGTATATTTTGTTAATCGGGAAACAGGGTCAACAAGGGAAAAGACTAGTTCAAAGTCACATGGAAAGCTAGAAGAAGTTTCTTTTATCTGAAATAGCAAAGGAAAATACAGATTGGAATTTTATAATTTTAGAATATAATATTTTTTTGGTTCAGTTTAAGCTTATAATCCCATTCTGGACCTGGGGAGTTATTTCTGTTTTGTGCATTTTAATCATAATAGGCCCAACTGGCATAAAGCCTACATTGCTTCCATTTATTTTTCATGAAAGGATAAAACATGTGAAAGTTAAGGTTAAAATTGAATTACATGAGAAAACCACTCAAATACATTTGTTCTATGTCCTACAGAACATTCAGTATTTTAATTACCTTAATAAATCACATGTCAAAGTATATGTTTTTAAGGAAGAAAATCTGACTTAGTTAACAGTGTTTTTTCTTTTTTTTGAAAGATAATCTCATAGGGTACTGAGAAAAGTTGATTATATAACATAAATACACCATTAACAAAATGCATTAGACTATATTTAGAATATTAAAAATTGATACAAATACCAAAGGCAATTTGTTCACACCCATGAAATTTTTAATTTCTTTTGAATTTTTTTCTCAGAATTGATAGTAAAACAGAAATAGATATTCAAAAGTTGAATCTTTTATGTTTTCAGTAGTTAAGTATTGGAATATTTAAACATTTAGGAACTATAAACATCAGGATGAAAAATATTACTAGTATACCTGATGTAAAACTAAACCAAATCTTTCCACTTAATATACATTCCAGCCATAAATATTTTAGCTTTCCAGACAGAACACAATTAGAAATGTAAGCATTGTGTAATGCCTGTTGTTGCTAAGAAATGAGGGGAAAAAGTTCTGATTTCATATGAACAGTTGAATGGTCCCTATTCCATGATTTGCAATTGAGAAAAGTGTGAAAAATGTATCTTATATATTTTAAAAGCAAAATTTTAAATTACCGCAGGCACCAATCAAGTGAGGTTATAGAAACAGCGTGTCAACAGTTTACAAAAGTGCTCTCAGGCAATTTCACCTTAGTTATACCACTCACCAACCATCAAAGGTTGGAAGATGCTGATAGATCTTGATCACAGGCCACTCTATAATGCTTACCCCTATTGAATTGATTTTGTTTTGTGGTACCTACTGCCTACTTGTGGATAATGTCATGTTGTAAGTCAAGTCTGCTGTGTTTCCAGGATTTGAATGCATGATAGCTTTATATAATGAGGGAAAAGAAACATTTTATTCCCTCTAAATTTATCCATTTCAGTGCCTTAGTTCATCCCTTATTTGATAGTGAGGTAACAGAAGTCCAGAAATGTACTCATCAACCTTACAGTTCTGTTTGATGTAAGGGCTCCTGAGATATTTACCAGTTACAAGATATCCCCATGAGCATTCTATTTCTATAAAGAAAACCAATGGAGTCATAATTAGTGGCAGTGTTTTGATTCAATTCCATCAAAGGGTGAAATCTGTTAACACTGAAGCATACTAGAACTAGAAATAGATACATATATATATATATATGTATATTTAAAGGCAATGACCTACCATCATTTACCAAGTGAATTCATACTTAGTCAAATGTAGAATTCCTCATTTAAAATATTACTGTAACTTTAGCTAAAGAAAGGACTTTATGAAGTAGTGGTGTGTTGATGAAGTTAGAAAACAAAATCTTTTTAAAAAGCACTTATGGCCTTAAATCGAAGGACTGTGCTCCTTTTAAAAAAAAAAAGCTATCTGATTTTTTTTTATAATGTCAAACATCAATACAGCAAAACAGGATGCAATTTTTCAGAATAAATAGATCAATGATGTGTCAAAAATTAACAGATGAGTTAATATACTTGGTGCTATCAAAACCAGATGGTGCTTCCTAATATTCATCCTGCTCAGTCAAACCCTGAATATTTTCTGGACCATCGGTATATAAAATAGGAAGCTGCTATTTGTGATGGCAGACAAAAGCAATCATGCCTGCCAAGCACATACTATAACAGGCAGCATTTCAGCTCTGCTAGACAGAAAGTAATTAGAATGCTTTTAATGTCCAAAAGAATGATGCTGATAGGCTGCCACAGATGTGTAGATTTATGAATATTTATATGGTGGTTTATAGCTGACACTTTTATCAGTTGAAGAAGATAAAATATCTGCCTGACTCAAAAGCTTGACAGTCAGGTTAATAAAATCTCATTAAAGAGAATGACCTATGCAATTATATAGGATTTATTGTAATTCATTTTTGATTGTACTCTGCTTAAAGATGCAATTTCCCATTTCCTGATGCCAAATTTAGGCTGCATATCAAGATCTACGTGGGTTTTTAACTCTAAGCCATCCATAGAGAAAAGATATGCTTTAGAAATCATGGTACGATACATGTTTAAAAGATAATTATTTTGATATTCTGTTCAGAATCATCACATGAAAATAATGAAAAGAACTTGGAAATCTATTTTTATATCACATTTTAAAAATCTTCTAGTGATTTCTATTGATAGAACACTAGAGCAATCTCTAGTCATTGGCTTAATTCATTGCCTTAACTCATTAGTTTTCTGGTCATAGGATCATGTTTTATATTCTCCAACCTTGACTTCTATTCCTCTCATTCTTTAACTTAATCTTTGAACTAGTTCAGTGCATCAGGTGGATTGTATTTTGAGAAAACACACTTTTTTTTGGCAAAGTATTTAAGTGTCTGTCTGCGCACCTGCTCATTGGTTCAAATTGGAACCACTGGTTTCTCAAGGAACCAATCAGCTCTTTAGATAACTGTGCCTCAGATGGATACTTATATCCCTGTTGAGAGTAGCCTCTGTCAGTCAATATCATCACTATTATAACCATAACTTGCATATACTAAATTGTGACTTTCCTCTGTACTTTGACTTGGGCCCCACTAGATCATGCTTTCCTGACTGTTGGAAAGGAGTTATCTAGTTCCCATCTTGCCAATGAAAAAAACTGATCTTTTGCCCTTGATACTATTAGACTAGTCCCCTTTATGGTTTGTCCTTTATTGCTGTGGAAGAGAAACAACTTTTGCCTCTGTCTAGTGATACTAACTTTATTGTTATTTAGGAGTTGAAGACCCTACTGGAAATTATGGAAATATAAGTTTAACTATGGAGGAAATTAGGAGGAAAAAATGGTATCCAGGACAAGGCGAAAGAGAAAAGAATGTAATGGGCAGAAATAGAAAAAAGTAGAAGTAGAGACTTCTACTGAAAGTATAAGAAAGAGAAAAGATGAAAGGGAATAATAGTGGGGGAGAAATAGAAAGAAAAACACACCAAGAAACAAGGAAATAACGAAAGAAGTAGCAAAAGAAGAAAAGATGAAAATGATGAAAATGAAAGAGAAGAAAAACTAAAAAGAAGAGTGACTAGCAGAGATGCAAAAACGAAGTTAAAATATGGAAAACAAAGGTCAAGAGGAACAGATTTTAAAAAAAAGAGAAAACAAGATGGAGAAAAGGGATCAAAATAGATTGAATACTAGTAAGCCAAACAGAAAAAAAGTGGGAAAATAAAATGGAAAAGGCCACTACAAAACTGAGAAAGGGAAAAGAAACAGCTAAATAGAGAGAGAAAAAGGACAAAAGAATATAAGAATGTAAAAAATAATGAGAGAGAAAGCTGAGACTGATGTGAGAGGAACAGAGGAATAAAGGAATGGAAAAGGAAAGGACCAAAAGCAGAATAGAAAAATAGGAAGCCCTGAGGGTGATAAAGTAGAGACTACTTTGATTTAAAGGGAAGATGCTAAGAGGAGGGAAAAGGACAGGGAAAGAAGGAACAGAGAAGTCAGAACTTAGAAAAGAAAAAGAAATCAGATCAAGAGATGCTGACAAAATAATGAAAAAATGCACACAAAGCCTGAGCATGAAACTCATCTAAACAACACCTGACACACAAAATTGGCCAGTGAAGCGGCAGAGCTAGTCTTCACCATAACCTATAATTAGGTTTTCTGTCTCAAAACTAATCATTCAAGTGTCAAAATATTGACAAACAGCAGAACATTTGCTTAGGGCTCCATAACTCATGTGGGGGCAAGGTGCCCTGATTTGCAGTTGAAGAATCAGCCCATCAATCAATAAACATTTATTAAGCACCTACTATATATTGCGCTAAGGGCTCAGCTTCATCACCGCACAGTTTATTTTCTCTATAGAGTTATGAAAGGTCCGAGCAGTAACTTTTGGCTGCTATGTGTTAAATAAAGACATGGGCTAGGCACTGAAATAACCACCCTTAGGTTTTTCTCACTCAGATTTCTTATCTGTTCATCTTTTCCCCAGCAAAGCCTGAACAGAAAGACTCCCATTCTCCAGAGACTAACACAGCAGACTCAAGAGGAAAAGGATTTTAAAAACAATTTAGACCTTTTTATAAACAGCTTCTCACAATGCCTTTCTCCTGTAAACTCTATACCATTGGAACTGGAGAAATAAGGCCCCCTGCTGAGCAGTATTTCATATCAGACAATTCTGGTCGGCAAACATTGAGACTTCTTGGGCCTCCAGTAAAGGACCAAGAATTTCTACTCTCTCTTATGATCCCCTTGGAGGTCAATCTCCCTTTCACTCAAAGTAAAAGGAGCAAAAAGCAACATTCTGTGGCCAAAGAGGGGGAAGGAAAATGGGGAGAGGGATGGGAAATGAGGAAAGGAGAGTGGAGAGGAAAGCTAAGAAGAGAAAGAAGATGAGAAAAGGAGAAAGGAGAGAAAAGAAGGGGAAAGGAAGAAAAAGAGAAAAGGAAAAAAGAAGGGAAATTTTTAAAAAGAGGAGAGAAAAATAAGGAAGAGGAAATAGAAAAATAAAGGCGAGAGAAGGAAGAGAAAAGAGAAGAGGAGAAGCAAGGAAAGGAGAAGACAAGAGAGAGGAGGACAGGGGAGAGAAAGGAGAGCAAAGGTTAACAACCCAGGGGGCGGTGTTTGGTCAGCTCCAACCTCTAGCAGTAACAGCTGTCACTCTAGGGAGCAAGCCGTTGTCCCTGGAGCCCCAGCCTGCCCAATCGTATTGCTCCAGTGTCGAGAGGCAGGCATGAATCTCGGCAGCGTCTACCTGTTAGAGGGCAATCTGGTCACTCACTGCAAGACCTTCTCCTGTGCAATCCTGTCAAACCAGCTACTATAGTTCTTTTTCCTCGTAACTAGATTTGGAAGGGAAAAGCCACCTGTTAGGAGCAACACTTTGCCGGGAGTGGGAGGGGAGAGGAGGCGCAGAGGAGTTAGAATCAGCACCAGCAAGTAGTTTTCAGAGCCCCTTTTCGGGTGGGGTGTGCGGGCTGGGAGCGAGAGTGAGGAGCTCCCTAACTCTTTCTGCCTAGTTTGCACGTCCCCTTACTCTGCTCTCCCGCTCTTCAGCTCAAAGTTACAGCGCGCGCCTGGCTAGGGGAGGGGTCTCCCCCATCCCCTCCTGCTCCAGTTTTCCCTCCCACCACTTCCCCCCCACTGCTGCCCCAGGGAGGGAGTGGGAGCTGAAGTTACAGGAAAGAGTTGGTACCTGCACTGAGCTCCAGGCTGCCGCCGGCGCTGCTGTTGCTACCCTCGCTGCTGCTGCTGCTGCTACTGCTGCTGCCCGCGGCCGCCGCCTGGCTGGCTCCGTACCTGGAGACCCCGGCTGCTGCGGCCGCGGCGGCTGCCGAGGAGGAAGCCAGGGGAGTAGGCGGAGGGACTGGAGTCCTCAGGTGGCCCTGGGACACGACTGGGGTGCAGGAGGGGGAGGAAGAGGAGGCGGCGGCGGCTCTGCCGGGCCCGTTCGGATAGGAGCTCTGAGCCTGGTACTGAGGATGCTGCTCGCTGCTGCTGATGGAGGCAGGAGGATGCTGAAAGTGGGGCTGCTGCCCTCCTGCAGCTGCCCTGACCGGGGGGATTTCCACCATGGTGGGTCTCTCGTACCGCTTGGTCAAGGCTGGCCTCTTACTGGGGAAGGTCTTGAGGACGCTGTAAGGGCTCCGCTGCTTGTAGATTTTGGGGAGGCTGGGCCCCTCCTCTGCTGGCTGCATCTCCTCCTCCATCCTCCTCCTCCTCCTCCTCCTCCTCCTCCTCCTCCGGGCTGGTTTCCCCCCTGCACACCCCCTCCCCCCTCCTGCTCTCCGGGCTCTCTCTGTCTCTCCCTCTATGTGTGTGTGTGTGTGTGTGTGTGTGTGTGTGTGTGTGTGTGTGTGCGTGTGCGTGTGCGTGTGTGTGTTTCTGTGGGGCTGCTGCTGCTGCTGCTGCCGCCGCCGCCGCCGCCGCCGATGCTGCTGGGGCTGCCGCTTGTCGCTAAGGCTGGCACTGCCGAGCCCCCGTGCGGGGGGCTGCTGCCGGGGCCGTGATTGACAGGCGGTCTCTCCAATGCCTGGAGGGAGAAGGGAGGTAAAGAGCAAGTGTTTAGGGTAATATCTGCTAATGATAATGGGGGAAGGAGGCGGGCCCTGGCATCACAGCTGTGGAGAGGGCTTGCCTGCTAGGTCTGTGCTTCTTACTGGGGGATGAAGGGGGACGCACTGCCAGTGGGGGATGGGAGGGAGCTAGAGGGGATGCCCTGAAAACAGGTGAAGTGAGTGTGGCACCTGGGCAAGGTGAGCTTGCCTAGCTGCTTGAAGTGGTTTGTCTTAAAGCCCCCGGGCGCTCCTCTAACAAGCCCTTGCCCCCAGGCACTTGCTGCTGCCCCTTGGACTACTTGCTCCGGGCACCCGGTACCTGGCACGTTCACCCTGCTGCCTTTCTCCTTCCCAGTCACTCTAGACAGACCCCCGCGCCCAGAAAGGCGTTCGAAGGATGGCCCGAAGTAAGCTTGCAGTAGGCACGAATCCCCGGGAAAACCTTTCTCTCTTTGGGCGCCTCTTGGCCTTCTGGTCCTGACCAATAGAAAGTGTTCGGCATCTGCCAGTGAACTTGCAGGGAAACCGAATCCTGGGCCAGCTTTTGGGGGCCAGGGCCACTTTTTAGGAAGATGGGATCTTCTTTCGACTCCGGCGGGAGCCCTGTCTCACTCCTCCCCTCACTTCTTTCAGCACCCCAGTGGGCTGCTCCCCGAGTCAGGAGTCTATGGATGACCGCGACTCCCCGGCTCGCAGCTCGCGTCCTCCATGCAGCAGTTTGCGCTTCTGGGCCAGGGCTCTGATTCCAGAGTGGCCTCCTCAAACAGAAAGTGTTTCTTAAAGCCCAAGTCATTTAACCTCCCTGGGCCTCAGTTGCTTCATCCGTGTAATGAGGGCGTCGGACTAGACGACTTTGGAGGACCCTTTCCAGCGCTAAGCCTATAATCCCACAATACCCCTTTGTACGTGGGGCTGGGCTGAGTATCCGTCTTGGGCCGTGTCACAGAGATCTTCGCCCTGTCCTCTGGGAGTTTCTAACCCAAGTTTACCGTTTAAACAAGTAAAAGGCACTTACAGGCTCCACCACCGAATAACTCCTTTGGGAGAGAAGACTCCAAGAAAGAAAAAGCTTTCATGTATAGCCAGTGTTCTTTGGTAGGTAGAGGAGCTCTGAGATTTCTTTGTTGGGGCCAAACTAAGGGCAGTCACCCCTTTTCCCCAGAACATTAAGGCTAGGCTTCCTGCATGTGGTTTGGGGGTGGTGGTGGTAGCTGTGTGATTCAGAGTCTTTTGAATAGTGGGATGGAGGGGGAAACTACGGACATGGTGTAGGTAGCTGGAAACCAGACAGGTGATTAGAACAAATGTGCCTGAGCAGACTGGTTTCTAAAAAGAAAAATGAAGGAAGTGAGCTAATATAAATTCATAGGACTTAGAGCTAGAAGAAACCTCAGAAAGATCATTTTGGTACAACTCCCCAGTGGTTAGAGGAGGACACTGAAGCTCGGAGAGGTGAATAGACTTGTCCAAAGTCACACAGCTCATAAGTAGCAGAGCCAGGATTGGACTTTCCTCTACTCCCTTGCCAATATAGCCTTTGAGCAAGTGTCTGTTTGAGGACCTAGTCTCTCAGCCACTTATTCCATTCTCAGTCCTTGAGGAGTCTGAAAAACAACAGACTTGCTGGACCACCCACTCAAGGCCCTTTCCTAAACTATGTTCTCTCTTTTTTGTTTCATATCTGGGTCACCTTCCCCTCATCTCTCCTCCCCCCACATCCTGACTTCTTTACTTCCTCTAGTTTTGTGGTTTGTCAATTAACAGACATTTGTTGATTGTACATAGTACATGTACCAGGTACTATGTTAAGAGCTGGTGGGCACCTCCCATTTCTGGCCCACTGCCACTCAACTCTGAGTCTTGTTCTCAGAGATCTCCTGTCAATCTCCTGATCATTGATTCTTTACTTTTTGTGTTATTTAACACTCTGACCCATGGTTACTCTGACCATTAATATTCTTTCCTTGGTTTGGAAACTTATTTCCAGACTCTATGTTTTGGAAAATGTTTTCCTCTCTTTTTTCCCTCTGTGTCCCTCTGCCCTATCTACCTCCCCTCTGCAGTCTCCTCAGATTGCAGTCTCTTGGTTTTTTTTTTCCTTTTTCCATTTATTAGAGATGAAATAAATAATGTCATAAATAAAAGTATTTGGGAGTCCAGGAACTGTCAGACCTGATTAGGGCATAGAGGACATTTTCTTTCTCATTATGCAAAAGCATTTCATGGAGAAATAAAAGAGGTTTCATTGTAACTCATGCATGTCATATTTCAAGGAATTCAAGATATTAATCATATTTAACATTATTTGCAACGTTTCTCTCTGGCTTCAGAAAACTGCTAAATGAGGACACGTGGATCCCCAGGAAAAAATGGAGAAAGGCATTAGAGGGACAGTTAAGAAATAATGAAATGCTGCTGAAAGACAGGGAGAGAATGAGATGCCATAGAGACGTTTCTGAGGCACCTAAGTGAGAAATGGTAGAGATACTTCTGAGATGTGAGACAGCTGAAATTGAATGATATACTAGAGAAAATAAATGATAACAAACCTCCTAACACTTTCCTTTTCTCTTTTGTAAAACAGTTCCATATTTTGCATTTGAAATATTCCCCCTCCCAACCAATAAGTCATAGCTTTGGAAAATGGAATTATGGGAGTAGTTTACAGTACTTCTCCTTAAGAAATAATTCTCTATTACTGGTAAGTTTTCTGTTCTGCTTATTTATTTTTCTCCACCTGACCTTCTTTGCCCCATTATCACTTGTACTCTTTAAAATGCTTAGAGTGTGGTCTGATGCAGTTGACCAAATCAGTCCTGCATATTAAAAAATGATTCTTCCTGTGAAATTGACACCTTCAATAAGGGAGGAAACTAGACATATTGGATCCTCAACACAAAAATCTGAAAGGGGTTCCTTGCCCCTTGTAAATTATAAATTTAACAAATCCCCTAGCCCCTGTGCAATGCCTGTGAAAAGAGAAAGGATGTGGCAGGCAAGATTCATCTTTCTCCTTCTGACTATTATAGCCTTTTGGCTCTCTCCAGGGTAGATTAGAGCTATCTGAATAATGGACCCATAATAGTTTCAATAGACAGACTTGTGATGAAGTAGATACTTGGATATTTTGGTGGAACTGATTTCATCGATGCATGTTCTCCCTCCACTGCTTGAACTCACAGTCCTTCCTTGTCCTATTAAAGGTTTGACTCTTATCTAAGCTTTCTCATTAAACCTCCATAGAGGGGCTACCTAACAACTACAAGCTTTCCTCTTGTGGGTACCAATGGGTACCTCTGCCATGTATCTCTTGTCTCTCATTCTTGATGCATGAACAGCTCATCTTTCTTTTTTGTTATAGTCCTAGATACCATTTCTGACCAACTGTCTGAATATCATTACTTGATAACCTTCTGAGCCTTGGTGGACTCCAACCATATCCTCTCTTGTGGAAACACATGATAGAGAGTTACTGTGATTCAAGGCTCTTGGGGTCTCTTCAGTTTCTGCGTTCCTGTCTTTTGCATGGTCTCCTCTGGCAGTATATTGTCCTAGAATCATAGAATCTAGAGTCAGAGGGGACTTTACAGATAATCTAGTCTAACCTTTATATTACAGACTGAATCTGAGGCCCAGAAAGACTGTGACTTATCTAAGTTTTTAGTCATTTATTCATGTCTCAAAAAGTATAGTGAACTTTTAAAAGCCTGGTTACTTTTTATAGATAAGGTAATTTTTGATTGGCAAGATATCAATTCTTAGAGCCATCTAGAATATAGCTTTTAAGTAATAATACAGCTATAGGGAATGTTTTTATTGCACCAATTTCAATCATATTTAATGAGCTTCTGATTGACTGTTTGATCTCCCAGTGTTTTGTGCTACTTTTAATTCATTTCATATAATAGAAAAAAGTAATTGGAATAAAATTTTGTGACAAGATAATGACCTTCCACTTTGAAATTAAATGTCTGATTAGCTTCAACATTTTAATGTTGAGATGATATTGCAGTAGGAACAGGGGTATGTGTATAATAATTTGATAGGAAATGACTAAGAAACATTCTCTTGCCTCCTTTTACTATGATATAATAATAATAAAAAAGGCATGCTAATCAAGTAAGAAAGATCTTTTCCAGCAACTCATGAGACCTGCTTTATTTCTTTCATACTTTACTATTGGATTTTGGGAATGTCTTTTGACTTCTGTGTTCCTCAATATTCCCTTCTCTATACTAATAGGGATAAAAGCATATCATACCATATTGTGATATACCATAATGAACAAATTGGGGGGAGGGAATTTATTAACTATGTACCTCATGTGAAGCACTATGATACCTGTTAGAAATAAGAAGCACAAAAGCAAAAACAATTTCTGCCCTCAAGGAGCTTACATTTTAATAGGAGAAGATAACTCATATGAGAAAGTGGTACAGATAGAAGGGTACTGTACTTAGAAAAATTAGAGAGTTGGTCAGTGGAACCCCAGGAAAGTAGACTGACATATTCTTTCTAGGAGCAATGACAGATGGTTTGATTATGGATCCAGAACCAGAAAGGGGATGAGATTTGAGAAGGGAAGTGACCATATGCTGTGGCTGATGAGAAAATGAGGGAGGAGGAAAGGGGCAGCGAAAAGAAACAGCCTAGCTGTGGTAGTCAATGTTAACCATCACTCAGGACTTGAGATAAATTGCCTCAAAAGGAAACCATAGGGTTATATATGTGTAGAATCATGTACTTTAAATATTTAATATTCTAAAGTTAAATACTAGAACTGGAAGGAAAACAGGAAAAGGCTCTGGGAAGTGGAAGGATAGGAAAGACTACAGTGATGAGCCAAACCTTTATTTAATGGTGGGAAGCTTAGTTCTCTGGAAGAACTGGTGGCTATTGTTGGCAGTCATGGCTGAGGTAGAATAAAATCTTAGGATAAGGCGGTTATAATATTTAGAGTCAGAAATATCTTACTGATCATTGTATCTTGATAAGACAATGACACTGAAACAGAGAGAGGTCCAGTGATTTGTTCAAGGTCACACAAGTAACAAACAGCAGAGCTGGGGTTGGAACCTAGGTCTTTTTCCTCCAAATGATGTCTGCTGATAAACTATTGAGATTTTCAAGGGCTGGCTGTACTAGCCCAATTTTTGTGTTATAGGCCTTGATTAATTAAAGCCTGCTGAGAGCCTCTTGGGATGAGGAATGGAAGATGCAAGGGCCAAACAATTAGAACATGGAGGCAGAGATGGATGGACTAAAAAACCAGAAGATTTTCAAGCATTTGACCAGTTACTTGGTAGTACAGCCAAGGTTGAATATGGCCATAGCTTGCGTCTGAGTGTGTGATGATTTTTCTGTTTTGTGGACGTACATTCTCAGTGATCAAAACAGTATCCTTTTGTGAATATAACACAAAGGTTACCCAAAAGGGTTTTTTTTTTTTTTGGGTGGAGGTGGCAGAGTTTGGAACTGTGATTTCATTAGTTTAAGTAACCTCTTTTGAGAACCCCCACCCCCAAACCAATGCAGATATGTAATTTTTCTGCAACTTACAGTCTAAAAGCATTGCCTAGAGCACTGAGAATGACTGACCCAGGGTCACACAGTCACTATATGTCAGAAGTGGGATTTGACTTAGGTCTTCCTGATTCTGAGGATAGCTTTCTGCTGTCCTCCCATTATCCAAAGTTGCTTCCCAAAAAAGTTACTTTGTAAGTAAATTCTTGCCCCCCTCCCCAAACAACCAAGCAAACCAAAAAACCTCACTGATTTCATATTGAGAGAAAATGCAATTGAAATGGAGTTGAGGGATCACTGGAGTTAGAACATCTGGCATCTGAAAGAGGTGTGTGTGCTTTTTTTTTCCTTCTGATAATGGAAATATTCAGTACCTAAATCAGATTTATTAGGCAAACGGAACATTCAGTACCTAAATCAGATTTACTAAGCAAGACTTTCCAAGGTGGCTTTCCTAGGCCCAGTCAATAACCTTGAGTCCCTGCAGGGCTGGTCAGTTGAGTCTGAGCAGATCTGAAGGGAAAGCCAAGCAGCACCTACATACTCTGTAGGGGCCCTTCCTTCAGGAGGACTGTTTGCTGTAGGGCTTGTGCCTCAGGTCACTCACCTGGGGGCAGCTCCCCACAAGCTCACACCAGCTGGGCCATATCTACCTAATGAGATTGTACCACAATCCACCCCCTGACCCAGGCTCCCAATGACCTGTGTGGTCAGTGCCATCAGTCATAGAAACTTCTAGTCCCTTGGTTCCACTGCTACCAATAGGAGTCCCTTTTCCATTCCCTCTTTCTGAGGACCTCTTCATTTACTGACTGTACTGCTGTCTACCATGCTCACACTTCTGTTGCTTTGTCTGCATTACTGCTTATACGACTTCCTGTATTACCATCTCTGACTTTTCTGGACCATAAGACCATTTACCCAGATCCTGCTGACTATGCCCCTAACCTAAGATTGGTAGTTCTTTCTGATCGGGCATTTGGGATCATGGTATTCAGATCTGGTGGTGCTTTCATGGAATGTAGTATGGCAGCCTTCCAAGGTCCATTCAATAGTGCAGGTCAAAGAGGTTTGGGGGTTGTCTTGAGGAGCTCAGGAAGGTTAGCCCCTAAAGCAGCGGTTCTCAACCTGTGGGTTATGTTCAATTTGTAGCAATGAAAATACATCCTGCATATCAGATAGATTCATAACAGTAGCAAAATTACAGTTATGAAGTAGCAACGAAAATAATTTTATGGTTGGGGGTCACCACAACATGAGGAACTGTATTAAAGGGTTGTGGCATTAGGAAGGTTGAGAACCACTGCCCTAAAGCTTCCCAGAGATCCTTCTACTTTAAGTGGATTCCTATGCTAATGACCCATGATTGCACCCCAAACCATTCATCTGGGTTCTAGTCTGAGATCTCATATAAAGCTACTGCACACTTCTTTTGTTCTCAGTTTCCTCATCTGTAAAATGAAAGGATGGTACAGCATGAGGTCCATTCTAGCTCTAACATCCTATAAATCTGTACCTGGTAGATGAAGGGATGTAGTTAGGAAAAGGGAGAAAAGGCTTTGTTCAAAAGATCAGGACTAGCAAAAGAGACAGACTTTTTGGGTGGTCTGGGCAGAAAGAAGGGCAGCTGGTTCCCAGGGAGGGAGAATATACATTTGTTGAGGAAAGACACATTATGTAAGAAAGCATCTATCTGGATGCAATTGCAAGAATACATGACAAAAGTCTCCAGATCTGAATTTTATAACTGCAATATTTCCCTGGAAATAAAGTTCCAGGGTTATCTGCGTGACTTTAGAGCTAGTTGCCTAGGATTTAGTAGGAATGGAAGTAAACTGACCTAGCCAAACCTAAATCTCATGCAGGTCTCAGGGAATTCTCATTGAAACAGAACAAAAGTAGGACTTTTGCTGTACTGATTGGATGAGATATGGGACTGATTCACAAAAATAGCTAAAGAGTCCTGAGGCTTTGGGCAGACACACAAAGAGTTCTGAATGCTCTTCTGTGTGGAAGAAGCCCCTAAGCAGGCACAATTCTTCAGGCGGAGTGCAGGGGAACTACAGCCCATCCAAATTCAGGGCAAAAGCAGCAGAAGTGGAAAAAATAGCCCAGAAGATATCAGTAGCTATGCAGGGATGTAGTAGGCAGCAACTTCAGAGGCAGAGAGGTGGTAGATGGGGCACAATCTGAGAAGTATGAGTTGTTAGCATGGAAATCTGCAGGACTGTGTGCAGCTGTATGCACGGGAGGAATTTCCCAATGTTATTCTGTTCAATTAAATGCCTTGCTTTCCAGCTCCTCTTTATGTGTTGTCTTCTCCCATTAGAGTGTAAGTTTCTGATAGGCAGACACTACATTTTTTGCTTGAGTGTATTTGCATCACCATCACTTAGCACAGTTCTAGGCACTTAGTAAATGCTTAATAAATGCTGTCTGTCTATCTATCTATCTATCTATCATCTATCATCTAACTACCTATCAATCTATCTACCTATCATCTATCTATCTATC
>CM053592.1:110120160-110162262 GCA_028646515.1 Pseudochirops corinnae | reverse complement strand
AGTCAAAACCTCCAGGTTACCAGATGCTTTTATAGAGCTTCTGATTCCCTCCCCCCACCCCAAATGCCCTTCTTTCTCTTGAAGCTGGTGAAATTTAAGTGAATTGTTCTGAACTTGTTTGTTTACTGACAGACACACCTACCCAAATAACAGCTTAATGCTTTGTGTTGGAATTCATGTAAGGGAAAAAAGCGTTGAACTCAGTCAAGAGAGAATGGGGTTACAGCACCAATTCTATCACTTAATAGCTATGTGACTGTCGGCAAGATATTTCACTGTCCTGAGTTTCTTCATCTACAAAATGGAGATGATGACAATTGCCCAGGCCCGTTGGGAAGAAAAGCCCTTCTGAATCCGCAAGTTGACATCTTTACCTTCCTTCACCATCATTCCTTACTGTCACTAAAAACCTACATTGGGTTTCAGACTTTAGGTTACAGACCTGTTTTTTTCTTCTACAGTTTTCAAAGTTTTAAAAGTGCTATAGAAATTTGAGCGATGGCTGCTCCCTAGGACTACTACTACTGCTATTACTGAGAACAGTAGTTCACATTTATAGATTGTTTGGAGGCTAATAAAGCATGTTACATACCTGATCTCATCTGAGCCTCAAAAAAACCCCAAACAACCGGTGAGGGGAGCATTCACGTTTATCCCCATTTTACAGATGATTTGACATCCTCGGAGAGGTCAGGTGCCTTGCCCGAGGTTACAAAGCTGGCATCTGAGGCTGAATTTGAACTCAAGCTTTCTTGCCTCCAACTCTAGCTGACTTTGGCTAGTTGGAATGACCTTGAGTAAATCACTGACTCCTTCTGGTCCTCATTTTCACCATCAGTGAAATGAGATTTTTTTCTAGATTGTCTTTCAGCTCTAAATTTCCACAACTCTATTCCAATATTTTAATGATATTATTTGCACAATTGTAAGCTCTCTGAGGGCAGGGACTGTCTTTTGCTTCTTTTTGCACCCCGAGTGCTTAGCATAGTGCCTGGCTTGTGGTAGAAATGTTTATTGACTGATTGGTTGAAATAGTATATCGGTTAGATTCCTTTATCTTTTTTTTTTGGCTATTTTTTAATTTTTCAAATGAAACCCTACGCTTCCTCAGAGTCCAGGAGATTCAGAAATATAGGTAGGGCTCATAAGACACTTGTATAATATTATCTTGAGGGAATGCATGACATATGACCCTGTGAGGGTATACTGTCAGTCTCTTTAAACAAACTCTGTGTGCTCCTGTTTTCTGGAAACATTGGCCTGTGTTTGATGACAGTATTTATTGTGGTGAGATAGGTTAAAAACTATAATTTATGAGGATTTTGAAATGCCTTCTCCTTCCCTCAAGGAGGATGGTAATCAGATGTACAATTTGACAGCAGTCCTTAATTATCCCAGAATTTAAGGTGGCATTTTGAAGAGAAGGGTGATGTTTTGAAAGAAATTTTCTGAGTGCCATGAAATGATAGGTCTCAAATCTAGGACCTTCGTTTAAGGGATCATGGGGAGAGAGGAACTAGAAATGCAGGTCTATAGAGTCACTTTTTATAAATTGTAGATTTGGTTCCCTAAAGATAAAGACTTTATTTTGGAACTATGACCAAAGGGGTATAAATAATTGCATACCCTTTGACCCAGTAATACCACTTTTGGGGCTGTATCCCAAAGAGATCATAGAAGTGGGAGGAAGACCCATGTGTACAAAAATATTTATTGCAGCTCTCTTGGTGGTGGCAAAAAACTGGAGATTAAGGGGGTGCCCATCAATTGGGGAATGGCTGAACAAGTTGTGGTACATGAATGTAATGGAATACTATTGTGCTATAAGAAATGGGGAGAAGATGGACTTCATATTTACCTGGAGAGGCTTATGCAAACTGATGGTAAGTGAGAAGAGCAGAACCAGAAAAAATTTGTACACAATCACAGACACATTGTATGTGTAACGAGCAACCTTGATAAACTGGACTCTTCTCAGCAACACACAGTTATAAGACAACTCTACAAGTCTCAGGATGGAAGGAGATATCTACATTCAGAGAAAGATCCAGAAAGAACAAAGTTTAAATGGAGACTGAAGCAATCTACATGCTAGCATTCTTTTCCATGTTTGGTTTTGTTTCTTTTTTCCCATTGTTCACTCCAGTGGTTACAACGCTTCTATACAACCAGACTAATGTCCAATGTGAAAGTATTTGCAGATCCTATACTTAATTGCATGCCATCATGGGGGCTGGGGGTGGGGGGAAGAGGGAGGGGAGAAAATTTGAAACTCAAGGGATTGTGGAACTGAATCTTGTAAATTAAAAGTAAATAAACAAATCAATTTTAAAAAATAAAATAAAAGATAAAGACTTTATGAAAGAGAACCACATACTGATGCATCCTAAGAAATTAGGAGAATTAATTCTGTTGCGGAGGATGGCGGCAGCATGGAGGGTGGGACTTTCTGCCAATATGATTGTTGCTAGTTCAGGGCAGTTGGCCAAATGGCATGCTTGATATTCTCTTATGAGCATTTCTTATTAATAGTTGTATGAAGATACTGTACATTAATAATTAGAGAAATGCAAATTAAAACTACTTGGAGATATCACCTCACACCCATAAGATTGGCTAAGATGAAAAAAAAATGATAAAAGCTGGAGGGCATGAGGGGAAACAGGTACAGTAAGGGTGCAGCTGTGAACTAACTAGTCTAACCATTCTGGAGAACATTGTGGAACTATGCCTAAAAGGGGCTATAATAGTGTGCATACCTTTTAAATTGTCTCTCCTGGATCTATTTTCCAGGTCAGTGGTTTTTTCAATGAGATATTTCACATTGCCTTCTATTTTTTCATTTGTTTGGATCTGTTTAATAGTATCTTGATTTCTCATAAAGTCATTTGCTTCCATTTGCTCCACTCTAATTCTGAAGGAATTATTCTCTTCAGTGAGCTTCTGAGATTCTCTTTCCATTTGGCAAAGTTGACTTTTTAAGGCATTCTTCTCATTAGCTTTTTGGGCCTCTTTTGCCATTTGAGTTAATCTATTTTTTAAGGTGTTATTTTCTTCAGTCAGGTTGTTGACTCTCTTTTCATGATTTTCTTGCATCATTCTCATTTCTCTTCCCAATTTTTCTTCCACTTCTCTTATTTGGTTTTAAAAATCCTTCTTAAGTTCCTCTATGGCCTGTAACGAGTTTACATTTTTCTTAAAAGCTTTTGGTACAGGAGTTCTGACTGTGTTGTCTTCCTCCCATTCCATGCTTTGATCCTTTTTGTCCCCAAAAAAAGGAATCCAAAGTTGGATTGTTGAGCTTGCTTTGCTTCCTTTGCCTGTTCATTTTGCCAGTCAGTTACTTAACTTTTGGGCTCTGTAAAACTCTGCTTTCAGAGGGAAGAGCTTTGTCTCAAATTGCTGGGGTTTTGGCGGCTGCTGGAGCTATTAGGAGGCCACCGTCTCTGCAGCCCCTAGCAGCTTTGGCTCACTGGTTACGCACCTCAGGACCACCACCCAAGACCGTAATCCTAATCCAGGCAGGTTAAGGCAAGAGCACTTAGCCTCTGAATGGTCGCTTAGCCTGCTGCAATCTGCAGGCTGGGAGGTCTGAAGCAGCCATGTGGAGGTGGCTGCAGGACCACTGCTTCAGACCACTTCTAGCTCTTGAGGCAGTTGGCTGGACCTACTCCCTCAAATTTAGCCGAGTTCCACTGACCTTTCCCTTTGTTCTTGGCTCTTATGGGTTGATAATTCTGGAAACTGCCACAGCTGCTGGTGATCTGCTCTCCTGAAAGCTCCAACAGCAGTTTGTCCTGGATGGCCTGGGGCTAAAACCACATGGGGCTGGGCTCTGCTCCCAGCATGCTGTGATGTACCCTTCCCTTCCGCTTGCTGGGCTACCTTCAACAGGAGCTTTGTTTCTCTGTGATGTGGGTTCTGGAGCTCTAAAATTTGTTTAGAGTCATATTTTATAGGTATTTGAGGAGGTTATGGGGGGAGCTCATGGAGTTTTCTTGCTTCTATGCCGCCATCTTGACTCCACTCCAGTGTGTACACCTTTTGACCCAGCAATAATGATACTAGGTCTATACTCCAAAGAGATCAAAGAAAGAAGAAAAGGACCCACATGTACAAAAATATTTATTGTAGCTCTTTTTGTGGTGGCAAAGAATTGAAAACTTGGGAGATACCTATTAACTGGGGAATGGCTAAACAAATTATGGCATATAAGTATGATAGAATATTACTACGCTATAAGAAGTGACAAAAGAATGCTATGGTTTCATAAAAACCTAGAAAGACTTGTGTGAACTGATACAAAATGACATGAGGAGAATCAAAATAATTTTATGTAATAGCATCAATATTATAAAGATAATAAATTTTAAAAGACTTTGGAAGTCTGATCAATGCAATGATCAACCATAATTCCATGAGATATGCTATCTACCTCCAGATAGAGCAGTGGTTCTCAACCTTCCTAATGCTGCGACCCTTTAATACTCATATGTGGGTGTATCTGCATGTGGGCGGACCTGCCTGGAGACAGATAGAGGAGCGGTGTCGGTGTCTTGGTTCCTAAGACCATCCGAAATATGTGATCCCTGTGAAAGGGGTCATGACCCACAGGTTGTGAACCACTGAGATAGAGTATGATGCATTCAGAGTACAAAATGAAGAGCCTTTTCTTTTCCCTTCTTTCCCTTTCCTTCCTTCCTTCCTTCCTTCCTTCTATCCTTACTTCTATCTTTCCTTCCTTCCTTCCTTCCTTTCTTCCTTCCTTTCTTCCTTCCTTCCTTCCTTTCTTCCTTCCTTTCTTTTCTCTTTCCATATCTAATGTGGAAATTTGTTTTGCTTGACCATACATATTTGTAATGGGTTTTGTTTTTCCTGCCTTCTCAACGAGTCAGGGAGGGAGAGAATGGGGAGAGAATTCAGAACTGAGAATAAGATAAAATTGAATTTACAAGTATTTCCTTTTGCCTTAGTTCATATTTGTATATTTGTGTCCCTGAAGAGTTGGTAAAAATTGAAGAGAATTGAAATTTGTTCCAAACACCAAATGACTATTTTGATGGTAAGGAGGGAATGTTTAATGTCATTTTGTATGCAGCTCTGAGTTAGGTACTCTAGAAGAACTTTACTGCAAAGTACACCAGCCATGGGTTGCCTGATAGAAGTGGATTGAATACAGCCTCTATTGAACACCCATATGCAAGATGGTGTCATAAGCATAGACAACTTCCTACTTGAGAAATACTTGGAAGCTGATCTCTGCCTCATCTTGAAAATGACTAGCTGTTAAATCATTAAGACCTTTTGAGGTTCAAATTGCACCTCTGTTAAGGACTACCATAAGACATTTTACCTACGATTCAGTTCCCTTATATGTAAAATAAGCATGTTAGACTAGATCCCCTCTGAGGTCCCTTCCTCTATGATCCTTTTTTTTTTTCTAGTAGAAAGACAACAGTCTTAAAAAAAATTAACTTTATTCTTTTCAGTGAACAAAAATCTGTTTTCTACCACCCACTGCCCCTATCCTCACTGAAAAAACCCCACAAAACTCTTGTAACAGGCATATTTAGTTAGACAAAACAAATTATCACATTGACCATGTCCAAAAAATATGACTCAGTTTGCTCTTTGAGTACGTCACTTCTTTGGCAGGAGGTGGTAGTGTCAGTCTCCTGGAATGATCCTCGTTGGTCATTACCTTGATCAGATTCTTAAGTATTTCAAATTTATACAATAGCAACAATATTATAAAGACAAACACAAATCTTATTACTGTCAAAGAACTGGAAATTTTGGGAATGCTTGTCAATTGGGGAAGGACTGAACAAGTTATGTTATATGACTGTAATGAAATATTACTCTGTTATAAGAAATAATGAATTTGATGATCTTAGAAAAAACATGGATAGGGGGCGGCTAGGTGGAGCAGTGAATAGAGTACCAGCCCTTGAGTCAGGAAGACCTGAGTTCAAATCCTGCCTCAGGCACTTAACACAAAAACTAGCCGTGTGACCTTGGGCAAGTCACTTAACCCCAATTGCTCATCAAAAAAATGCAAAAAAATTTTTTTTTAAAAAAAGAAAAAACATGGATAGACTTTCATGAAGAAATGAAGAGCAAAATGAGCAGAACCAAGAGAACATTGTATACAGTAACAGCAATATTGTTTTAAGAACAACTTTGAGCTAATAAATCATTTTGAATATTATAAATAGTCAAATTAACTACAAAAGGACATATGAAGGAAAAAGCTATCTGCATCCAGAGAAAGAATTGATAAATAGAAGTATTTATAGAATGATTTTATATTTATATACATATTTGTGTCTAATAGTAGCTGTCAGGGAAGGGGGGAAGAAAAAAAGGAAAAAAAGAAACTTATACAGTAACTTTGTTATATATTTAAAAGGGATAGAAAGTTGTACTTAATACATTTGCAATTTCATGTGCAGTCATCTTTTTTATTGTATATATTATTTTTTGGAAATACTTGTTTCAATCCATAAATTAAAAATAAAATAAAAAATTGTTTTACCTGCTTCTGCCCAATTCATTCTGAATCAGTTCAAACAAATATTCTCAGGTTTCTCTGAAATTGTCCCTTTTTTCATATCTTCCAGCATAATAGCACCCATTACTTTTATATATTGTACTTTGTTCAGCCATGCCTTGATTGATGGGAATTGCTTCAATTTCCAATTTTTTTGCCACCACAAAAAAAGCTGTTATAAAGCTTTTTACATACACACACACACAGAGGCTCTTTTCCTCTTTTGAGCTTTTTTTTTTTGGAGCACAGGACCATTTGTGATATTTCTGGATTTTAATGACTTTTACAGCATAATTCCAGATTTCTTTCTGGAATGGATAGACCAATAATGCACCAATGGTATATTAGTGTACCTGTTTCCCCCAAACTCAACATTTGCTATTTTCTCTTTTTTTTCGGGGGGGGGGGCAACTTTGTCAATCTGATGAGCATGAGATAGAAACTCAGAGGACAACTGAATTCTAAAATGGAGTCAGAAAACTTGAGATCTAGTATTTGCCTGTATGTCTACATACACAGTATATGTATTTACATAGGTGCATACACCCATGTTTATGCACATATACAAACACATAGACACATACACAAACTTGCGTAAATTACTTTTACTTTTCTTGGCAGCAGTTTCTTCATCTATAAAATGGGGATGATTGTAGCACTACCTACCTCACAGTGGTATGTAAAGGATCAGATGGTATCACGGACATACATCCCTTTGTAAATGGAAAGGGTTGTGCAAAATGTCAGCTCTTACTAACTAACCGTGCTTCAGTAAATAGAGGACACCAAACACAGTGCTGTCACTTGTTTATAACAAAAGCTCTCTTTTTATCCCTGTCTCACTCTCGTTTTTTTTTTGCTATTTTTGATTTAAGAAAACAGTTCAGTTGCCAAAATTGGTTAAATGAGATACTTCTAAAGTTAGTTAAGTGGTGCTAAGCACCTCTCTGCAAGTAGTTTTTCCTTTTTAACAACTGTCATTCCTGAAGCCATCATACATGAAAATATTCTGATGGAAAGGGGAATCTGGGAAATATTCTTATAAATGAGAATCATGTTCCCCTTTAACATATAAATGACACAGACTCCATATATTTTGGAGTTGGAAGGGCTCTCAGTGGTTATCGAATACAACTCACCCCAGAACAGTAAACCTCTCCAAAACATAACTGACAAATGGTCATGTCATCCAGCATTTGCTTGTAGGCTTCCAAGAAGAGGGAACCCATTACCTGAGGTATTCAATTACCATGTCCCTCCCATCTTCTCTTCTTGGGGCTAAATATCACCAGTTCCTTCAAACGTTTCCCACATGAGGAGTGGCTAGGTGGCCAGTGAATAGAGCACTGGCCCTGGAGTCAGGAGGACCCGAGTTTAAATATGGCCTCAGACACTTAACACTTACTAGCCATGAGACCTTCAGCAAGTCACTTAACCTCAAGTGCTTCTCCAAAAAACAGAAACAAAAAGCATTTTTCATATAGGATGAACTTAAGGCTCTTTACTGTCCTAGTTATCTTCTTTCACAACAGCTCTAGCTTATCATTGTCTTTTTAAATTGTGGAGCCCAGAACTGAATACAATGGCAAAAATGTGGTCTGACGAGGACACAGTGCAGTGGGGACTGTCATCTCTTTGCCCCCTACTCTCCACTCAGATGATTAATTTAACATGTCCTAGGATGGAAATCTCTTCTTTGGCAGTCAAGTTAACTAATGAATTCATTCAATAAGCATTTATTAAGCATCTACCGTGTGCCAGGTTCTGAGGATACAAAACCAAAAAGTAAATAATGCCTGCCCTCAGGGAGCTTGTATTCTATTAAATCAATGACTTGTATAGAACAAAATAGAAGGCAATGTAGCCATGACTCCTTGGTCTTGAACATTTGAAGTTGATTTTTTAACCTCAAGTATAACTTTACATTTCATTTTAATAAAAACATGGGTACATTGGAAAGTACATTGAATTTAGAGTCAGGAGACCTGGACCAAATCCTACTTAGCTACACTAGCCATGGAGCCATTGGTAAGTCATTCTCCTCTCTGGCCTTCCTCAGTTTTCCCCTCACTTAAATCCAATTCATGTACAATTCAAGACATCACCCTTGTGATGCACTGGCCCTCTTCCAGCATGAAGAAGAAATAACAATTGTAAAATAAAGGAGCTAGGTTAAATAATCTCTGAGGTCCCTTCCAGCAACAACCTTTTGTAATTCTCATGTACCTCACATTTACATAGTGACTTATGGGTGTAGAAAGAACCTTAGGTTTGATCAAATGAGATTCGAGGATATATGTTTTCCTTTTCTGAAGGCAGTTAGAGGAACATATGAAAAGCTGGCATCAAAATGACAGACCAAGATACAGATTATGAGCAAATCTTCTTGAATTTGGAGGCATCAGAAATAGAGGGTTTTTCTTAAGCATTGCAGGTATGTGGGTGTTTAGTAAATGCTGAGACTACAGAGAATTCTGACCCTGGTTGCCAGGCTAGGCACACGTTGATGCCCTCAGGTTTTAACCTCAGCCATTTAATTTAAACTTGGCTCGGTAGCTCATGTTTATGGATAAGTGAGCAAAACAGTAAAGATCAAAAGTAAAATGAAAAAACCAACAAAAAACCAAACCCGACTGTGGAATTCAATATTTCAGAAGCTGTTGATGGGTAAATGTTATTGAAGTGTGGCATTCAAAACCAAAGGCCTGCATTTATGCTAATGAGCCTAACAAGGAAATGAGATTGACACAGCAATTCTCTGTTTTTGTGGTCCCCTGAGGTTAGAGATTATGCAGCACAGGGCTCTCTTTTTAGCTTCTTTGGTAATTCCTACTGTGAGACACAACACTCTGCATATCTGTCAAGGATGCACTCTTGTCAGGTGGCTGGGGTCTTACTTGGATCCTGATCCACATCCTCCTCCGTCCTGGGGACCTGCCTGCCTGCTCGGGGCCTCCTCTCACTGACCTCTCCTCTAAGGCTTCTTTGTGCCACAGAGGTGACTGGATTCTTGGAGTGAGACTGTGGGGCCTACCCAGTCGGAAAGGCCCAAATCTGGTCATACATTTCATGCTGGTCTCCTGAGTATCAGCCTTGCTAACTTCAGAGAGGCTCATTACTATAGTGTTGTCCATTAGGTAATTACCTTTTTGCCCCCTGCCATAGCGTTTTGTGAATGCAATTAAAGTGGGGCTGTGATCTGAGTCTGTGAAGGGAGTGCCCACACGGATGAAAGGACATTTTGTTGTTGAGATGTGTTTCAGTTGTGTTTGACTTTTTGTCATATGGGGTTTTCTTAGCAAAGATACTGGAGTGGTTTGCCATTTCCTTCCCCAGTTCATTTACAGATGAGGAAACTGAGGCAAACAGGGTTAAATGAGTTGCCCAGGGTCACACAGCTACTAAATGTCTGAGGTCAGATTTGAACTCAGGAAGATGAGTCTTCTTGAATCCAGGCCCAGTACTCTATCCCCTGTACCACCCAGCTGTCCATGAAACCACTTTTCCTGGAGATGTTGGGTATGTCATCTCTATCTCTCTATCTTTTCAGAGCTGTAAGCAGCAAGTCTGACACCCAGGGCAGGAAAATATTTCCTCAAATAAACTTTTAAAGACAAATTCAGTTGTGGGAGTAGATTGAAGGGGCAATACTCTGTTGGGAAAGGGACAGACACCCTTCCTCCACCAGGAGGTTGCAACCTGGGGGAGAGGAGACAAGGTACAGATAGAGAAGAATTCACCCGGGGTAGAAAGTATCTTCCTGGTTTTACGTAAGTAAATGCGTAAGTATTCTAGTTAGGCAATAAACTCCAAGGGAGGATAGTACTTTCAGTTCTCTCTAAATTTTGGTATCTTGAGAAAAAGCTACATGTACCATGCCCTAGTTAAGACTCTGAGTCTATCTAGCTATATGTCTGTCTGTCTTTCTATCCATCCACCAGTCTGTCATCTATCTATCTATCAATCTATGAATGAATTATATACTACCTACTATTGTTATTATTATTTCATGTTCCACATAAAAATGGTAGTCATCTTAACAATGATACAAATGGGTTCCCATCTAGAAGGTGTGAGATACCTCTGTTCATGGCTTCAAGTCAGAGAACCATGCCATAAAGGGAAGGGCTATGAGGTCTACCTTCCTGGATGCCAGATGGCCCCTGAGAAATGGGCTTGGGTCCTTATCCTTTATTGATTCTTTTCCATTCTAGATGCAAGCAGTGGAGTCTCCAAACTGGGCCAGGAGTGTGAGCAACGAGGACGTGAGAATCCAGGAATCCAGGCTAGGTGGTGCAACTAGTTCGGCATTGAAACCCTGAGGAATATAGGTCCAAGACTAGAGTGGAGCAGAAGCTAGCAGTGTGGCTGCCTTTGGATGGCAACTGAATGGGACCAATGTCATGTAAGAACTGAGATGAATTTGGAGCCTACTGCCTCCCTCTGGCCTCAAACTGATGTACACTAGTCAGGAGGTTATGCCCCTAAAGTGTTGGGGGAAATGTTTATACTTTGTTCTGACTGTATATTTGAAGTAAATGTTCCTTTGTAAAAGTTAGAACAAACAATGATATAACAAACAATACATATTAGTTCTAATACATATAACCTAAATGGTTGGGTTGGTTCTAAAATATTTATAGTTTTGGACTCTTTCTCCTACTAAACTTAAATACCCTGGATCAACCACTTTTTGTCTCTGTGGGCAAATCACTGGTCTAAAATAACGTTTGTATTATCTATCTAGTATGGCAATACAGAGGTACCATCTTTATTTGCTCTAGGAGTGGCATTATATTCTATTTTAGAGGTGTTAAAAAAAGCTGACTACATGCCACATCTTGTTTTCCCTGTAATCACTGTGAAGGGAGCTATCTCTTTAATTATCCAAATAATAACTCAGTAACATGGTGGAGGGAGCAGCTAGGTGGCACAGTGGATAAAGTGCTGGGATTAGAGTCAGGAAGTCTCATCTTCCTGAGTTCAAATCTGGCCTCAGACACTTATTAGCTGTGTGACCCTGGGCAAGTCACTTAACCCTATTTGCCTCACTTTTTAATTTGTAAATGGGTTGGAGAAGGACATGGCAAAGCACTCCAGTATCTTTGCCAAGAAAACCTTCAATGGCATCCTAAAGAGTCAGACGTGATCGAAATGACTGAACAACAGCAACACCATGGCAGAGTAAAGCTGTTTAATTGGTTGGAAATGAAGCTGGGATTGTAGACAGGCAAATGAAATCAATCCAGAGGGCCCAGCCAGGTGAATCTGGGGTTGAGCATGGGAAATGAGCTTGAGTTATAGTCCCCTATTCCTTTATTTCTCACTTGGCTGCTTTTTTGAACTTCTCCACTATGCTTCCAGATAGAATCTGGTGGTCTAAGTGAAAAGGGAGCAGGTATTAGTTATGATGGCAGTAGCAGAAGAGGCAAAAAGGGCCAGTTGAGCCTCATCATTGTATTAGACCACATCTGCCTTAGTACTCATATCTCATCCCTTTTTAAGGGATATGAAGCAGCTGAATGTTCCAGACCCAGAAAAAATCAGGAACCAAGCTAGGCCCTGGAACTATAGCTAGTAAATGATTTAGAAAGTTTAAGTTATCACCCACCCTGGGGCTGCTTTTCTTTAAAAGATGCATTTCTGGTCAGCATATGGCAGCCTGTTGTTTCCCAGTTGGTCTCCTCTTTTTGTGTCTTCTGTCTGGGGTGTGGGATAGGGTCTGTGTTTGGTACTAGAAGCCTGTTAACACCATGACTGCCTTGTAGCAGCTCCAGCATTTTAGCCAATCCCTGAGCTAAGGCTAGCAGACTAGCCTCAGCAAAGCCCATGCTAAACCCAGCTCTGTGCCTTCAGACTAAAATGGCACCTTCTCTATCCCACATGGGTTTTTCTTCATTTCATTTTCCTTATAGGTTTCTGTGTCTAGGGTATAATCAGGATTCACATACATTATGAACAATTATGAAAGTATCAGGCTTATTCTCCCTAACCCCCACCCCAGATTTCACTGAGAAGAAAAAAAATATCTCCCATGATTCCTTTAAGGAATAGCTTTCCTCCTCTCATTCATAAAACACAACCATTCTATAGCTAAGGAAACTTGATAAATATCAAGCATTTTTTGAACAAATGAAAAAAGCATAAAAACCCAAAGTAGGGTTACAACCAATAGGGAACAAATTGGCTTTTCTTCTCTTCCTTCTGTGCCTAGGACTGGGAAAAGACTGGATTATTCTGGAATAATAGACTAATTAGTCTGGTCACACCCCCTGGAGATGGCTTGCCCAATGAAGAGTGAAGAAGAGGATAAGAAAGATATCAGGGACTAGGCTGTCCGTTTTGCTAGTCTCCCCAGTATCTGTTTATTCCTCTTGTGTATCACCTCATCTGGTTGGTGCCTTTCCCTATGCTACCATGTTCATGACTCAGACTCTATCACCTCCATTCAAGTCCATCAGCCAGGCAATGGCCACTGTCCATCACCAAGCTCCTTGCTTAGACAGTCCAGGATGTAGTTCTGACCAGTTTGGCCCTAATCTCTCCAGCATGGCTGCTCTCCTTCTTCTTGGGAGTAAGCCACGTTCAAGTCACAGGTACTTTGAGAAAGACTGGGTAATTCTGTCTGTTCAGAGACAGATACTTCAGGAGTCTCAAGTTTCCAATGGCAATACCTTTGGGGAAATGCAAGCCTAGGGTTATATACTTTTCCCTTGTAAATAAACCAAGAAAACCTTTTGTGATTTAGATTGTGGCGGTCTAAGGGAGAAAAAAGCACTTAGTATTAGTTATCTTGGCAGTGACAGAAGAGGCAAAAGTTAACTCTTTTAAAAACTTCTAAACCCAGGAAATGAAACCTGCTCAAAGACCAGTGTTGGCCACATCAGCACATTCTTAATTCAGGCTTGATTCATGGGATTGATGAGCCACTCTGAACATTTAGCAAAGGAGGTTTACTTTGTTCAAACGTAGCAAGGATACTCTGGCCCTTACCTTGGGTCTTGGTTGGTGAGGCCTCATTTGCTTCCCTTGCCTCCACACAGAAATGTGTTGGATCAGCAAGTCTACGGGATATGACAACTTGCATAGTCTCAGGCACCCATCAAGTTGTAGGGGCCCAGACCACACATGGCTGGAGCTTTTTATACCTCTAGGTGACCAGGAAGCTGCATCAGAGAAACAGGGGCTGAAGGAAGTTGTGTCAGGAAAATACTGAGTACTTTCACAACCAAGAAGATTATGATAGTTCAGGGTCTTAAGTAGGAATTTTGGAATTAATGAAAATATAGAAAGTAAACAAAAGGGCCCAGGGCTGAGATTCTTCCAGAAAAGCAGGTTATGATAATAGCTGGCATGCATATAGAATCTTAAGATTTGTGAAACATTTTACAAAAATTATTTCATTTGATCATCATGACAAACCTACCAGGTAATAGATAAGGAAACGGAGGCTGACAATGAGGGACTTGCCTAAGGTCATATAGAGGGTAGGTGTCAGAGGCTGGATTTGAACTCATCTTTTTGACCCCAGGTCTAATGCTCTATCTACCATGCCATCCAGCTGCCTCTAAGAACTGCTACCACTTTGTATGTTAAAGTCCTCTTCCACTTCCTCCCCAGGCTCCTTACAATATAGGGACTTTTTGGAAAGATATGTACAACTATGGAGAAAGAAGAAAGTAGCTCCCAAATGCCAGGATCATTTCTATGATTCTACATTGCTTGTTCAGACTCTTTCTGGTTCTTAGCTGTCCTTTTCCTCTTCTCCAAGCAGACCAGAGTTTTATGAGTAATGAATCTTCAAGAACCCAAATTAGTGATCTTCAGCACTAACCATCTGCCACAAGTTTAGAAGGCTTGTCTTAACTGTATAAAGGATATAAACGTGAGTGTTTTATGCAGCCTTAGATTTCTCTGATAACAATGAATGTCCCTTATGGATTTAGCCAAATCATCAGAGCCCGCAGCTCAAAAGGCTGGCTGCTCTAACTTCCTGACTGAGCTCTGCTGGAGATTCAGTCTCAATGGTTGCTCAAACTAAAGATACATCTGTATTTGGGGGCATGGAAACACTTATCAGATTTAAATGTCTTTTAAAATAAAGGTCAAAGATCAGGCAGCTGGTGTAGCAGAAACTGCATTGTGCCTAGTTGAGCCACGAGGCAAATTTATTGGTCAAAAAGCTTTTCACAGTCTTGTAAAATTCTCTGGGAAAGAATATGAGTGCTTAGCCAAACGGTTACTAGAGAGTATAAGAAATATTGCAGAATAAGGGCATGAATTCAGAGGAGGGAAGCCCAAGTTGAAAGTTGTCATCTGAAGACATTTAATTATGTTATTGCTGGCAGAAAAGTCAAAACAAAGCCAGGCACAGCCTCCTTCTCTTAAGTCTAGCAACAATGATAATTAACATGTATGTAGGAGATTGAATAATGTCCAGGATAAATATTGGATTAGCTATTCTTTTGTTATACTTTTCCTTTATTGAACATGAAAAAATAAAGCTTAAATCTGGGTTTGGGTATAGTTATAGGACTTAGATGCTATTGTGGAGAGAGGTAGTTATACAATGCAAGCATCACCTTCTGTTATTTTAGTTGGTTTTTTTGATTGAGATTAGTGGAGAATTTGCTTGGGTCCCCCCTCAAGAGTAAAATCTTCACATGAGAAAGGAAAATGTTATTTTACAAGAGAGGAAGGGTTTAAATTATTACTTTTTAAAAAATGTGGACATTAGACAATTAAGCTAACACAAAATATATATCTATATATACATTTGTATGTATATACACACAATACATTCATATATGCACATAGGTACATATATAATATATAAGTACGAGTGTATGCATGTATGTTTACATGTGTAATATATATGTATACACATATATACATATTTCACTCTTCTTAAGAAAATGAGAAAAGCACCCATTCTTAAAAGGCCATGATTATTTCTTCTTAAAACATTATCTCAATGGCAGATTTAGATTTTTCTTTCCCATCTTCACTTTGCCCAATAGTATGATAGATTTGGCTCTGGGAGGAAACTTGGAGGCTGTATGGTCCAGCTCCCTTATTTCTCTGTTGAGGAAACAGTTCTGGAGAGGAAAAATCCAGGTTCACAAAAGTAACAGAACCAGAATTTGAACCCAGAATTTGAATTCCTCCATTCCACATCTGGTAGACTTTCCACAGAAAGGGTTTAGTGCAGTGTCAGCGAGTGATAGGTGCCATATAAATGCTAATTCTCTCCTTTCCTCCCTCCCCAGGATAATGCTGTCCCTACCTACCTTCCTTTTTTTGTGTGTGCCAATTTAGAATTGCTCCTTAACACTGTTCCTCTTATAAATATTCTTCAGCCTTTCGCATGATGTACTTGCCTTATCTCACTCGTAATTTTCTTTTTTGCTCCTTAGAAGACTCCTTGACATTATGCAGCTGTTGGCATGGTCTTTCTATCTGGTTCTTCTTTCTTTTTTTGACCCCAATGTTTAAGGAATTATGGTACTCCAACATTTTATATAATTTTTCCTATTCAGAGAATCTTAAAACTGAAATAAGAAATCTCTCCTTTCAGGGCGCCTCATCATAGTTTTCTCTAACCTGTTGCAATGAGTGCCTTTTCCCATAGCTTTCCTGCTCTTGGTACCACTTCCTATCTACTAAGCTGAGGCCAGTCATAAGAACTACAAGTTCTCCATGTGTTATGATGCTTTAAGGGACTCTGCCACCAGCATGTCTATCCCACTGGCCTGCCAGGATACACAAAGTTCCCACTATGAGATTTATTCCTTTGGGTCAATAACAGACTTACAAAATGACAGATCTTAGACATCACAAATCGCCCAACTCACCTCCTTCATTTTAGTGAAGCGGCATGCCAATCCCAGCTAGTAAAGGCAGTCACGACTTGGATCCAGGCCTCTTGTTTCTTAGTTCAAATCTCTTCCCAGGGTATTAGATTGTTTTTAGTGAGTTTGTCTGCAGAAAAGTTCTAGTAATAAGTGACTCTGTTACCTAAGAATACCGAAGAAAAGTGACATTCTTCATAATTTTTCCTAGAGACAATCTGGGGGACCTTGTTGGTATGGATTCAGAGGTAATTCAAATGATTTCTCTGCTATGATTAGCCAGTCATGGAGGCTCACTAGATGCATAGTTCCTATTGGGCTATTCTCTGTGCCATTACAGGGCTCTTACCAGCAATCATTTTCCAGCCCTCCCTGTCCCAGCCCCCCCGTCCGAAGGCTCTGGGATCTGAGCAGTCCCAATGACTGAGCAGTCATTGCCTTCTTGGTATTCTTCCTGGTCACCTCTGTGTCATGGCATTGGGCTCAGACTTTTGGATTGCTGGTACTCCAGGGGTGACTAGGGTCAAGAAATAATGCATGTGTTTTTGTAATCCATCGGCCCAAGTAAATAACCAATTTGAACTACCAGGAGGCAGTTATTTCCTGTTGACCTGTTCCTTGTTTCTTCTCATACCTGATGAAGGCTCCCAAATCAGTTGGGCCCTTAGGTGGTGCCATAGTGCTCAGACCTGGGGAAGACCTGAGTTCAAATTTGGCCTCAGACACTTCACTATATGACCTGGGGCCAGCCACTCGGATTCAGTTTGCCTCAGTTCATCTGTAAAATGGAGATAATAATAGCACCTAGCTCCCAGGGTTGTTGTGAAGCTCAGATGAGGTAATATTTGTGAAGTACTTAGCATGGTGCCACATGAACATTAGCTGTTAGTTAGATATGGCCAATATGTGGCTGATACAATCAGATCATTACAGATGTGGTACTTCATGTTCTACACCTAAACCAATGATGATGTTTGTAGGAATGAAGAAGAATGAAATCAAGAATTGATACCATTGTGGTAGGTTAGAGCTTCAAGACACATAGTGACCAATTGTGATGTCAGAGGACTGATGGTGAAGCAAGTCCCCCATCTCTCAGTAGAGAGGTCGAGAATTGCAGAATGAGGCATACATTTCCATAGCTGTCTGAATGTTTGTTTGTTTTATTTAATTGTAATACTTACCTGTATTTTACTTAACTGTAACTGTCATAGGGGTGGGTACTTGGGAGTGGAGGTGGGATGGGGTAGGGTGGAGAATAGAGAATCATTGGGGGCTGACAATCATATTTTAAAAAGAACATCAATATAACATTTTTAAAAATCCTAATAGAAACCATTGGTTTGAAAGATTGACTTCAAAAGATTATTTCACTTCTGTTTAAAACTGCCTAAAGAGAGATCCCACTGCCTCTCTTGGAAGCTTTCCTTACTTTTCAAAAAAAGTTTCTCTACTACATGTCTATGCTGTCCTTTGTGGGTATTTAAAACAACAGATGTACCTGCTCTCTGTGTTATAAATATTATGTCTCCTCAGCCTGATGTTAAAAGTTCACTCTAGCTGCTGAAGGTACATGGCTGAGCATGGAGAGACATGCTCAGAAAGTGACAATTCAAACTTCCTTTGTTGTATCTTCATATGATCATTTCCTCAGAGACTAAAGGATCCCTAACCAGAACATTCTTTTCATTTCTTTTTTTTAAATTTTAACCTGAACTTAGGAACTAAAACAAGCATTTCCATAACATAATAGAAGAGAAAAAAAGATGATTGTACATGAAACTGCAAATCTATTATGTACTACTTTCTAGATACTGTATTTACTTTCCATCAAAGTTGGCTTTAAAGTGAATATTCTATTTTTCCATTTTGTTTCAAAACAAAATCAGGGATGGATATGGTCCCATGAGGGAAAGGGAGGGGAGGAACAGGGGGAAAGGTCTTCTAGCACACTGAAATGAAAACTTTTGGTAAGGAAGAAGTGACGAAGAATTAGGTCCTTAGGAAGCGCTCTTCCTCTGTACTCACTCAGGGCCTGACTTATTTTCTACCAGACTTTCAGCACTTCCCATCAACCCTGCCATCTACCACCTTTCTGTTTCTTTCCACCATCAAGGGTTTCCTCCTGTGCCTGGCATTGCTTCTTTCCAAACTTACAATGCTTTCAACTTGTTTCTTTTCCTTTTTTTTTTTTATCTCTGTTGTAAATCATCCTAATATCAACTAAGCAACCACCATTTACAAGTGTCATGCTAGGTGTTTAGGATACAAGGACAAAAATGAAACCGTCACTGTCCTCAAGGAGCTCTCCATCTATCTGGAAGAGGCATCATGTGTATACACACACATATGCATGTGAATATATCTGTACACAGACTTATACAAATATACATATATATGCATATTTATCTCCTCATTGTTATTGTTCAGTTATGTCTGACTCTTTGTGACTCCATTTAGGGTTTTCTTGGCAAAGATACTGGACTGGTTTGCCATTTCCTTCTCTAGCTCATTTTACAGATGAGGAACTGAGGCAAACTGGGTTAAGTGACTTGTCCAGGGTCATACAGCTAGTGGGTGTCTGAGGCTTGATTTGAATTCAGGTCCTCTTGACTCCAGGCCAAGAGCTCTATCCACTGATATAACTACCTGTCTCTAATATACTCACACATACACACACAAATACATTCACGCACACAAACAAACAAAATATAAGGTGATTTGGTAGGGGAGGTCATTATCATTTTGGTGGGATCAGGAAAATCCACATGTAGAATGAGTCTTGAAGGAAACTGAGCACTCATAGAGGCAGACGTGACAGTCAATCAGTGCAAAGGCTAGGAGCTGAGAGCTGGAGCACGAGGAACAATAAGGTGTAATGGTGGATGGACCTGGACCTCGGATCAGGAAGACCAGAGTTCAGAGCCAGCCTCTGATGCATACTAGCTTTGTGACTCTGTGCAAGTCATGTAACCTCTATTTCTTGAGCTCCCACATCTGTAAAGTGGTCATAGCAATAGTACCTACTTGCCAGGGTTGTTGTGATGATCAAATGAGATATTTGTAAAGCACCTTGCAAACCTTAAAGCAGTGATTCTCAACCTTCCTAATGCCGAGACCCTTTTTAATACTCATATGTGGGCGTATTTGCATGTGGGTGGACCCACCTGGAGACAGAGGAGCCGTGTCTTGGTTCCTAAGACCATTGGAAATATGGTCTTAGGCGACCCCTGTGACCCCTGTGAAAGGGTCGTTTGACCCCCAAAGGCGTTGCGACCCACAGGTTGAGAACTGCTGCCTTAAAGTGTCATATAAGTGCTAGCTATTACTATGTGAAAGGCAGTAATATAGAATAAAGTTGAAGAGGTAGGCTGGCTGTGAAGGGCTTTCAAAGCCAAAAAGAGAAGCTTATATTTGACCTTTGAAGTCAAAGAGATTTAGTTACTGGAGCTCCTTAACCAGGGAGTGATACAGCCAGACCTGCAATTTAGGAAAATTACTTTAGTAGCTATTTGAAGCTTGGGTTGAAAAGGGGAGGGACTTGATGAAGGGAGACCAATGAATAGGCTATGGCAATGGTCTAGGTGACAGGCGATGAGGGTCTGGATTAGGATAGTGGCTGTATGTGTGGAGAAAAGGGGATGGAGGAGAAAGTTATTGTGGGGGTAGAAATGATTAGATCTGACCAGATACATGGGGTGAGAGAGAGTACAGTACTGAGGAAGCCACTTGCAAACTTGAGTGGGATGATGCTGGTACTCTTGACAAAAATAAGGACGTTTGGAAGAGGGTAGATTTAGGGAGGGCAGGAGAAAACAAAGAATGTCAGATCTTACTTTGACAAGAAGTACCACACAGCGACCCATATTCAGCAAACATGGTGTGCTGTCAAGGCCCCTAGATTTGCAGTCAAAGGAATTGGGTTCTATTCCCTGCTCCCCCTATGACTTCGAACAACACCGGACCTGAGTTTCTTCATTTATAAAACTAGGGAGTTGGATGGGTTAGTTTCATTTAGCTTAACTGAGGCAACAGAGGTTCTGTGACAGATATAAAGTTGTATAATCTTTGGTCTCCAAACTTATCATAATTGTCCACTGTTCCAGATGAATTCCAGAAAATATTTATTTACACATTATTTTAAATAGTATTTTATTTTTCCAATTACATGTAAAGATAATTTTAAACATTCATTCTTCATGAAATTTTGAGTTCCAAATTTTCCTCCTTCCCTCCCTCTCCTTCTCCCCTCCCTAAAACAGAAAGAAATTTGATATAGGTTATATGTAATGTAAAACATATTTCCATATTAGTCTTGTGAAAGAAGAAACAGATCAAAAAAAAACCACACAAAAAACAAAAAATGGAAAATAGTATGCTTCAATCTGTATTCAGACTTTATCAGTTCTTTCTCTAGATGTGGATAGCATTTTGATGGAAAACACTTATTAAACACTGAGTATGTGACAAGAAATACTATGCTATCTGCTATCTGTTGGAGTTATAAATACAAAAGTATCACAGTTCTGGACCTCAAGGAACTTACATTCCAGCAGAGGGAGATAACACAGAAGAAAATGGTAGATAGGGAAGGGTGCTTTGGTTTTGGAACCACAGTGATGATGAGTAGAACCCTACAGGAGTTGGCATACACTTTCTAGAAAAAAATGTAGCATCAATGAGATTAGCTGTTCTCAGAGTGAGGATTAGAAGGGGGTATGGTGACATGCCCAGTGGGGTGGATGGCAAGGAGATGCAATATGAATCCTGGGCTTCATATTAAGTACAGCCCATAATGGAATGGCAATTAAGTAACTTTAGGAAGGTTGGTTTCCAAGGTCTCTTTCAGCTCTGTGGTCCTTAAATTGCAATCTAGTTCTGTAAATGTTTTTATTCCATATTTTATTTTATTCCATACTTTTTCAAATTGGTTACTCTGGGATATGGACTTCAAATAGGAGACACCTGTAGTGATCAAAGGAAAGAAATATTACTTATAGGTTATCTTATAATATTTAATTCTCTAGAGGGGTGAAGAGGAGTAAGCCTAAGCCACTTAGCGTAGTTAAAGGATAAAGCCATCATTTTGGAGAGAGCATTCTTTGTTTTTCTTTTTTTTTGGAGAGGGAATTAGGGTTAAGTGACTTGCTCAGGGTCACACAGCTAGTAAGTGTCATTTGTCTGGTCTGAGGTCACATTTGAACTCAGGTCCTCCTGACTCTAGGGCTGGTGCTCTGCCCACTGCATCACCTAGTGAGATCATTCTTGCTGATTGGGTTGATTTTACTGCAGTGCTAATTTCACGGTTCCTGTGAAGAGGCCAGGGGAGAGGCAGTGGTAGAATGGCTAGTGCCCAGTTTTCTCTGACATTCTTTCTCTCTTGGCTACACTGTGGATTGAAGATGATGCCTGGGACTTGGTTCTGTAACTGGGGGAATTTAAATCCACCAGACAAAGAGGGAAGCAGTGAGAGCTGGGCATTCCTTGACTGCTCTTCCACTGCCTCTTCCTGTTTAGGTCTAAGACTTCAGGGTCTGGTGTAATTCAGTTCAACCTATCAAACATTTATTAAATGTACTACTTATGCTGCTCCACCACCATTCATAGCTGCTTCCTTTTCTTTCTAGGGCTGGAGGTGGTGGGGAGGGGAGGTTGTTTGGGTACACAGGTTTCACAATCCTTCTTCCCTATCCTTTATTCTCCCCAAGGACTGAAATCTCAATTCTCATTCTTCTTGATTCCTCTGAAACATTTAGTAATATTGATAATCTCCTAGAATATACTCTTGCCTCTTTGGGGGTATCATGACATCACTTCTCTCTCCTGGTTCTTTCATCTGTCTGACCCCTCCTCAGTCTCTTTTGCTGGTTATTTATTCATATCACACCCACTAATCATGGGTGTTCCCCAAGACTCTGTTCTGGGTATCCTTCTCTTTTTGATCTGTACTTTCTAGGTTGGTCAGAGAGTAGATCTGGATATATAGATCAGAGAATCATCTACACAGAGATAATTGCATCCTTGAGAGCTAGTGGATGAGATCACCAAGAGAGATAGTCTAGAGCTGGGGTCCAGGGACATAGATGACAGTTTGTACCATCAGACTTTTAAAAAAAATGCAAACAGAAAAAAGAAAGTTTCAAACACAGCATGAGAAATTGAGATTAGATATTTGATGAAATTCCTGGGTCTACACATAGTGTTTTATAATCACTTTCTATGGCCATCTGTCTTTTTGCAATGATGTAAGTGAAACCCTTCCTTGTGAGGGAATGATGTATGTAGAGTAGTAGTTACTGGAATTGTACAGTTGGAAGCAATCTTAGAGATCATCTGTTCAAACCTCTTATTTTACAGACACAAAAACTGAGACCCAGAGTGTGAAATGATTTATCCTAAAGCAAAGAGTAATTTAGTGATGGAGATGGGATTGGGACGTTGGTCTTCTAATATTCCTTCTGTACTGCTCATGACTTTGGGTCCTTCTCAGTCCCATGGTACTATGGCTATGTGAACATTTTGCTTTATTGGAGCCTCTCAACTGGTGATCTTTAAGAAATGGATCATGCTATCCATATGCTTTGGGTCCCTTGAAATATTAGTCTTATACTTTTGAGAATGGATATTTATTGCTTTGGTACTGATTTCATAATAAAAATCCAAAATTATGATGTTAATAAAATTACATAAGTGGTGTATGTTGATTAAATATGTTCTTGTATATGAAATGTTGGTATCGAGTCTCATTCATCAGTCTTTAACCATCTCAACAAAAGAAAGAGATAGAGGAATTTATTGCTCTAATAAAGTTCTTTTGTTTTTTGAAAAAAATAACAGCTTGGTATCTTTTACCTTGTTATCTATATTCTTTGGACCTGGAAATGCAAAGAAACTCAAATGATTAAAGGATTAGGCTATAGGTACTAAAAGAGAAGGAAGAGAAGTTCATGGGAGTTAGAACAGAGAAGAGAGGGGGGACTGTATAATAAGGTGAAGCTAATGCTAAGAAAAAGTGAAGCAGACAAAGCTTATCTTTTCAACTCTTTCTTCTTTCTCCTGCTGCCTCCCACCCACGTCTTCCATATTTCTTGTGCCGTATCACGGCCTATTAGATAGCTCTTTCTCATACTTCAAAATTCTCTGTCCCTCCCTCCTCTCTCCCCATCTAGGCAAAGTTTTCATTCCTTTAGTGCTCTCAATTTAACAAAATAGCTAAGAAAACAGTTGGACAAAGTAACAGACCTTATGGTATAATTTACAAGGCAGAATGGGCACCAATCTGCATTTGTAGAAGGACTTTCCTTATTGGGAGTTCCCTATACTAATGAGATCATGGGGTCACAGATTTAGAGCTGGAGGGGACTTCGGAGGCCACTGAGTATAACCCCTTCATTTTAAAGATGAGGAAAATGAGGTCCAGAGATATTAAGGGTCACGTGGCTAGTAAGTGCCTAAGGTGAGACTGTGTTCTCAATTTTCCTGTCTTCCAGACCAGTGCTCCATTTACTGAGCCATACTGCTTCTCTATTAGAGTTCTGATTTTTTTTTTTAAAAAGCACGTTTATAGCTTAATAAGTTATTGAGGATATTTGTGTTTTAATGGACATTTGCATTTCTAAAGGGAATGTTTGGAGAGAGGACCTGAGTTCAAATCATGCCTCTGTCTCTACCTATGTGATCATGGATAAGTCATTTAACTTGGCAAGTAACTCTGGTGTAGTTACTTCATCTGTATATGAGAGAGTTGACCTAGACAGCCCCTGAGGCCCTTTCTAGCTCTGAGTCTATGAGCCTATGAAAATCTCGAGGAATACATTTTTAATGGTGGAATTTTAGGCAGCACCTCAGGGGGCTAAGAGCATATAGAGTGCTTGGTTCAGAGCCAAAAGCCCATCATTTTTATATCTCAAGTTGGGATCCATAAATCTAAATTCTATTTTAAAAAACCAGCTAGTTACTGAGCCCTCTAACCTTAAATAAGGTCACTAGCATGATGATGCCCAGGGGAGAGGGCAGTTGCCACCTTTGATCAGTGGGTCTTACCTGCAGTATTCTATAGTCAGGTGCAACCCTGGCGGCTGGATTATGTATAGCCAGGCTTGCCCTGTCAGCATCTCTCCTGCTGACATCCAAGAACCAGCAGGCGTGAGGAATCCTACTACTGACCTCAGAAAGAGGAGAATGCACATGGCCATTATTGACTCCCAGCTGAGTGATAATAATAACATTTAAAAATAGCAACTAGCTGACAAGACAGCAAGGTTTTAAAAATCCTTTTTTATGCATATATGTGTGTCTGTGCATGCATGTATATACATGCAGATGCACACATGCATACACACATATGTGCATATATTTGTATGTGTATATATCTATATGTGGGTATATATCTACATATGCATATTTCAAAGTCACTGTTACTGATCGATACACTTGAGAATGAATGATACTGTTAGGAGAGAGGTTCTTTACCAGGGATCATTTCAGGGGTTCTGTGCACTTGGATGCAGAAAAAAGTTATAGCTTTATTTTCACTTATCTCTAACTGAAATTGGATATTCTCCTCCTGAGGAGGAGTCCACACATTTCATGGTAAAGAAAAAGGAGGTTTAAGAACTCTTTGGAGACACTTGGGAAGTTTCACTATTATTGGAGGCTTCCTTCAAATGCTTTGGTCATTTGGGAAGAAAGAGATGATTAATGACAAAGCATCCCTCTGAAAATCAGAAGACAAATGAGTGGGATGGAGTTGTGTATGTATTTATATGGTGGAAGGAGGACTGGATGGTAAGTTTCATGGAGGATACCCTCAGAAAAACAGGTGGTTGTAAACAAGCTCCATTTTTGGGTCTTCTGACACCAGGCTAAAGAACTCACTAAACTTTCGATTATTGTTGATGGCAAGATGCCTGTATTCTTGGGTTAACACATTAAGTTAGAAATTGAATGCTTTTGTGCAAGTTAGTCTGTAAGAATTTTTTCAATTCAAAGGACACCCGGGAAACAGGTCAGGTAGCTGTCTTGTGCACACGTGCACACACACATGTATATATGTGTACACACAAGCATATGCATGCAATTTTATATATATGCATATATGTATACTTGTATATACCCTTATTGCCTCCCCCATTAGAATATAAGCTTCTTAAACTAGGGATTCTCTCATTACTGGTATTTGTATCTCACAGTACCTGGCACATATTAGGGACTTAATAAATACCTCTTGATTTATTGATACAAAACAGGCAAGTTTTGATAGGGACAAGTGTGAAAAAATAGATATGGAGGAAGAGTAAGCTTGAGTAAGAGACTAGGCATCCTGAGTGCAGCATGAGGCAAGGCAAAGCAAGAAGCGGTTTTTTTGCTTTTTTTTTTTTTTTTTTTGGAGAGGGAAAGGCAGGGCAGTTGGGGTTAAGTGACTTGCCCAAGGTCACATGGGTAGTGTTAAGTGTCTGAGGCTGGATTTGAGCTCAGGTCCTTCTGACTCCAGGGCCGGTGCTCTATTCACCGTGCCACCTAGCTGCCCAAGGAGCATTTATTACTCATGTTCTAGGCACTATGCTAAATTCTGGAAAACCAAGTACAGGCACAAAGACATTCTCGGCCTTCAAGAAGCTTACATTTGAAGGGAATTATAAAAAGTACTTGTATGTTGCCGGGAGAGAGAGGTGAGGTGAAAAACCATCAGCTTGGGGAAGGCTGGAAAGAAGCAGAGCCAGGAGAGGACAGTTGACTCATTCGAGGCCCTCCCCAAAATGGAGGCCCCCAAAGGAATTCACAAATGGAACAAGGGGGCTGGCATGACAAAAGGATGATTTAGGGTGAGATGATTGAAGTGGATCTGGGGTCTCCAAACTGAGAGAAGTTTCAAGGTGAGAATTTGACTGAGACAAAGTGCCTGAGCATCTGGGGCTTGAGGAGGTTGAAGCTACTGAAAGGTAGGAGGGCACGTGAACAATTTCTGCAGATCTTACAGTTTGCCAAGGGCTGTGCAGTACCTGATCTCCCCCAGACACATGCTTAGGAAAGAGGCAGCATCTCAGAAAACTTAATTAGACATGCAGTTGGTCATTGAATCTGAATTACAGATTAATCATAGATTTAGTCTTGTAAATGTGGCTGCTCAATTCAGGTGCAGTGTACCAAACAGAGGCATAGAGCACAAGATGGCAAGGGAAATGGGAAACCACACACACACACACACACACACACACACACACACACAGCTACACACAGACACACACAGACACACATAGACACACAGACAGACACATGGACAGACACAGACACACATGCATAGATATAGATACATAGACACAGACACAGACACACACAGACAGATGGATACACACACAGACACACAGACACAGACACACACAGACAGACACACACAGACACACACTGATCCCCTGAATGCTCTACTGGAAGGTCAATGTACCAGCAGAGAAGACACAAAGCACACACAGGAAAACACCAAGGTTACCGAGACCATCACTATGACTCTTCTTTGCACAATCCTACTTTGCCTGTCTTTCATTCATGGAAATACTCAAGAAAAGGCAGTTTGTTGTTAAGGAAAGGGAATCTGGTAGAGTGAGAACTAGAATCTCGGCTCCTTGGCAAGTCTCTCAGGGTCTCAGTTTCTTTATTTGTAATTTGAGGGGAACCTATGGACCAGATAATCTATAATATTCCTTTTATCTTGAACTTCTTGAAACAGTATCATCTGGGGCCATTACCAAAATACCAGCAGACTTAAGTAACAACAGCACAATCGCTGTAGAAGACGTCCCTGCTCCTCCTTTCTGCCTCCATGGCTCAGCTGGAGCGCTTGAATTTCCATGCTAACAGACCAGTTCTACCTGTCAACTATCTGTGTGTGTTTTTAAGAGCTGCTTGTTGCTGTGAGTGCCTTCCAAACAACATGTCAATAGGAGACACTCTGAAATGTGAATTTCAGACTTGTAAGCTTATTGCCAGTCTCCAGCAAATTTCTGAGCAGCTTGTTAAAAGGCTAGGTTTTAAGTATTTCGTGACTAAAAGTTAACATGAGTTCACTTTGAACTCAGTACAATGTAATTCTGCAAATATTTATTAAGTGCCTAGATAGATTAAGCACTCTGCCTAGGAAGACAAATGGAGAATACAGTTGCTCTCTTTGTGAAGTTTACATTCTCTATGAGGGATACAGTGTCTAAAAAGATTACATTAAAATTTAAAAACAGGTAGTTGTGATGTGTTATCTTGCGTGGCTAACTGTATCAGCTGTTTTTGCTTAAATTGTTTCTTTTTGTCACAAGAGAGGGAAAGGTTCAATATGGGGGGGGAATAAAATGGTTCTGATGGGAAGAAAAAAGGCACCAATAAAAACATATTTAAAATTAAATTAAAAAAAGAAAAAGAAAAAGAACTGAAGGAGGAAGACAGTACTAATAATCAGGGGGAAAGGCTTCATAGAGGAAATGGCACCTGAATTGAATCTTGAAGGAAGCTCTAAGAGGTGGAGGGAGGTCAGGAGGAGTGCATTCTGGGAGTGGAGCAATGGCTGGTGGGAAGGTATGCTAATAGGACATGAAATGCTGATATTGGGGAATGGCAAAGAAGCTGTTTTGTCTGGAATGAAGTGTATGGGAAAGGGAACAATATGAAATCAGTCTGGAAAAGCCAGCCTTTGGCCAGACTGTGAAGGGTTTAAAATTTTAGGTTGAAGTTTTTATTTTATCTTAGAGGCAATGGGAACCACTGGATATTTTTCAGCAGGGAAGTGGTGGGGTCAGATCTGCTTTTGGAAGATTACTGAAGCAGCTGTGTGTGAGTAGTATAGGAGAAGGGGAGAGACTGGAAATTGGGAGTTAAATGAGAAGACTATAACAATAGAAAGCTGAGAATGCCCAACTAGTGTGGTTGTCATGTGAGTACAGAAAAGGGGACACGATTGTGAGATGCTGTGGAGGTGGAATTGATAAGCCTTGTCACCTGGTATACAAAGGGTAAGGAAGAAGGATGAGTCAGGGATAACGTTGAGGTGGCAAATCTGGATAAATCAGAAAATGATGGTACTCTTAATAGAAATAGAGATGTTCAGAAGTGTGAGATTAGGGGAGAAAATAATTCAAATTTAGATTGATTGACCTTTGATGCCAATGGGGCATTCAGGGGCCTATGTCTAGGCAATTGACAATGTGAAAGGAGAATTCAGGAGAGATGTGAGGGTTGAGAATGTAGATTAGAGAGTCATCTGCATTGAACGATTATTGAACCCAGGGGAGTAGATGGAATTACCAAGAGGGAGAATGTAGGAAGAGAAGGAAACTTGAGAGGGAACCTTTCAGAGTACAAACAGTTAAAGTACAGAAGCAATCTACGTACTATTGTTCTTTTCCATGTTTGGTTTTGTTTCTTTTTTCCCATAAATATTCACTCCACTGGTTACAACCCTTCTATACAACCAGACTAATGTCCAATGTGAAAGTATTTGCAGATCCTATACTTGATTGCATGCTGCCATGGGTGGTGGGGGGTGGGGTGGGGAAAGGGAGAGGAGAAAATTTGTAACTTAAGGGATTTCTGGAACTGAATCTTGTAAACCAAAAGTAAATAAACAAATCAATTTTAAAAATAGTTAAAGTGTATAACAAAAGAGCCTGAGATGGCATGGTCAGAGAGATAGGAGGAAAACCACAAGAGAACAGTAGCATGGAAGCCAATGAAGGACAAAGTCTCCAAGAGAAGTGGGTGTTTGGCAGTGATAAAACTGAATAGAAGTCATTTTTATGAAAGGGTGATTAAAACTGATAGATGAAGAGAAGAATGTATTGGGGACATAATACATCTGAATTCAAGCATAGCATTTGAAAAGTATCTCATCACCCCTTTTTCGGACAAGATGGAAAAACGTAGATTAAGTGAAGTGAATAAATATTTATTAAGCACCAATTGTGTACCAGGCACTCTAAATGCTTTTGTATGCATTCCCTCATTTGATCACAACAATCTTGTGAATTAGGTAAAATGATGATCCCCAAGTTGAGGAAACTGATGGAGACAAAGGTTAAGTCACTTACACAGGATCATACAGCTAGTCATTGTCTGAAGTTGGATTTGAACTCATGTCTTTATGACTCTAGGCTCAGCACTTTATTCACTGTACTACATAGTACCTCAAAGTGATGGTATAGGTAAATTTTGAATTGGTTGAGTAAGTATATAAAAAGAGCGAGGGAACAGGGAGGAAATGTGATATTATGTAAAGAAAACTGCCTTTGAAATCAGAGGACCTGGATTCAAATGTCACCTTTTATTCTTATCACCTGTATGACTTTGGACAAGTTATTTAGTCTTCCTAAGACTCAGTTTCTTCATCTGTGAAAGGAGGGGCCTGGACTAGTTTTCTTTTGATAGTCCTTCAATCTTTAGATCAATAAGCCTATGAGTGTCAATTAATGTTATCAACATTAACCAGGAGTGCAGTCTTTTGTGGAATGATACAAGGCTTTGTCCTCATCCCTGCTCTGTTTAGCATTTTCAAAGTCACCAATGACACAAAGCTGGGAGGAATAGTTAATATGCTCAATGATGGAATTAGGACCTAAAAAGATTCTGACAAGCTGGAATGATGGGCCGAATCAAACAACTGGAAACTTAATAGGGATAAATGTATAGTAGTTAATGTAATTTAGGTTAAGCATTTTGATTGCACAAGCATAAGATGGGGGACATGTGGCCATTTTTAATAGTTCATTCACATGTGAAAGACTTGGGAGTTTTAGCTAAGTGCAAGCTTCTTAAGAAATAACAGAGAGATGTGGATGTAAAAAATGCTAATGTATCAACAGAATTATAGACTGAGGAAGCCGTCATCCTCTGGGCCAATCTAAGACCACATCTAGACAATTATTTTTAATATTGGGTGTTGAATTTTAAGAAGGACACTGGCAAAATGAAGTGTGTCCAGAAGAAGGCAAACAGAATGATGGGAGTACTTGAAAACAGAGAATAAGTTCAAAGATCTGGTAATATTTAGATGGAGGAAGAGAACTTGCTGGACACGAACCCCAAGGTGAGACTAAGATAAATTGGAAGAAGCTATGGCAGATTTAGGTTTAATATATGGAAATGAATAATGAAAGTTGTTCAAAAATAGAATGAATTGTTTTTATGAGAAACTGAGTTCTCCATCTTTGAAGACCTTCTAGCTAAGACTGAAAAGATCATTTGTAGGAGATGGAGACAGGATTCATGTTTTGAGTAAGGGTGATATTCTATGGCCTCTAAAATCCCTTTTTAAATCCAAGGGGAACATAATTCTATGATTTGTAAGGCCTTAGTTGACTGGTTTTGTTCGATTTTTTTTTTTCTGTTGAGACTTGTAAGACTAAGCATATTTAAAACATATAAAAGAGTATAATTTCATTTATAGCCTTATTTACTTTAAATGAACATTCTTTTGAATCTGTATTTTTCTCTATCTGTAATTTATGTGATTTTTGTCTGAGAGAACATCTGATATCTTGCACATGAATTTTACTGTGACCTCAGTAGGAATTTACACTTTTGGGATGTTGTTACAGATCATGAGATCTGGTCACTTGGACACCATGATCAAGTTAACATAAAGCTTATTTGAAAGAGAACTGGTGATAGCTTGGAGATACATGTGGAATACAATCTTCCTTGACCCTTATGGAGACAAACTTGAGATCTGTAGGCTTTGGTAGCTGCCACCAAGCTGGAATTTCATAAAGTCTAAAAAACTAATTAACGCCTTCCTAGGCTCTTGAAATTTTAAAGGGGGCACTGAGACCCACCCCTCCAGGCAGGGAAGATATCACCTGATTAATTGGTGGGATTCAACCCAGTGTGGTGTGAGGACTATGCCACACATAGCCTGGTTCTATGCAGGAATTCCCAAATGCCTACCACAGATACTCATAGTTTATTTTGTTCATAAGATGTCATATGGCCATGCTCAGTAACCAACAATCTGGTTACCTAATGTTCTGCACATCTGCAATGAAGTTTGAGGCATTCGGGTTTTCCTAGAGTCTAACCATATAATAGTGAAAGTTCATTTAGTGCTTAGGAACTGACACTCTTGAAATTTTAAAGGGGGCACTGAGACCCACCCCTCCAGGCAGGGAAGATATCACCTGATTAATTGGTGGTATTCAACCCAGTGTGGTGTAAGGACTATGCCACACATAGCCTGGTTCTATGTAGGAATTCCCAAATGCCTACCACAGATACCCATAGTTTATTTTGTTCATAAGATGTCGTATGGCCATGCTCAGTAACCAACAATCTGGTTACCTAATGTTCTGCACATCTGCAATGAAGTTTGAGGCATTCGGGTTTTCCTAGAGTCTAACCATATAATAGTGAAAGTTCATTTAGTGCTTAGGAACTGACATACAAGGAAATCTAAATTTTAAGGGCCTGGCTGGTGAATTCAAAGCAGTCTATTGGATTCCTGCTTAAGAAGTGTTTGCCAGAGCAGTACCAGATCGTAAACGATATCATATAGCTGTAATTAACAAAACTATCTGCTACTGGCTGAGAAATGAAAAGCAGATCAGTGAAACATAGTAGACATACAATTTACAGCAGCAAATTAATATAGTAATTTTGTATTTGACAAGTGTAAAGATTTAAGTTTTGTAGATAGATAAGAATGCATTATTTGGTAAAAAAAAAAATTGTTGGGAAAACTGGAAAGCAGTATGGCAAGAATTGGTCACAGAGCAGTATCTTACAGCATTTGCCAAAATAAGATCAAAATGGACGGATACATGACCTAGATATGATGAGAGATATTACAATTTGAAGAATGTGGGATATATTACCCACCAGACTTATAGATAGGCAAAAAATATATGGGAGCAGTATGAAGTGTACAATGGGTATTTTTGATTACATTAAATTTTAAAAGTTTTTTTTTTAATAAAACAAACATAACCAAGATCACAAGGAAAACAGAAAATTAGGAATTAAAAAAAAATTTTGGTCAGGTTATTCAGGCTTCTTCTACCAGCTGCCACAGTGCCAAACAATATTATTTTGAGGTAACTTTCAGTTGTCCAGGTAGATAAAGCATTTATTAAACCTTTGATATGTTCCTGGCATTACTACTAGCTAAAATGAAACTCAAGAAACATTTGTTAAGTTCTAGTTCTATTGTGTAGGTTGCTATGGGAGATGTTGGTAATGCCCAGATATATCCTTACCCTCAAAGAGTTTATGATCAGTAGGGGAATGAAACAAATATTCAAAAATTGGCATGTGATAAGTTTCTAAGACAGTGTGTAGAAGGATGACTTCTGGCTTGAGAAGCTGGGGAAGTATTAGAGCTGGGCCTAACTCTAGCACCCTGATTGTTCATGTTTGATGTTAGGACAAGAAGAGGCGCTTAAGTCATTGAACAGTTTGCCCAAAGTAGATTTATGTTGCTCTGACACAGCAGGGATAGATTATAAGGATACAGAAACACTTATCTTCAGTTTAGGTAGTCTCAGCCTCCTTCTTCTCTTTATGGAAACATCAGATCAGCAGACCAGCAGGCCAGAGATGGTGACTTCCATGGTCTCAGACCCTTGTGAAATTTGAGAGGCCTAGACTTCTAGGTGGGATGGGTTTTTTGGCTGGGATTTTTAAAAAGTTCCCTTAGGTGACCACAAAGCTGTGTTAAGGAAGCTGGGGCCAGCCAGATCCTGGCGACAGCTTTGTCTCATTTTAGGGAGAGCTAATCCCTGTCACAGGAGGGAAGGTGGAGGTGTGGGCCTAACCCATGGTGTGACACCCTGGCAGATATTAGTCCCATCATGGGAAGAGTTCATGGAGGAGAGCCTTGAAGGAAGAGAAGGATTACAACAGGCAGAGACGTGAAAGGAGTCAGCTTCAGCCATGGGTATGTCCAGCACAAATGCCTGAAGTAGGAGAGACAAGATGAAATTGAGAAACAACCAGGAGTCCAAGTGGGCAGGAATGTAGGGTCTGAGACAGGAAGTAGTGAGGAAAAAGACTCCAAAATTATGTTGGGCCTAGATTACAGAAGGCTTTCAATGCCCAGTCAAAGAACTTAATAGTTAACCCATAGACAATGGAGAGTCACTGAAGGCTTTAGATCAGTGGCATGATATGATCAGACTTGAACATGTGAAAAATTTCTGTGGCAGCTATATAAATGGTAGCTCAGAGAAAAGATGCAGGAATATCAATCAAGCTACATAACAATAATTTTTTTTTTTTTTGCTTTTTGGAAGGGGAAAGACAGGGCAATTGGGGGTTATGTGACTTGCCCAAGGTCACACGGCTAGTAAGTATTAAGTGTCTGAGGCCAGATTTAAACTCAGGTCTTCCTGACTCCAAGGCCAGTGCTCTATTTACTGAGCCACCTACCTGCCCCTGATACATAATAATATTATAATATATTATATCTAATGATAAATTAAATTGTTATTAAAATAAATTTTAAAAAATATAACATATATAAGAAAACCTCCAGGCATGAGGTGATAAGGACTTGGACTAGGGTAATAGTGTATAAGAGGAGAGAAAAAGAGAGAAGAGGGATATTTTGATGGTAGGATCAATAGGCCTTTATAATTAACAGGCAGATATGGGGAGAGGGGAAGAGATCCAAAGGAACTGGGATCAGATCCTTCCTCTGTTATTTTGGGCCAATGGGCTGACATCTCTGGGGTCCCAGTTCTCACCTTCAAAATGAGGGTGACCTCCTCTGCATCTATGATCCTATCTGATCCTCTGACTACATGATCTGTAAAGTGTCTTCCAGCTCTCAATCTATGATTCCAGGAATTTAATATTTCTTCCATGTGACAGAGACAGAGAAGGATGTTAGAGTCAGAAAGAATCAGAGAACCTTGGAGGCAGAGCGGTTTCGATTGATTGGTGATGTCTAAGGTGAGTAGCTAAAGGAGAGAGATGAAGGTCATAGGAACTGAAGAACTGAGAAATCAGGGCGAAGGGCCAATCTATCTCACTTTCTCTTCAGGGGATGGTGCAGGAATCACTGTGACTTTTATTTTTAATTGATCATTTCTATATTATACTAGTTCAGTCCAATCTAATATCATAAGAAATAATTCATAGAATGCTCATAGATAACAATTACAGTAACTTATCAATGTAAATCCTAGGAGTATTGGCAGAAAGTACTGTTATGGATATTTCCATATACCTCAAGCTGAACAAAAAAAAAGGGAGAGAGATAAATAAATCCCACACCACAACATTTTAACAAATTGACTTCTAAAATAAAAATGAAAAAAAAATCATATCCCAGCTGAATATTAATCTCTGTGTCTTTTAGAGAGTTTCACATTAATCTTTAGAGTGAAATTCATAAGGCAACCAAACAGAAGCTACGCACATCAGCAGGGACGGCTTGAAATGAAAACGCTGCTTAAATCTTCAACAATATTCATCTTTGTTTCTAAAAGCTAATGTATTACGGTTATTGCCTTCTTTGCTTAGTCAGGGCTTTTTGACTGATGTTGCTCAGGCAGAAAGGGGTACTGTAAGGAGAACGGGAAGTTTGAATTAGATAGTCTGGTGGAGAGTGTGTTCTACTTGGAGTTAGAAAGATCCCAGTGGGAATTCTGCCTCAGCCACTAGCTATGTGACCCTTTGCATGTCCCTTCACCTTTTTCATCCCACTGACCTCATCTGCAAATGAAGATATTAATAGCATCTACCTGATGGGATTGTTGTGAGAACCAGATGAGATAACATATCTAAAGCACCTTTCAGATCTTAAAGTTATACACACAAATACATATACATGTGCTTATTGTTATTACTATCATCAGACATCACCATCTGCCCCAATTGTTGGCTTCTGTCAGCCTCGCCTACCAAATTCTGGTGTTGGCCTCAGCCCCGTCTCTATTTCCTTTTCTTTACACAAGACTCAGTGAACAAGTTGGCACCTGACGTGGCCCCAACAATCCCCAACTGGATTTTGGCCATCACAAAGACTTCCCGAAGGGGCCCTCAACACATAGTTGATCTGGCTTTGTCTCCTGTTATGGTTTCAGGTTCTCTAAGGTATACACTGCCCAGCCCTGTGTCTTTGAATAATTATTTGTCACATGCTGGCTTTGTCTCTTGATGCTGCTCTGATAATCCAAGATCCTTCTGGCTTCTACCTGTCCTGGTGAGACCATTCTCTAAGCACATGAAAACTTTTAGCTGCCTACCTTAAAACTATCTTATGTTTACTGGATTTTTTATTTATATTATATTTATATGGTGTAGACAAACATACATGTTGCCTCTCCAGATAGAATGTAACTTCCTTGATAGGAATAACTTCGTTTTTTGACTTTGTATTCTCAGTGCCTAACACATAGTATGCATTTAGTAAATACTTGTCACTGGCTATACAATCATTGGGATTAAAGGCTTTTTGGTGACAGATGATGGGAAGAACTGGACTGGACTGGACTGCCTGATAAGATATGTTGTCTGGGTATCTGGGTAGAGAATCAAGCCAAATTGACAGCACCCAGGAATGTCACAGCCGAAATCCAGACCTTCAAAGCAAAAGGAAAAATTCTTCAAGCAGACAGAAGAAAAATTAAAATACTGAGGAACCACAATCAGGGTCACCTAAAATCATTCCATCTCTTATAAAGAATAGAAAGTCTTAGAAAATAATATTCCAAAAGGCAAAAAAAAATAATAAGTTTTAATCAAGAATAACTTACCCTGCAAAAGCGAGTATAATTCTACAGAGGAAATATGTGAACCTTGTATAGAATAGTGGACCTTTAAGCATTCTTGATAAAAAGACTAAAGATGGAAAGAAATTTAAAAATGCAAACACAGGAGATGAGAGGAACCAAGAGAAGTGAAAAACAAACATACATACATACAAACAAACAAAAACATTTGAGCAATTAGAAGCGGCCAAATGTTGGTAAAGTGCTTACATTCTATTAGCGTTCCTTCAGAATCCTAATGTTTTCAAGGGTCACAGAGGGAGTAAAGAAAAGATACAAAGTAAAGAAAAACTGGGTAGTAGTTTTGTCTTATCTTTTTATTTTCAAGAGAGGAAAGAAAAGGGAGTGGAAAAAGAATATGCTGGGGAAGAAGTGAAGAAGGGGAACTTACTATTTCTAATTTGGAGTATGTAAGAAAAAGAGTATAGGGATTGTTAGGTGGCGCTGGCCCTGGAGTCAGGAGGACCTGAGTTCAAATCCAGCCTCAGACACTTAACACAAAAAACTAGCTGTGTGACCTTGGGCAAGTAACTTAACCCCAACTGCCCTGCTCTCTCCCCTCCAAAAGGCAAAAAAAAAAAAAAAAAAAAAGGAGAAAGTAAAGGAAAAAGAGGATATAAACATGGAAGGAGGGAACCAGCCATCTCATGAATCTCATGAACTAAACAAAGGAGGGGTGAATATACACACAGAGACTGTGTAGTAGAAGTACATTAAACTCAAACAGGAGAACACATAGGGACAAAGGAGGAGGGAAATTTAAGAGGTAGGCTATAGTCAAGGAGGATCATAATCATAAGGAAAACAAACACTTTTAAGAAAGTGAATTTTTAGGGGCAGCCAGGTGGTGCAGTGAATAGAGCATCAGACCTGGAGTCAGGAGCCAGGTGGCGCAGTGAATAGAGCATCAGCCCTGGAGTCAGGAGCCAGGTGGCACAGTGAATAGAGCATCAGCCCTGGAGTCAGGAGCTAGGTGGCGCAGTGAATAGAGCATCAGCCCTGGAGTCAGGAGGACCTGAGTTCAAACCTGGCCTCGGACATTTGACACACTTTACTAGCTGTGTGACTTTGGGCAAGTCACTTAACCCCAATTGCCCTCCAAAAGCAATAAATAAAAAGAAAGTGAATTTTTTAAGAAGAGAGTGAATTAAAAAGAGAGAAATAAAGTTTAAAAACTAGTAAATGTAGTCTCAGCAAGGCAAAGGAATAAGGGGTAGAAGAGAGGAATAAACTATTTCAATTATAAATTACTAGTGTTAATTACATCCCATCTTTTTCACCATCACCTTTGTTGGGGGTGGGGCAAAAAAATGATAAAAAGTATAGGAGGATGTGATAGAGGGAAAAACATAATGAATGTGAATAGAATACCCATAAAATGGAGGAGGGTAGCAGAATGGATTAAAAAGATACAAGAAATACGCCCGAAACCTAAATATTCATAGAGTTGAAATGAGAGGTTGGAGTAGAATTTTCTATGCCCTAAGTGAACTCAAAAAACAAATATAACCATCATGATCTCAGACAAGACAATGGCAAAAATACACATGGTTAAGAGAGATAAGTAGAGAAACGACATTATAATTTAAGGGATAATGGATAATGAAATAACATAAAAATTTACATATATAGAATGAATGGAATAGAATCTCTGGAGAGCATCTATTTAAAACAGCTAATCAAATACAGAGGAAAAGAAGATGATGGAATAGAAGGAAGTAATGCAACTGAGATCCCTCCCAAAACTTTTCCAAACAGATCTACAAAATATATCAAACCAATCCTGTAAAGATATCCAGAAAAAGGTACAGTGAGTCCTTTGTTTACTACAGGTCAGCATAAGGAGACAGAGAGGTTTGCAAACACTGGGAATGTAGAGTTAGGGCAGACGCATGTGCTTGTAGAGCACTCCTATACCCAGGGAGAGACTGCTCACAATCACAAAGGAAAGTTCCAGATCCATACTGGGACACCCCTAGATCCATACTGGGGCACTGAAATGGGAACAGGTGCTAACTGGCCACTTTGTTGCCTACTACCCAATCCTGGATTGCAGGTCCAGTGCAGAGGGAGAAAAGGGGACCAGTGCATAGAATGGGAATGGTTTTGCCTTTCCCAGGTGGTGCTGGGAGCATGCCTTAGAAGCCAGCTGCAACAGTGGGATAGTTTGGACCCCAAACTCAGAGCAGGGTCTCACTTCCAGCATATAGCCCAGACTACAGACAAATAGCCAAGGTAGGACATCCAGGCCAAAGGGGAGCCTTTGGTTCTTCTGATTTGAGCCAATGGAACTTTCTAACTGGCTAATAGGCAGAGGAGTCTAATGGTAGTAGGCTCTGGTGCAGATCCAAACCTAGGTCATGAACTTGCAGAGCTCAGACCAAATGCCCTTTGAGAGCATTGAAAGCTTGCAAGTCCATAGCCTGGCCCTGAAATCCTGGAATAACACAATGTCCAATATCCCAAGAAGCAGCAACAGGACCATTTAATGTATATTTTAAACTCTTATTTCATCTCTTCCTGGCATTCTGGGTGAATCTGTGCCTAAACTTTGCTAATAGATATTCTGGAGATGTTGTCTTCTAGATTTGTGTCATCAGCTCCTCTGTTACCATAAATAGCTTTTTATGGTGGGATTCATTTTGTCTGCTTATCCTTCCAGCCTTCTTTCTGTCTTTGGTCTTGATGTTAGTCATATCAGGAGTCATGAAAGGAGTACCATTACACAAAGCCTGGCAATGGTTCTGTTATATTTTGATGATCTTAAAGAAAAGAATGTAAAGAGAAGGGAAGAGGAATACACTGTTGGGGGAGGGGGGAGAAGGGAAAGGAAGGAAAGGGAAAGAAAATTATCTCCATCATGAGGCTACACAAATAGATATCTATACAAACAGGGAGGAAGGAACAGGAGAAGTGACTGACACTTGAACCTTACTCTTATCTGAGCTAGTCAAAAGAAGGAATAACACATGCAGAAATATATTTCGTTCAACAGGAAAATAGGAAGGAAAGGGGAAAAGAGGGAGGGAAAATTAGAGAGAGGGCAGATTAGGAAAGGATTAATTCTAGGCAAAACAAACTCTGAAGATGTACAAAAATATTTTTACCTATTTTAGGGTGACAAAGAATGGAATCTGAGGGAGGGCCCATAATTAGGGGAATAAATGAACTAGTTATGGTATATAAATGTGATGGAATACTATTGTGCCAAACTCTTATCAGCATAATGACCAGCTAGACTTAACAGAGGACTAATGATGAAACATGATAACCTGCCTCTTAACAGAGAAATGAAGAACTCAGAATGCAGAATTAGACTTTTTAAAAAAACATGGTCAATGCGGAAATTTGTTCTGATTGTCTGTTTTTTTAAATGGGTTTTGTTTTTCTCATATTCTTAGTTGGGGGGAGGGGTCAGGATGGGAACATGAGAAAATGGGTCTTAGCTGATTTAAACAAATAAAATATGTAAAAAATTAAAAAAAACAAAATAACATACAAATAAAAAGTTTAATAATCAGGACCTCACAAAACTCTTTTTAGACCTTGAAAAATTTAATGACCTCCCCCAACCAAACAAGAAAGATGTGAATAGAACTGTAGAAAATTTAGATATGATAGATCTCTAGCAATTACTGAATGGGAATGAAAAGGTATATATATATTTCTCAGCTGTGTCTGGCACCTTTTCAAAAACTGACCATGCCCTAGAGCAGCGGTTCTCAACCTGTGGGTCACGACCTCTTTGGGGGTCAAATGATCCTTTCACAGGGGTCACAGGGGTCACCTAAGACCATTAGAAAACACATATTTCTGATGATCTTAGGAACCGAGACATAGCTCCTCTATCCATCTCCAGGAGGGTCTGCCCACGTGCAGATATGTCCACGTATAAGTATTAAAGTGTCGAGACATTAGGAAGGTTGAGAACCACTGCCCTAGAGCATTAAAATTTCTTAAGCAAACATAGAAAAGCAGAACTATTGAGCACATTCTTTAGTGATTATAATGTAATAAATTATAATTAATAAACAGTCTTGAAAGAAAGAATTCAAAATAAAAGGGAGGCTAAATGATAAGAGTTCTTAAAAAAAAGCAGGTCAAAGAACAAATAGAAATAAAAATTATCATCTAAGAAAATGACAGTGAAACAATATACCAAAACATTTGGGGTGCAGCCAAAGCTGTCCCTAGGGGAAAAATTCACATTTCTAAACACTTTCATTAACAAAAGAAAGATCATGTTAAAAAAAAAAAAAAGAAAGATCATGTTGCTAAATTTAGCATGCAAGTAAAAAAAATCTAGAAAGCAATGAATCAAAGCACTCCAATGAGACATGTAAAAAAGAAAGCGCTGAAAATCAAATAATTCAATAAAACTGAAAACCAAAATTCCCATTTAATTGATATCTAAAACTAGGATCTAAATTTCTGAAAAAAGATAAATTGTTAGCTAACTAGATTAATAGTTAACTTTAATTAATTAGTTGTTAACTAATCTAGTTAGTTAGCTAGATTAATAAAAGAAAGTCAAATTGCCAAAATAAAAAAAATGAAAAAGGGAGAATTCACAATAAACAAAAGGAAATAAAAGAAATTATTAGCATCTATTTTGCTATATACCAACAAAATGAATAACAAATTAAATGAATAAACATTTACAAAAACATAAAATACCCAGATTAACAGAACAAGAAATAGAGAATTTAAATAGCCTAGTCTCAAAAAAAAGAAATTGAACAAACCATAAAGAAACTCTCTAAAAAGACCCAAACAAACCCAAGATTAGATTATTTACAATTATTTCAAACATTAAAAGAAAACTAGTTTCAATGTTATGTAAATTATTTGTAAAAATAAGGAAAGTTCTCATCAGCTCCTATGAATTCAATCATCTCTATACTTCTGATTCTTTGATCTGCTTATTCACTTCTAACTTTTCTGCTTACCTCGAGTCTCACATCGCCAACTGCCCACTGGATGTCTTGAATTGGATGTGTCATAAACATCCCAAACTCGATGTGCCCCAAACTGAGCTCCTTGCTTTTCCCACAAAATTTTCCTTCATTCCAGTGTCCTATTACTCTCAGTTACAGAGTTACAACCTCTGTTTGACATTCAAAGCCTTTTATTAATGACCTTACCCCACCCCCAACACATTTCCAATCTTGTTACTCCTTATCTCCCTTCCTCTCCCCTATATTAGACAGTCCGGTGATGCTGACCTCCTTGCTATTCCTCACACAAGTCACTACAGACATTTTTGTTGGCTCCCTCCAATGCCCAGAATGCTTTCTTTCTAACTTCTTCTCCCCTTTTTTGCTTCTCTGGCTTTCTTCAATTCATAGCTAAAATACCACTTTTTACAGGAAACCTTTCCTAAACTCCCTTAATTCTAGTGCCTTTCCCTTATTAATCATTATTTCAGATTTATCCAGTATATAACTTATACCCTACAGAAGTGTTTGCATGTTGTCTCCCTCACTAGACTGAGTTCCTTGACAGCAGCGACTGTCTTGCCTTTATACAGCACTTAGTTCAATTCTTAGCATATAGTACATATTTACTAATTGATTCCTTCAAAAGTCTAAACTAAGGAGAGATAAAACAGAGAAATCTATGGACTGATACCCTGGATGAATGTCAATGCAAAAATCTTGAATAAAATGTTAGTCAGGAGGCTATAACAACAAATTAAGAAGATTATGTGAAATGACCGGAGTGGGCTTATATCAGGAATATAGGATTGGTTCAACATTCAGAAAAATAGAAGCATAACATACTATATTAGTAATGAAATAAATAAAAGTCACATTATATCCCAAAGAGATCATAGAAGTGGGAAAAGGACCCAGATGTACAAAAATATTTATTGCAGCTCTCTTTGTGGTTGCAAAAAACTGGAAATATAGGGGATGCCCATCAATTGGGGAATGGCTGAACAAGTTATGGT
>CM053592.1:110067212-110114311 GCA_028646515.1 Pseudochirops corinnae | reverse complement strand
CAGTATTTTGTCTGTCTGTTTTGATGTTGTTTTGCCAGATTCACCTGATGGTGAAGGACAGTGCTGCTGTTGTATAGGTCCTGGAACCTGGCTGTTGGTTCAGAAGCCCTGAAGGAGGATTTTCTTGTGTTACCTGCACAGAAATCCTGGAAGGGGGCCTTGCTGATGTTTTCAGGGGTTCTAGGACTGTTCTATAGGCAGAGAGTGATTTGATGAGGGCACTGGCTATGGCTTTGTTGAGCCTTGTCTCCCCAGGAACTGAGATTGCTGAGGGCTTGCCTCATGTGAAGATGAAAGAAGGCCCCTTCCTTGGGTATTAATGCTGAGATGATATCTTAACTTTGTTGTAACTTAAGGGTGGATGGCCTTTTGTGCTCTCCTGCCCCTTTTGAGATTCAGGGATAGGAAGCCTTTGAGTTTTTTTTGTGCTGTGATTGACCAAATGAATGTACTTTGTTTATGGTTGGAGACTAATCTCCATTTGAGAAGAGACTTTTGACTGACTAAATGAATGTACTGTCTAGGGGTGGAGTAGTACCTTGATTGAATTTGAGAACTTACTTGCTAAAGGAACAAGTTACACTGTATTTTGACTTTCTCCATTTTGTGAATGTTTGCTGAATAAATGGGGTTTGCTATGCTGGTAATCTGAACCTTGGAAGTTGCCTTTGCTTGGCATTACAAACACTTAGCACAATGCCTGACACAAATACTAGCCATCATTATTCTTATCCCTTCCCACTTCCATCTCTTGGAACTCCCAACGCCTTTAAAATGAAGTGGTACACTGGTTGCCTCTACCTTTTCATATTCCAATCACTCTTCATCCCTTTGCAATCTAGCTTCCATCCCTACCATTTGATGGAAACTGCTTTCTTCAAAGTCACCAATGATTTCTTTATTTATAAATTTTTTCTTAGTTTTTATTCTTCTTGATTTCTCTGCAGCAGAGTACAGGGAAAAGACATTGTCTGGAGACAGAGGAGCTGGGTTCAAATTTCAATCTAATATTTGTGCGACCTTGGACAAGTCACGGAATCTACATGGGCTTCAGTTTTCTCCTCTGTAAAATGAAGGCGATGGTTTAAAAGAACTGTGAGGTCCCTTTCATCTTTAGAACTACAATCATCCAAATTCTAGCTTCTATGGGAGTAAAGAGAGATTGAAGAGAGTACTTCTACTAAATAAGGTGGAGGAACCTATTTACAAGACTTAGAAGGATTTGAACTAGTGAAGGTCATAGGTTGAATTTGGAGAGGAGAAATTTGGCAAAATTTGGGAGAAATTGAAGAAAATCTGAAGGAGAACAATCCCCATGTCCAGGTCCAGATCCTATTTCCATGATTTAAGAGATGCAAGATCAAGGATAATCAAGGAAGTTATAAAAGGCAAAATGGGAATTAGAGAGAACTTAAAGGGAGGAGTCCATGAAGAACAAAGATGAGGTAGCTGGTGAGTCACATAAAGGCAAGGGATATAAGAAAAGGCTAAGCAGAAAAAACAGGGAGTTAAATCAATTAATAGAGCAGATTAATTTGTGGGATAAAATGGCTGAAAATATTTTAATATTTTAAAATTAGGAATTGCCTGTAAAAAATTTTTAACAAGTGCTTAGGGTTGAGGTATTCAAAGAAACAAGACTAAAAATCTCAAAGGGAGATTATGCCGTGACTTGCATTGGAAGATGTAATATTTGTACTTTTGCCACAGCTGAAGGACTATTGTCTATGTAGACTGATTTCTCTCCTGGAGGATGTGGTGAAAGGACTAAAAGAATGCCTCTATATACTCAGTCAATCAATTAACATATTGTAGCAGCAAGCACTCTAGCATAGCCAGGATGCCTGCTAGCACAGATTCTTTGATCTGTTTTTCTAAAGGAAAGCAACTCAAAAGAGGTTAACAATCTTACTTTAATCAAACATATATCATTTACCTAGTTCGGGGGAAAAAGTCAGCACCCTGAACTTCAAAGAATACAAATAGAAGTTGCAAGCAGCCAAAAAATATAAACAGAGAAAATAACACAATTCAACAGACCAACAGATAGGGCTTCTAGCTGTCTGACCATCACATCCCTATATAGTTAGTTACCAGAGTGAGAAGCACCAACTTCTGGGTTTTCAAAGCCAGGGGGTTCAATGGCTGCCCAGAGTCTCATCTGGCCAAATCACACAACTCTTCCCATAAGTGAGTCCCAAAGCAAAACCTCACCTCAGGGAAGATATATAGCCTTCTCCAGAGTCAGAGGACTTCACAATCTTTGTTATCCACTGCCTAATTACAAGGTAACAAAAGGTATGTGCTTTTCTGAAAAACAAACCTCCCCTAAGCAAGCTTCTCTTGTTGGGCTCCCAGTGAAGCCCATTAAGGGTCAGGGAAGATCTTCAAATTCCTTTACCATTACACACATATTAAGCACTTACTACATGTCAAGCATTGTGCCAAATGCTGGTGATAAAAAAGAGGCAAAAGACAGTTCCTCCCCCAAAGAAACCCACAATCAAATGGGGGAGATAATATGCAAACAAGTAGATACCAAAAAAAGTTATATACAGGATACATAGGAAATAATTAAAAGTGGGAAGGCACTGGAATTAAGAGGAGTTGGGAAAGGCTTCCTGTAGAAAATGAGATTTTTAGTTGGAACTTGGAGGAAGCAGGGGAATTTAACAAATAGAATTGAGGAGAGAAACCATTCAGGCATGGGGGATATTCAGTAAATATGTCTGGCATGGAGAAATGAAGTGTTTTGTTCATGGTACAGCCAGGACATCAGTGTCACTAAATCCAAGTGTAAGTTTTGAGGAATAAGGTGTAAGAAGACTGGCTAAATAGGAGGGGCTAAATTATGAAGGGCTTGAATGCCAAACAGAGGATTTTATAATTGATCCTGGAGGCCATAGGAGTCACTGGAGTTTATTGAGTAGTGGGGGTGGGGGTGGGGATGATATGATAGGATCTGCACTTTAAGGAAAATCATTTTGGTGGCTCAATGGAGTATAGATTGGAGTTGTTAGGTTGTTAGGGAGGCTGACAGGTTTTAAAAGGAATGAGGAGCCTTCAGTGAGGAAAAAATAAGAGTCCTGAGGTAGAGAATGGGAGACTAGATTATGTGAAATAAACATACCTATCCTTCCTCTCTTTTTCACCTAGTATATCCTTTCAATTTTCCTACCTTTTCTATTTTCTTTCAGCATCATCAAAACATAATGAAACCACTGACTATCTCAATGACCACAAACTTTTGACACAGTAAAACACTCATTTTCATTGAAAACAAAACTAAACAAAACTAGAAAACAGAAATAAATGGACCTTTCCTTAACGTGATGAGTATCTCAAACCAAGAGCCAATATTATATGTAATAGAGATAAATTGTAATCTTTTCCAATAAGATTGAGGTGAAATGAGGATGTTCATTGTTACCACTTGTCTGACATAATAATAGAAATACTAGCTTTATCAATAACATGAAATTGAATGCAATTGCAGGAATAAGCATAGGTAAAAATGAAAAAAAATATTCAGACAATATGATGGCTTATTTAAGGTACTCTATAGAATCACTAAACTTAGTTGAAATAATTAACAGCTTCAGCAAAATTGCAGAATATAAAATAAATCCACACAAATCTTCAGCACTTCTGTATACTATCAATAAAACATGGCAGAAAGAGATAGTAAGAGAGATTTCATTTGAAATAACTCTAGAATGTATAAAATACTTGGGGGTCTACCTACCAAGGTAACACAAGAATTATATAGATCCAACCACAAAATACTGTTTACAGAAATAAAGACACTTAAATAATTAGAGAATTATTAATTGCTCATAGGTAGGCAAAATTATTACGGTAAGAATGACAATATTACCTAAATTAATTTGCTTACTTAGTACCATACCAATCAAACTACCAAAGGAGTATTTTATAGAATTAAGAAAAATCAAAATAAAACTCAATAAACAATTAAGATTATAAAGAGAAATCATGAATAAAAATGAGAAAAAAAGGGGGACCTAGCAGTACCAGATTTCAAACAAAGCAGTAATTTCCAATACAATTTACTCCTGGTTAAAAAAATGGAGAGCTCAATCAGTGGAATAGATTAGGTTTACAATATATAGAAACAAATGTATTTAGTAGCCTAGTATTTGACAAACATAAAGATCCCAGCTACTGGCATAAGAACTCACTATCTGATTTTTAAAAATCTGCTGAGAAAATGGAAACTGCATATGGAAGAAATCAGGTTTAGATCAACACATCACACTTTATGCCTAGATAAACCCCAAATGGATATGAAAGGTCACGTCATAAACAAATTAGGGAAACAAGGGAGAAAATACCTATGAGACTTATGGACAGAGGAAAAGTTCATGACCAAACAAAGAATAAAGAGGATCACAGGAGATAAAATGGATAAATTTTTGGTCACATAAAATTTAAAAAGTTTTCATACAAACAAAACCAACGCAGCTATGAGTATAAGGGAAAAATAACTGAGTGGGGGGAAAATCCTTGCAGCAAACTGATCTGTTAAAAAGTCTTATTTCCAAGATAAATAAGGAATAGGTCCAAATTTATAGGAATAAGAAACATTCCCCAGTTGATAAATGGTTTAAGGATATGAACAGGCAATTTTCAAGGAAAGAAACCCAGGCTATTGATAGCCTTGTGGAAAAATGACCCAAATCACTAATAATTAGAAAAATACAAAATTGAAGTATTCCTGAGCTTCCACATCATTTCAATCAGATTGGCAAGCATGACAAAAGAAAAAGGAAAAAAGTAACAGATGTTTGAGGTGTTGTGGGTAAGTAGGCATGTCCTTTCTGTTGGTGGAGCTGTGATTGAGTCCAATCATTCTGGAAAGTTATTTGGAATTATGCATAAAAAGGAACTATGCAGTGCATCCATTGCTAGGACTATATTCCAAAGAGACCAAAGAAAGAAGTCCTATATGCATAAACATATTTATAGCAGCCCTTTTCATGGTGACAAAAACTGCAAAATGGATGTCCATCAATTGGGGAATGGCTGAACTGCATATAAATGTAATGGAACACTATTTTTGCAATAAGAAATGAAGAAAATAATAATTTCAAAGAAAAATAGAAAGACTTGTATAAACTGGAATGAATTGAGCAGAAACAGAAGAACATGTTATATTATAACATCAACATTATAAAAGTAAACAGCTTTAAAAGACTTAAGAACTTGATCAACTAAATGATTAACCATGATTTAAGAGGACTAATAAAGAAGAACTCTGTCCACCTCAGGACAGAGAGCTGATGCAGAATAAGAAATGAAATTTTGGATGTCACCAATGTGGGGATAAATTTTACTTGACTATCTTTATGTGATCCAGGAGACCTACCTTCCTTCCTTCCTTCCTTGCTTGCTTCCTTCCTTTCTTTCTTCCTTCCTTCCTTCTTTTCCCCCTACCTCTACTCTCTCTCTCTCTCTCTCTCTCTCGCTCTCTCTCTCGTGTGTAGGGGTGGTGGGAGGAAAAATAATGTTTGATAACAGAAAAAAATTAAATTATGTTTTTAAAAGAAAAACTATCTAATTATTAGAACTATCCAAAAATAGAAAGATTTGTCTAGAGAGGTTATGACTTTTCCTTTCCCATTCAAGCAGAAGTCATATGATCCCTTGGGCACTTTGTGGTGTATATTCCTTTTGTGTATGGGTTCAGTTAGGTGGCTGCTCTTAGTCTTTCCAGCTCTCAAATTCTGTGATTCTACGATTGCTTCATTTTTGTCTTTATATCTACATTGCCTAGTACAATACCTTGCACGTGGTAGGTACTCAATAAATGTCTCTTGAAATTTAATTGTAAAAAAAGTAATTTTTTTTCATTTCCTTCACAAATATCAGCATCAAGATAATAGAAGAGAGAGTATGACAAAGAAAACTGCAGAACAAAAAGACATAAAAGACTTTGTGCTTGTTGAATGGCAGATTGAAATCCAGTGTGTGTTCATGCAGATCATTTGGGCTTGCTATTGGATTGGACCACCAATTAGGACTGGCACTAATCAGCGGGAAGCAAGAGATCCTGAGACATTTCCAGTAACTATAGACTCAGATAAGGACCGAGACTACTGTGTGACATCTCTCTTTCTCTTCTAGTGATAAAAGAAATAGATAACTGGGAATCACAGAGTAGTTAGGGAGTGGTGGAAAATGGGCTTATGTAAGAGCAGATGAACAAGTGTTTCAATGCTCAGTCAAAAGGAGAGTTTAAATGGATAACCTGTATTTGTTGCAGATGAGTGACAAGTATAGGAAAGAGGCTTTAATAAAATAATGAATCTTAGAGTGTAGTGAAGGATTGTGGGTTTGATGGTTTGTTTTGATGCTGAACTGTGATTTCATAAGTATGGAGAAGTCCTGGTATGTAAAATCTCTTTCCCTGATCCAGATCTCGATTCCTCTGGAACTTAAATAGTCTTAGAGAGTTACCTGGGGATAAGATGTTGTGGAGAGAATGGCCCATGGTTTATAGAAGGCAGGACTTGAATGCAAAGTCTTTCTGATTCTAACACTGGCCCCCTAGATTTTATGACACCTCTCAATTTTAAATTAAGTTCTCTCTAATTAAGCCAAGCGATCACAGAGAAATTTTGTTCCTGATCATTATAGAGATTGGCCCAAACCAGCCACTGTAAGAATCACTCTGCAAAGGCCCTGTTAAGGTGATGATGAAATAACTTCCCCACCACCCACAATTTCATTAAGAACCCAGAAGAATGACTTCAAGTGACTAAGTCATTCAGACTATTAAAAACACACACAAATTAAAAATAATGGTCATATGAAGAAAGACACCATCTGCATCCATAGAAAGAACTGATAAATGCAAATATATATATAGAATACTTTTACATATACCCACACATATGTATATATATATGCGCATATACACACATATACATATACATACATTTTATATATGTGTGTGTATGTATATGTGTGTGTATATATAGATGTAGATGTAGATATATCCATTTCTAGGGTGGGACAGGGAAGAGAAGAAAAAAATGAAAAAAAAAAGATATTTACCTGACAATGTTGTTATATATTTGGAGAGAATAGCAGGTTGTAAATGGTAGATTTATAGTTTCATATGCAATCACCTTTCTTGTTGTACTATGTTATGGAAATGCTTGTTTTGTTCCATAAATTGAAAATAATTTTAAAAAATAAAATTAGTAACACAATGGATGGTCAAGAGGAAAAAAAAAAAGAACCCAGAGGAAGGGATACTCAGAATTGAGATCAAAGACACAAAACTGGAAGGAACCTTAGAGGTGAGTTACTCCAACCCCATCTTTTACAGAGGAAGAAACCGAGGCCCAGAGAGACTAAGTGATGGCCCAAAGTAACCAGTCAATCCTAAATGACAGTAGCAGGATTCCAACCAAGATTGTTGTATCCTAAATCCCATCTTCCTTGCATTGCCCTAGGCTGGGAGCTCCTCTAAGCTCGTGCTGTCTGTGGACTATCTGTGCTGGTGCTTGAATGCTATACAGGCAGCAGACTCTCAGGTTTATTTCTGTCAGGCACAGCATGTGAGGGCTTCTCATTTGCATTATTCAGTCTCTAAAGCTTCACAGTTCCAAGGTCTCAAAGGTGTGAATGCCTTGGCTTGGTGGTGCTTTTCCTTTGGAAGCCAGAGTGGGTGTGGGGACTGAGTACAGAGCAAAGGCTGGGACTTCACATCTTTCTCCCCACTAGACTGAAATTCATAGGTTCACTACTGTGGTTAGTAAAAATAATGGAACAAACATGTGGAGAGAACACATGAACTGTCAGAGGAGAATGAAATTATAAGTCGTAAGAGGAGAATTAAATTAAGAGGAGTAAGCATCATGGGTTTATAAAAACAAGTCATGTCAGACAAACTTAATTGCTTTTCATGATAGCATTACAAAATTAGGGGATGGCAGGGTACAATATCCCAGGAGTCGCTGCCTTCACTGGACAGGAAAGGAAGATTATTTCTGAAGCTAGTGAAGCCTTTTGAAATGGTATATATTGAAATCTTACAAAATGAATTCAAATTGGTTTCGCAATGAGCCTAGATGGCTGCTCTGTGACAGGCTGAGGATATGGAAGCCAAAGTGATGTTAGACTATACCATGCTAAGCTTCAAAAATGTCAGTCATCGAGGGGGTGTGACAGGAGCTTGCTTGCTTCAGACTGATTTAACCATTTTATTAATGATAGTGAAGAATGATCTCATAGGGCTTTTGGTCAAATTCGTGGAAGGCTGCGGAATAAGACAGCATGGCTGAGGGGATAGATTGCTTCACCTCGAGCTCTTATTCAGTATTCCTAGCTCTGTCACCTTGAGTGAACTGTACCCAACTCTTTTGAGCCTCAGTTTCCTCACCTGTAAAGGGGGATTGATAGTATCTGTAGCTTTTATTTTTCATACCTCCAGTGCTTTGGAAACCTGAAAATAAGTTATTATAATAACATTACCTATGGGGCAGAAATAATCTCCTTTGTTTGTAGAATACTTTATAGTTTATGTATATGATTTTATATATGAACAATAAAGTTTCTCACCTGTAAAGCAGAGATCTCTCCTCTCTTCTCAGATCAATGTAGTCAGAGAAAGGCCAGAATGTAATCACAAAGTAGAAAAGAGGTGTTACCTCTTTTTCCAACAATTTTCCAAATTTCAAAACAAATGTATGGGTAAATCCTTAATTGACTCAAACAGAATTATAAGGTCTTGACCACTAGATGAAGGCAACTGATACTGCACAGGAAACATTATGTGATTGGTTGAAAGAGTCATTCATAGTCATTCATAGTATTTGTGGAAATCTATGAAAGGAGCAATTAATTCACAGGCATACCAGCTAAAGAAAGGAGAAGATAACTCATTAGAACTATATTAAACAGTGTGGTGTACTGGAAAGAACATTTAAGTAAGAATTAGGAGAGACCGGAGGACAAATACTGGTCCTGGTACTTACGAGTTTTGTGACCACATGGAAATCATTTAATCTCTCTGAGACTCATTTTCTTCATTTGCAAAATGGAGATGATGATAATTTCTGTAGAATCTGTTTTATGGGATCAAGATGAAGACAAAATAAGATGACAAGCCTGAAAGATGCTAGTTATTATTAGAAAAGTTGTTGTTCAGTCATTTTACTCATGTCTGACTCTTTGTGACCCCATTTGGGATCTTCTTGGCAAAGATATTGGAGTGGTTTGCCATTTCCTCTTCCAGCTCATTTTACAGATGTGGAAACTGAGTCAAAGAGGGTTAAGTGACTTGCCCAGGGTCACACAGCCACTAAGTGTTTGAGGTGATATTTGAGCTCAGGAAGATGACTCTTTTTGACTCCAGGACCTGTACTCTATCTACTGCACCATCTAGCTGCCCCCAGGAAGAAAGTAGCTTTAGACAAATCACTTACCTTCACCAGATATCAATTTTCTTCTCTATAAAATTGCTAGGTTGGGCTATCTCAATGGTGTTAAACTCAAATAGAAACAGACTCCCATGGCAGCATATTGACTTAGAAAACCACAGATTAATGCTATCTATATTTTATTGTATTCTTATTTAGTTAAATATTTCCCAAATTATGTTGTTTAACACCTTTGGGCTAGGTGATCTCATAGATTTCTTCCAATTATGAGATTCTGTGGTTTTAAGTAAATAGGATAAGTGTTATTATTCCTTATATTTCTCCAACTCACAGATGAGAAAACTGAAATTTAATGAGAATGTGACTTGCTTAAGGTCATAGATGGCAAAACTACAAATAAAACTCATGTGCCTTTAATATGAAAATACTATTCTTACCTACTAACCATATTGCCTTCCAATACATTTTTAAAAATAGTTATAATGGTGATTACCTCAGCCCATGCTGTCTGAAGGCCAGGGAAGTTATATTCTACCCCTCCCGAAGGGGTCTGGAAGATTGGGGGTATGTAGTCTCTCTTCCATTGGCTTCAGCCGTAACAGATAGAGTTTACTAATTTTAAGGAGTCCTTTATATCCCAGTACCATTTAGTCACTTAACAGTCATATTAGCTTTTCAAAGGAATATTGACTTCAAGATAAAGCAAGAATAAAAATATAAAACCCCTAGCTTTACGACACCTGGAAGTATAAATCCCTCCTGTAATAACTCAATCTCTGGGGAGGGGAAGATTAGGTTCATAGCTTAGTTCCTATATAGTTTAGATTCTATATAGCACAGTTCCACAAAGTTCCAAGTCTAAATTTCCAGCCACCCTCCCCCAATGCTGGCTTCCCTGGATTTTCTTTTTGGGTTGGCAGCAATGTCTAGTTTGGAATCCTCCCTTCAAGGTTCCCATGACTTGATTCAGAGTCTGGAGATTCTACCAGCTAAACCTGAAAAGGATAAATGAGACAGCCCACATGAAGCCTCAAGCCAATTTCTGAGAACCACATGGGAAAAGGTGAGAGGAGGAGAAGGTAGCTTTTTCCAGTTCAGTTCATGGTGCCCATGTTGTGGGTGAACAAGATCTTCACTGTTTCTGGACACACTGGGAAAAGACAATAAGTGTCCTAGTCTGGTTGCTGTAAAGATGCAGTCTCTTCCAACTATACAGGCAATAGAGAGAGGACATTGCCAGCTACAGCAGGGGAATGCATGATGTTTTATGCTTGAAGCAGGTGATCTCCATGTTAGGTCTTGTGGGCATGGGCAGCAAAACCCCATTTCATAGTCATTAAACATGAAAGCTGGCCTCTTCATGTTGCAGATGAAGAAACTGAAACCTAGAGATGTAAAGTGACTCAATTCTAGATACAAATAAATTAGAAGGTAGAAATATTGGAGAAACTTCAGGGAAACAGAAATGGTTTGTCTGTCAAGGCAGTTAATTCCCATTCACTAGAGATCTCTAAGAGAAGGATGAATTTGTTGGAGATCCTGCACAGATGTGGCTTGGACTAGATGCCTTCTGAGGTCTCTTTAAGCTCTGGTGAAAAACTTTCACTATTTGCAAAGGATACACAAAACCCACATGGCCTCTGGCCAATACCGGGTCCCAAGCACCTCTGATCCTTGTAATTTAAGTAGGAGTGGATGGTTTTCTTTTACTCCTTTGTTAGTGTGAGTCTGGCCTTCTGTCAATTGGCCTGAGCAGCAAATCTACAGAAATGCAGTTATTCAGAGAAGTATTGGTGAAATGATATGTTTGGAAACCCTGTCCAAGTTGATGTTGCCAACATCCAGTTTTTTATTATCTTGCAGACACTTCTCACGACGCTACCATTTCTATTAGGATAGCACCTGGCTTTGAAAGTCAAACATTTTTGGAAGATTTTGCTGCATCAATCTTCATGATTACCACTGGGTGTAAACAGTGCAGTAGCTTCCTTTAGGGGAATGAACATTTCTGTCTAATTCAAAGGGAAAAAAATGCCTGCTATTGGTTCATCTACAGAATTTATTTGGTTCATTTATAACCTCATAGGATTAGAAAGTAGGAAGAGACCAGCAGGAATCATCTGTTCCTTCCCCTTAGTTTTCAATGGGTTGGTCCAGGCACTCAAGTCTAGGGTTGGTTATGAATATAAAACTGAAATAGCAACAAGAATCGTAGACCAAGTATTTCCTCCAGGACTGTTTGGACACCACAAAACACTTCCCTAATATTAATTGAGGCCAGGCCTAACATGATTTATTTGAGCTTTTTACACAGATTACTGGCATGCCACCAGAGGGAATGTGCAAAATCAATCTCAACAATGAAAACAGAAATAGGAAATTGGTAGCACAGTTACTCAGGCTGTGGAGTAATAATACAATGTGGGGCACAGTGAAGGACTTTACTGTGGCTTCTTCTGTCCTAACAAGGCCAGAATCATTAATCCTACTCTGGGTTCAAGTGGAAGGCACTTAAGAAAAATGCAGTGATGTCATTTATCAGGGTTACACTACTCTCTGGAGATACAATGAGAAAAATATTTGTAAAGCACTTTGGAAATCTTAAAAAATTATATAAATGCTATCATCATCATCATCATCATTGGTCTTAAAAGGCCCATATGGACAGCCAAAGGGAAAGGTTAGGTAGGCGGGAGACAGGGACCAACTTATAGCTGACAATTTGAGATATTCGGAGATGGATCTATCGAATCTAAACTTACTGTCTATGCTGTATGATGCCTAGAGAGAAATTGTCCAACCCCTTGCTTTTCTTTGCTTATATAGATGTGGCCAATATTCTATGCCTTTTCCTTCACAGTCACTGCCTCATACATCTGTAGGGTTTTTGTTAAAGATTTGTGGCTAGTCTTTGTGGCTCTCTAGCAACAAACTAAAAGAAAAGAGCAAAGGAATAGCGTCATGCTCACCATCTTCAAGTTATTCTTCACATCATAGATCTGAGATTGGAAGGCACGACTTCAGAAGCCCTCTGGTTCAATTCCCTCATTTTACAGATGAGGAAATTGAGGCATAAATACATGTATATACCTCATATGTCTTACTAGCATCATTTGCTAGAGGATTACAAATCTGATCTTATATCTGAGGACTCAGGTGATGAGAGGTGATGTGATTTGCCCAAAGTTATCCACGTGGCAAATGAGAGGTAAGATTTGAATTTGGAGTCCTTTGTCTCCCAATTTAAGGCCTTTTCCAGGACCTCACACAGTTTTAGGGAGCCTCAGGTATGCTTGAAGAAAGTTCTGTACCTCATACAAGGTCATCCTTATCCTCTTTCGACCTTCTCTTCTCCTATCCCCTCCTGTACCTTTCTCCTTTCCACCCCCCAATTTGGTCTTTTTAAAAAGACCATAATAGGCTTTCATTTACTATTTCAACTTCCTTTGATTATAGTAGGAAACAGTTTCAGAATTTTACTGAGAATTTTTATGGCCCTATAGTTCAAGCAAAGAAAAAAATTACATGATAAGTAGGCTGCAGAAACCATTGGACAAGTTTTTCACAGCTTTTGCAACCCAGATTCTCAATGCCCAGCCTGGAGATGCTTTTCTTCCTGATCACATGGTGCATGCTTCAGTCTGAATAACATTAAAAATATTTCTCTTAGCAGGATGTGGTGGGGTTGTTTTCTTTTTTAATTTCAAATAACACTACTCCTTGAACTGGGAACAAACAATTCACTTGCAGCCCGGCTCTGCATTTATTTGTAATTTTCACATAAATCAACTTATATGAAAATGTATTCATAATTTGAGCTTTCTCTATAGCGATAAAATGTTTCTGCTTCTCTGGTAGAAAATAGCTTATTATGCAAACAACATTGCCACTGTTACATTATGCATGGGATTTACCTGGAGAACATCACAAAAGCTTCAGCCAAAAAAGGGGGAGGGGAGGAGAGGGGAGAGGAATGAACTCTTCAAATTGACTCCACCATTTGCCTATGATAATTAGCTACAAATGAGCTAATGTCTGTACTTAAAAACTTCTTTAACATTGCCTTAGTAAAATCACGGGAATGAAAAGAGAAAAGGTTGAACTGGAGGGAGGCCATCTGAACCTGACAAATGGTGCCTTTCAGAATGTCAGTCTGGTGAAAAATGACACCTCAGGCTTTGGAAACTTAGGTCAGTGGCAGCAGGTAATTAACAACTCACTCATTTGTACTTGTGCACTTGATTTAATTTAGGATATTATAAGTTTACACGAATTGGGCTTTAAAAAATGTAAAGCAGTCTGATTGTGTAAGATTGATGCTGATGACCCCAACTTCAATTGATGGCATATCCTCATCCTTCATATTTTGAGATGCTGCTGCTGACAGTGTTCTAGCCTGTGTGTGGGAATATGATTACCAGGGGGTGGGGCAGGACTTCTGGTAGGGCTCATGGGTTCTGTCACTGGGTTCAGGCCAGACAGTAGGCAGGGTAGGATTTGACAGGTGTGAGAAAGGCTCCTTGCCTGCACCTAACAGCATTTCCCCACTTGAGTGTTGCATGGGACTATACATTTCATCAGGAGGTGATGCCAAAATGGGAGAAAGGGCAGAGGAAGGAGACAGGGGAAAGATGGCATCTACTTCAATGGTTTGCCCTGTCTCAGTCTTACCCTGGCTCAAAGGGGCTGTCGCTATTTATAACGGTCTTCCTGCCATAGTAGCTGGGATGTATGCTGCAAATGAGCCACCACGTCTCAGATGGCTGCTTATGTGCCGACTTGATATTGCTATGGCTGTTGCTTCCTAGCAGTTGATACTTACCCTGAGCAGTCTGAAGTGACTCCACAGCATGTCTTCCAAAGTTCCTCTTTATTCTGCTGATCTTGCCTGTGATCCAGCATATATATGAAGTTTGAGTACCAGGTCTTCTCCTCAAGTGGCCGGTCTATGGTAATGTTCATGGGCCAGCTACACTCCATAACGTGATCTTTTCTTTCAGTGTAAACATGAGTGCTAGATGAGACTGCTCAAGAAACTGGAGGTGTCATTAGGATTTCACATCTCTCTTTATTTGGGATGGTTGAGGGGGCTCCAAAAAGCTGTAGCAGATGCAGTGGTCACACCTCAGTAAACAGTCTCAGCAGATGGGATAAACCAGTTTGAGGGTAACTGATGGACCTCAAACCCTTGAGTTAGGGGAATGTCTACCCCAAGCATGAGAAGACTTCCCCCCAGAGGAATGGGTGAATGAGAACAATTTGTTCCAATGGCCATGAAGATAGCTGAGGCAGGTGCCTGTATAGTGTTTAGAGCTTGGTCAGATATAGAAGATGTCCAGGTCATCCACTGCATTCTGAGACATTACCACTTGTCTTGACTTTTGTCCTGCCTCTGGACTTTGATGTCTCAGGAAGAAAGGTGAGACTGAAGACTTGCGCAGCTTTATAAGTTAAGATGTCATTGGTCCTCTTCAAAAATGAAGGACACACAACAACAATAATGTGGAATTGATATTTTTTGGTTAATTAACCAGAAGAGTCCATTTACAATTACTATCAGGGAGTTGCTCACTCTAGGTACGGATTCTTCATAGGGCTGACTTCTGCTGCTACTGCCCTTAAGCAACCCCATATTTAATAACACTGTATATATTTGTTCACTTTATAGTTATTCTTCATATACTTATAAATCCTTATCCACACCATTAGAGTATAAGGTTCTTAGGAGGAATCCTTGTTCCATTCTTTATATTTGTATTCCTAGTGCTTGGTACATAGTAGGCACTTAATACTTGTTGATTTAATTAAATACTCTTACTGATTCTGATTTATAGGAAGACAATCCCAATCCTTCTTAATTTTAGTGGTTTATTTCTGTTAATTATTTTATACTCATTCTGTACATAGCTTGTTTTTACATATTTGCTTGTTGTTTCCCTCATTAGATCATAAGCTCCTTGAGGGCAGGGGTTATCTATTGGTTTTCTTTATATCCTCACCACTCAGCACAGAACCTGGCACATAATAAGTGTTTAATAAATATTTATTGACTGGCTGGCTGACTTGTGTTCTGTTCTTTATCCAGGTTTCTGTTAGCACAATAATAAAATGAGTTTCTGGACCCAGTTGGCTATAGAGATTCTTAGTGTCACACTGAGATGGGTGCATAAACCCCTCCTCCATTGCTGGCCTCCATGTACAGATATAGCAACTCTTTACCAGAGCCACACATAAACTTGAGAATGAGGTACTACTTGGATTCTTTTCTGAACCACTAGCAAATATCTAATGAGAACAGCATGGTCTCTTTCTTCACGTAGCATAAAAATGGATTTGGAAAAAAACAATTAATAGACAAATAAAAAATTATATCTAAGTCCCGATTAGTGAGACTAATGAATCCCTTGAAGTAGCTGCATGTATTTGAATTCACAGGATTCAAAATTATAATTATGTAAAATATGGTAATTGGTTTCAGCCCCAAGGAAATATACAGTGCAAATTCAAGTAATGTCACCACTTCACAGGGATTCATTATTCCCATTAACCAGGACCTAGCTGCAAACAACAAAAGAACTAAATAACAATAAAAACTGAAATACAGAGGACAGCGTCATAATGTAATGTACATTGGGAGTCTTACAGCCACCTTATTTCACACGCTGGATTGGAGGTCAAGAAATGTATTTAAATCTCAGCTCTCACATTTATTTTGTATCTGTGGACAAGTCAATCAACCTCTGTCAGCTTCAATTCCCCCAGTTGTGAAAGGGGAATAATTATAACTACACTACCTTAATCACAGGTTGGTTGCTAGGAAGGTTCTTTGTAAACTTTAAAGTACTACTTAAAATGTGAGTTATTATTATTTCAAATCTCATGACTTTATTTTGTACAATTTAAGACTCCCCCTACCTTTTGATCATTAAGGCTTGATAACAGTTTAAATCTTGTCTATATAGGGTTTAGAGCTGAAAGAGACCATAGAGGTCATTAGGTTCAACTCCATTTCACTAATGAAGAAACTGAGACCCATAAAGGTGGAATGATTTACCCAAAGTCACAGAGAATAGGCAACAATAAAGCTGGGATTTGGATCCAGATTTTCTGATTAAAAAAATTCAGGGGGCTTTCTTGTGTACTATGTTTCCCTATCACAAAAAAGACTTGATTTGGTTATTTAGAAATGGAATCCACTTTTTAAAAAAATTAGTCAAAATTAGTTGATTACCTCTGTTTGGGTATTGAGCTATCTGGTCCTTCCAATAATGGTGGGCAAGAAACGGCCAAGCTCTTCAGATCACAAGTTCAAGGAGCTCATTCCCAGCCCCAGGCACCATTATGCTACTCCAAAGGATCTGTGACTCATCGATGAGGGTACTCCATGGTTTACTGATGCAAGTATTCTTTCCAATGATATATCTGATTCATGCCTGCCCAACTTGTGAGACTCTCTTCTAGGTCTTCCCATAATTTTGGTGCAGGGGACCTCCCAATATGCCTTCTTACATTCTCTTACTAATATTGGGATATCAGTGGAGCACGCAGGCTACTCATTGATTATCCTGAGACTAGGTTTGACTTGAACTCCTCTTTTTGTGTTATGATGTAAACAGTAACTCAGATGTAAATAAAGTGAGGAAGGCTAAGACAATGTACTACTGTTATTGTTAGATCTGACTTAACCTTCCTAGAGCTCATGTCCTCATCTGTAAAAGGAGAGGAGTTAGCCTTGCTGATTTCTAATGTTCCTTCCAGCTCTAAATCTATGCTACTACATACCAAGCCCTGTTATAGGTGCTAGAGTTACAAAGACAAAAATGAAATTAGAACTTATATTCTATGCGGTTTGGAATTGGGAGCTATATGCACACAGTTATCTGACTATAAACTGTATAAAAAGCAAACAAAAAATAATTTCAGGAAAGTAGGAAAAGCACCCACAACTGAGGGACTCATGAATCATCACTAAACAGTATCATCTAAGAGAAAGCTTGTTTGGCTTCTGAGTAAACAGGAATTTCTTGGAGGGTGACTACTGGGGATGACCATCTATAGAAATGTCTATTTACCATTGTCAGCCAGCTTAGCCTCAAACCTCGATCACATTGATGCTAAGCTATGTCTGCATTTTAAAATTATTCTTCATTTTTTAGATTCCTCTATTAAAATGGTGATAGCTTCCAGATCTACACGTTCAGTGGCTATCTTTGGCTATCTTTCAGTTTTCCTGGATGCAGAATGGAAGGAAGAAAGGAAATAAGCATTTATTAAGGACCTACTATATACCCCAGGCACTGTGCTAAATGCTTACAAAGATGATCTTATTTGATCCTCTCCACAGCCCTGGAAAATAGGTAATATTATTTATCCCCATTTTACAACTGAAAATCGAAGCAGGCAGAGATGAAGTATCTTGCCCAGAGTCACACAGCCGGTAAGTGTCTGAGGCTGGATCTGAGCTCAGGGCTTCCTGACCCCAGGTCTAGCTAGCAGCTTCTGGTGGCACATTATGACCTCAAGTTTTGTTCATTCACTTGGTTAAGGCTTGAGACTGATTATGGCACCAGTAGTATCTAATAAATGTTTGAATACCAATATATAATTATGGTGTTTACACATGCATGTCTGGTGTCTGTGTGTTTCTAGGGCACAGTTATCAACACAGAACAACTAGATAACTGCCTCAAAGACTTTTGGTGATGTTTGTGAGCTGTCGACAAGTATTATTGATTGATTAATGAACTGAGATTTATAGGTTCCCCTGAGGACCAGAAACACATCCCACCACTGGCTGTGGTGTCTCTTGTTGGAGCTTCAAGCAGAGCTGCTCAGGATAGATAAAGTGTGACTGGAGCTACTGAGCAGTTTGGCTTCCTTCCTTTATTCTCAGAGACTGGCTCTGCCTTGAACTCATCTGTCTGCATCATGATGTAAACAGTAACTCAGATGTAAATTTGAAATTAAGTGAAGAAGTCTAAGAGAATACACTACTCACTCACTGCTCAGCAAGCCAGTGAAATCAAAATGTCCCAGCCAAGGACTTTTATTTCACTCCCCAGTAAACTTGACAATTTTTCTTTTCTCTGGGGGAAACTTGGAATTCAGCCCTAACTTTCAAAACCAGTTTACAGGCTTAGAAGTTTAGACATTCATTTTACAGATGAGAACACTGAGGTTGAGAGAAGTGAAGACAAATAATAAAGTTGTTAATGGCCAACTTTCTCCCCTATGTTATAGTCATTTCTGATACTAGACTTTTTCAAAGGTGGTCTGGGTGGGACATTCTCCATTTCCTTTTTTTTTTTTCCATCGAAGATCATATGGTGTATCACTAGTAAGAAAGACATAGGTAAGTATAGTATAAGTTCAGAATGATGGAAAACCACCCATCTATATCCCTGTCTCAGATATGTGAAATTCTGCACTTACCTCCCTAAGCTCACATATTATATACAAATTCCAGAAGAGGAGGTTAACAGACAAGCTCTTATCAGTCCTTTATATAGTATGAGTTAGTCTAGCATATGCTTTCCTTTGACAGTACAAAATCTGAGAGCAGAATACCTTGGTGGGAGAGGGTAGAGGAGATAAAGGAAAGGGAAGAGAGGACATAAGGGCACATGGGAAGGTGCTAAGTTCTCTAAAGAGGCAGATGAATGTTGAAAGACAAGAGATGAGGGCATTAGAATTTCATCTATTTCACATCTAAGCAGCCCTGGCTTGCTTAGAAACTTTATCAGCTAGACATTGTTCTAAGAGAACTAACTAAACTTGGAATGGGTTACCTTAAGAAAAAGTGAGTTCTCCATTAATGGTCTTCAAGTAGAGACTGAGGATTATTTATTAAAGATAATGTAGGGAGGCATCATGGTAGGTTTTGGCTTATACGACAACTAAAGCAGCTTTAAATTCTAATATTATATAACTATGTGCTATATATATATACAGGGTTTATGTATTAAATATTTACATTTATATAAATTTGCATATATTTATATTTATATAAATTTACATATATTATATAGTTATATTTATAAACATTTATAATTTATACTTACATTATCATTATATATAAATATATACACACATGCATGTATATGTATATATGTATCCATGTATATATATGAACAGGTACAAAGAGACAGAGATAGAAATGCTACAGATGCTATTCTTCCTACCTATATAGTCTTGAGTGACTCAGTCATTCACTTACTTCTCTGTAGTCAGGATATAGATTAGATTAGTTCTTGAGAGCACTAATAATAGAATTTCAGATTGTGAAAGAACTTCAGGGTCCATATGGTCTAATTCCTTAATTTTATATATGAGGAAACAGAAGCCTAGAGAGGTAGTGACTTTCTAAAAGTCATATAACTGGTTAGTGGTTTATAAATTCGGATTTATAAGGCCCAGTTTAGTGCATAATATCTCTTTTCCTCTCTGATTTTTTGTAATCTGGGAAGTCAATATGAGGTCTATACAGCTTAAGTGCAAATTAAACAAACATATCTTTCTAAGAGAATTAATGGTAAGTCTCCTCTGAAAGTAAGAAGGATGTCCAGCTGCCCTTGCTTCTGAAAGAGGAAAAAGATGGGAGGAAAAATCCCTCTTCTTGTGGAAAAAAAATTGCTATGCAATCTTTGGGATTTTCAAAGTACAGAAAGAGGAAAGGCTAAGTACTTCTTACAAAGATTTCAATCTGAGAGACTAAGGATTGCTGCTAGGCGTGGAAAGGAAGCTAATGTTTCTTTTGTGCCATGGATCCCTTTGGCAGTCTAGTGAAGCCTAGGGACCCCTTCTCAGGAAAAAAATGTTTTCAAATGCATAAAATGAAATATATAGGCTAACAAAGTAAACCAATTATATTGGAATAATAATCAAAAAATTTAAAAAAAGGTTCACAGACCAAAGGTGAAGAATTTTTCCCTTAAATGATGGCATTTTCCTTTCTAGATAAATGGCAGTACTCACCTCAGAATGTTCTAGCACATGCTTGCCCACCTCTATGGACACCTATGATCAACACCTTTGGCTAAAAGCAATTCTTAAAAGCAAGGAAGGGTCCTATGTTGTTGAAGTAGATTTTTTTGGAATAGTGGTAAAAGGAATGCTCACATCTTGGAGATCATGGATCCACTGTGGTGTTGAAATACAAACTGATGCTCTGGAAGGATATATTTTCTGGGAATCAGAAATGTGATTCAGCCTTGTCCAGTAGCATAGTTTTCAGACAGGGAGTTGGGAAGGCATGCAAGGTTAATTCTCAGTTAAGACTTAGGATCTGATTCTCCAGGGAGACCTAGAAACCTCTAAGATCTTACATTAATATGTAACCAAATTTTAAACTCATATTTCAGCAACAAAGAACAGTAAATAATGCATTGCTTCATGAAGATTTGCTTAGTTTGTTTACTTAAATTATTTATAGGTTATGTTGGGAATATACTTGGCTTGCTCTACTTCATTCACAGTAACATTCCATAAATATAACAGCAAGTAATAAAATAGCATCGATTCAGAAGTGAGATCATAGGTTCATATAATATCAAACATAAAAACTCTGTTACAATGATAAATACTAAATCTTTAAAATATCTTTAAAATATCATTGGCTTTTTACTGCCATTACTTATGCAGTACATATTTCAGAGGTTCACATTCAGTATTGCACTTTACACAAATGAATTATGTCCTGTTGCTTTTGGTGCAGAGTGAGCAGAATAGGCATTTTGTGCCTTGAAAATCATGATGCTAGGAGATCTCTATGCTGGTCTTAAGGGCACATCAAAAGATCTCCATGGGGAATGACCCTGGAAAGGGCTGAATGACAGAGGGTTCACATCTCCCATCCACAAACTTCTATTACACTTATAATTGGTGCTGTCCACTTCAGCACTTTATTGCGCTCTTCATTTTGTTTCTCCAATTAGGTTTTGAGGTACCTGAGGCTAGAGACAATGTGATGTGTTTCTTCATATCACTTATAGCACCTGACATATACATGAGATCATCAGCAAATACTTGTTAGTAAGATGATTACACTTGAAAGAATGGATCATTCCAAAGTTACAGGCCAAATGATGTTGAAATGAGAGAAATGATGCTAGAATGTGACCTTTTTCTATCACTCCATGTTCAGATCTTCACTAAGGTAATCTGTTGGTTCCTCATAGTGTGTAGGTAACCCCAAGTTCTCAAAGGCTATGACAGTGCAAAATAATGTCTACTAGGTACTACTGAGGGGTTAAGCCCCATTATATGAAAAAGAGATCAGAATTGGTCAGCTTGGTGTCTGATGGCTAAACTGTGAGTGATGGGATGATATTGCAAAGAGGCAGATTTAGGCTCCATATTATGGAAAACCTGCTCACAATCAAAGTTATCTGACTGTAAAATAGATTGATTTGTCCCTTTGATTCCACTGAAGGTCTTCAAGCAGAGGCCCAAGACTACTTGTCAATGATGTTGGTAGGCGTGGTGAAGTATGAGATGAACACCATGACCCCTGCACTCCTTTCTGACACCAAGACTGAGATTTTTGGATTTTCTGTTGTTTAAGCACTAGTCTATCAGCATGTATTTGTCAGGCTCTACTGTGTAGGTCAAGGGCTGTGAGAGATACAAAAAAAAAGTATACAGCATTGTTTCTAGCCTCAGACAGCTCAAAACCTATTGGAGAGATAAAATTAAGGATGTAATTAAGCAAAAAAAATTTGTGGTGTCACTTGTAAATGCTTTAGACATTTGGGGAAGGGAGATGGGTGTCCCTCTATTAATATTTTTATCATTCAAAATCCAGTGACTGGAAAGAGAAAAGGTTTTGAGTAACTGTAGTCAATACTTGATTATTCCCAGTAATGGAAGGGAGAAGACCTTCACAGCAGCTCTCACATCCGTCCTCTTCTCTCTACTTACACAGCTATAGCCCTCTCTCCTGGCATGTGCAGGAAGCCTCCTAATAGCTATCCCTGCCTCAGGTAGGAGCCATTTCTCATCCACCATCCATACCTTAGGGACATTCCTAAAGCATAGATCTGATCAAGTCACTCTCCTCTTTTAGAAGGATTAGTGGCTTCCTATTGTTCCCAGAATACTGTGCAAACTCCACTGTTTGACATTTAAAGTCCTTCATGATCTAACTCTAGTCTATTTCTGTGCCTGATTACACATTACTGTCCCTCAGGCAACTTAAATTCCAGCCATACTAGTCTATTTGCTGTTACCACACCCAACATTCCATTTCTTTCCTCTATATACTTAAACAGAATGTCCTCCATGCCTAGAATGCTCCCCTTGTTCACCTTCTATGGTCAACCTTTGCTGGTGCACTCCAGCCATTACTCTTCAAATTATGTTAGGATCACAGGATTACAGTTTTTGAGCTTCAGGAGAACTTTGGAGATCATTCAGTCTAACCAGATGAGGAAATCAAGGTGCATTGACTTGCCTAAAGTCACAATTTGAATCTAGGTTCCCTGGCTCCACATCTAACCTTTTTTCTATCATATTACATTGTTCCTTCATACTTGACTTTTCTGTACCTGGATCCATGCCAGGCAAATTGAATTGCTTCCATCTGGATTGTCTTAGGAAGATTCTGAAGATTACCTGGCAAGATAAGGTACTGAACACTGAGATTCTCTCTCCAACTGAACTGCCAAACATTCAAACTCTACTGCAGAAAGTACAATTTCATGGGCTGGTCATGTAGCCTGAATGTCAGCCATTCATTTACCTAAAAGACTACTTTACTGAGAACTCACACAAGGCAGGTGCTCACATGGAGGTCAGAAAAAGTGATACAAGGGCACTCTCAAGGTCTCTCTGAAGAACTTCAGTATTGATTGTGAAATATGGGACATGCTGGCGCAGGACTGTCCAGCATCATGTACCTGTATCCAAGAAGGCACTGTGCTCTATGAGCAATGTGGAATCGCATTAGCTCAAAAGAAACATGAGATGTACAAATTTAGAGATATCTCCATTCCAAGTGTCTATATGGTCTATTTGTGCCTAACCTGTGGTAGAGTCTCCCATGCTCACAGTGGTCTGATCAACCCCAGTGGGAAATGCTGTATGTTGGCCCTGACATAGTGTTGCCATTTTGGGCCTCTTTGAATATGAAGGATGACAACCATGCATGTATCCTCCAATAGAATTTAAACCCCCTAACCATAGGATAATAGATTTAAAGCTAAAAGGGATATTACAGGCTGAATCAAATCCCCATTATTTCATAGATAAGGGAACTGAGTCACAGGAAGTTTCAGTGACTTTCCCTGGGGCATGTAGTGGGTGTCTGAGGTAGGATTTGCACTCAGGTCTTTCTGACTCTTAGTCCAGAGTCTATCCACCATACCACCTCAGCATAGATGGTATTTCCTTTTGATCATCATATGATCAACATCTAACACAGTTTCTTGAACCTAACAGACACTTAGATGCTTGTGAATATATTTTCGAACATACTCAATGCAGAAATTTGTTTTCACTTGATAATGTATTTTACTTTAAAAAAGGCTTTTGTTTTTCTTTTCCCAAGGTGCAAGGTAGATGAGAGAGAGAGAAACAACATTTTTTGTTAATTAAAAACATTTTTAAATATGGGAAAAAACAAAAAAAGTCTATTGAATTATTGAACTGAATTTCCCAAAGAGTTAAAGCCAAATAATTGAGAGCCTAGAAACCAGGTTTTCTGACCACCAAACTGGTACTCCATGATACCACCTATGCTTGGGTCTCCTAACCCCTAGAATGAAATTCATTTTCCACCATACCATGCTGCCTCTAAAGAGAGATGGATAAGAAGTAGGAGGAGGAGAGACTGGGCCAGGACCAACAGACATGAGCCAGAAGCTTGAGGTTTGCCCGAGAAGGAACATAAGGCCATTCCCAGGTATCACTGTCATATCATGCTGGTCTGGATAGTTTACATTCAGGCTGATGCTCCCCACAGAACTGAGAACTTACCCAATCGGGTAGGAAGGCCTTGGCTCCAAACCAGATATCATGATATATGAGGATAAGTTAAGAGCCAGGTCTCAGCCCCTATCACCCCTAACCCACACTTTGTTAAAAAGAGGCTTCTATAGTCTCATGAAAATGCTAGGAAAAAAAGAAAACAGCTCCCAACTCAGCCACCAAACCCTGCAGATGCCTTGCAAACGATGGTAATGATGATAACCGGTTCTTCATTTGCCTATCTGCTTCTCTTTCAGTCCTGGAACTATATACACCATGTCAAAGGACTAATAACTCCTGCTATGTGATGCCACAAGATGTGATATTTATGTGTCCCTTGCCTATTTCACAAAGAGCTAATGAATGTCTGCAAAAACTCTTTGAGATCCTCAGGTGAAAGGTACAATGAAAAGTGCAAAGCATCATTATTGTTATTAGAATATAATAGACAGCTTGGAATGATAGGTGATAAGAATAATTGACAGGGTATTTAAAGAAGTGCTAGAAATCACCCAGACATCCACTCAGATACTGCAGCCACATTAGCATCCACATTACATATATTACACTGTTTCCTTGACACCCATTCCAATAACCATATAATTCACACATTAAATCATCACTTGTGGGGAGCGGCTGAGCGGCTGCCGCTGAGTTCTCTCAGGGCTATAGCAATAGTGACACAGGGAAGGTAGCAAGCATTCTGAGATCTACTGTGAGGGATGAAAAGTACTATAGATGGGGAGGGCAATTCAAGAAATTAAATGGCACCGCCCAAGTTGGAAAGTGGAGATTGGAAGGATGGAAAATGGTAATGACAAAGCGTGAAGAAAAAATGGTCCAGGAAAATCTGGAAATCAGGGGGAACCCTTAAAAAAGTAGTTGGCCATGGGCTGGTATGCTTTATTCCAGTTTTATGGTTGCTATTGCCACAGTCATTGACCTCTAGCCTGACTCTTCACCCAATTGAACCTTTCTTTGTAACATCATCATCATCATCATCATCATCATCGTCATCATCATCATCGTCATCATCGTCGTCATCATCATCATCGTCATCGTCATCATCATCATCACGGTCATCATCATCGTCATCATCATCATTGTCATCATCATCATCATCGTTTTCCTCTCCTGAGATGAAGTTTCCTGTTTAGTTCTTCAGTAAGGAGATTATTCTTTAAAATTCATTAGAATAAGATTGCTTTTTAGTAATGATACTACTCCTTACTTTAGTTCTCTTAATTCTGCTTTTTTTCCCCACATCGTATCACTTAATATAAATTCTCTCCAGTTTCTTATATTTGTCGTTTTTATGCTTTGATGTTACATAGTATTCATATGCCACAATTCTTCAATAATCTTCTCCCCAAAGGAAATCCATTCATACCCCCTCTGCAGGGTTTTTGTTGTTGTTGTTATTACAAAGGATGTTACTATGACTATTTTGCTATGTATATAGGACTTTCTGTCACTTATCTTGGGCTTTATGGCTCTAAAAGAGGAGAACAGTCTTTTGAATCTCCTTCTAACATTTACTCATGAGGAAGAATAGTTTTAGGCCAATGGTTCTCAAAATGAGATCTGGGGACTCTGGTAGTCTTCTAGGGTTGCTCAGAAGACATTATATCTTGAAGCATTCATTGTTAAAATATTTCCATTCTGTATTTTAAAAGGTTTTGTTTTCTGATGAAGTCATAATTTTCAATTCAACAAATGTGCATTGGGTGTTTATTGGATGCCAGGCATTGTGGAAGGTAACAAGGGAGACTCAAAGATAAATAGAATTCAGTCATACCCTCAAGTAGCTTATACTCTAGTAGGAAAGAGAAGACATACTATTAATAGCACATATTTATATGATGTTTTAAGGCTTACAAAGGTCTCCAAGGGGCATCAATCAGTCAATAAACATTTATCAAGTGCCTACTATGTATCAAGCACTGTGTTAAGTTCCAGGGATGCAAAAAGAGGCAAAAGACAGTCCCTGCCCTCAAGGAACTTGCAGTCTAATGGTGGAGACAACATGTAAACAAAAATAGCCCAAGTAAGCTATATACAGGATGAATAGGAAATAATTGACAAAGAGAAGCTCCTGGAATTAAGAGAGGGTGGGGAAGGCTTCATGTGGGAGGTGGGATTTTAGTAAAGACTTAAAGAAATCCAGGGAAGCCAGCAGGCTTTAAATCCTATATCCTTGTGGACCTTTATGTACCTCAGTTTCCTTCTGAGTAAAATAGGCATTAAAAATACCCTGTACGTGTTGCAGAATTTCTGTGATCAAAGTGCTTGTAAACTACAAAACACTCTATCTATCTATCTGTCTATGTGAACTAATGATGAAAGTTGTGTGCCTCCTAGGCTACCAAATCTAATGTCATCATTTAGTAAATTAAGAAACTGAAACCCCACTGAGGGAAAGAGGGAGTTGCTATTACTTATCCCCACTTTATAGATGCAGAAACTAGACAGGAAGAGATTAAACGACTTGTGATTGATCACAAACCAGTAAGAATCTGAGGCTGGATTTGAACTCAGCTTTTCCTGACTCCAGGCCTGATGCTCTATTATCTACCACACTGCGCTATCTTTAGCTTGACATCATCAAAGAATAGCGAGATAAGAAGGGAAGATCTGTCATCTGGAAAGAACAAAGGATGATAAGCTGGGAGTCAGAGTGCTCCCCCGAAGGATGCCCTTGTGCTGGTGGGAGAAAGCAAGGAAGGCCTTGAGCATGTTATGTTTAAATCTTGTAGAGAACTTTTCGAAGAACTTGGATATAACAATTAGCACATGGAATGATTGAATAAGGATCCAAAAAGATCATGTTAGAACTATAAGCCTAACCAAGTATGATGAAACTTATTAGGGATAAATGTAAAGTCCCTCACTCGGGGTCCAAAAATTAATTTCATAAGTGAAGGAAGGGCTGAGCACTGCAGGACAACTATTTGTGGGGAAAATAAGGGAGGCAGTTAGACATCATAGTGTATATGGTAATGGATTTGGATTCAGTAAGATGTGAGTTCAAATCCTGCCCCAGACACTTATGAGCAGTGTGACCCTATGCAAATAAGTCATTTAACCTTTCTGCACCTCAGCTTCCTCATTTGTAAAATGAGGGAGCTAGGCCCAAGACTAACATTAAAGTTATCTTCCAGATCTAAGGCTATGATTCTAGTGGCTATAACTCTATGATTTAAAAGCTATTTAATTCTAAGATACACAAGCATAATTCTATGATTTCAGTAGGCTGCATGCTCAACATGAATCAAAAGTGCAACCCAACAGAAGAAAAAGTAAATATAACATCGGGCTGTTTGGGAAAGCAGTGGCTAGGATGAGGGAGGTGACAGCCCCAACTTTATACCATCCTTGTCAGACCACATTTGGATTATTGAGTCCAACTCTGGGCACCATATTAGGAAAGCTTGATATTTTGAGATTCTGTATTTACAGAATGGTGATCAAAGAAGAAATATTGCAAGCAAGACTGAAATGGGGTCCAGGAAACATCCATCCAAATTAGGTGTATTTCTGGACACAAGATGAATACAGAGTGAAACAAAGAAACATGCCCATTGAACATAAATGTAGGAGGAATAAGGGGCATAGGATCAGAGAAGTAAAGAGACCTTTTCAGTTCCAAGAATGGAAACATCTTATGCAAGAGATGGGTCTCGATAAGGGAACAATAGCTGACTATAGTCAAACCCAGTACATCAGAAAGAAACTACTGAGACACCAGGAAAGAGCTATTAAGCATTGTTAAAGCAATTGATCGCTTCCATCATTACTTGTATGGAAGGCATTTCACAATCAGGAGTTATCAAGTCCTGATTACAAGGCCTACAGAAATTCTTAAATCCAGGGAATAAATTGGCCAAATGATTACCCAAACTATAAGACTATCATTTCCAAATTGAACAGTGGCAGAGTAAAGAAGAATCATAATGTACATACATTATCCTGGCACCCTGTGTTGGAAAAATGTTTGCAAGTCCGACATTAGGCAAGAAGAGAAAGAAATAAATAGCCAAACAGATCAGTTTGTTTCTGTCCTAGAATAGCCAAGATTTGTATAGCCAAAAGGATAGAGACACTTCTATTCCCCCAACAGAAAGTTTCTAAATGATTTCACGTGACAGCTCCAGCAAAGCCAAACAGAAAGAGACAAAAGATCCCTTTGTAGTAAGCTGGAGTGGATAAAAATTGATAGGAAAAGCATTTCAGGGAAGTAGTGGGCCCAGAGTGTGTCATTATTGGGTTACCATTAAACACTGCAGGACAAAATACAAATGCAACCTATGATCTTTCATATTAGAGACATTTCTGTTCTGGAGTGACATCTGAATGATTAGCATACAAAGTACCAAGTACCTGCTACTTTTAAAAGTGGAAAGTTTGGCCTTTTCCCAGTCCCAGGATTTCTGTTCTAGCTGTCAAGATGGTTTTCGGTCAGCTACTTCTCTTCCAAATATACTTTCTATCAAAATGAAGCACTCAGATATATCAAAAAGTATAGATCTCAAATGGAATTCTAAAAAGTGAAATTGGAGAAATGTTTTAAAATTCAATAAAGCACCTTGGGCTCGTAGTTTATACTTTCCTATAATTTATTCTTTTCTTCAGGAATCCACTGATATTCTTGTTGTTGTTATTGCTAATGTTATGATTAGAATGATAGAATCTCAGACTCGTTAGAGGTCACTTAGTCCAATCTAAAGCAAGAATCTGTTCTTTAACATTCTAGAAAAATAGTTATCCAGTCTTCACTTGAATACTTCCATTGATAGGAAACTCACCATCTCTTTGTGCAGCTCTTTCATTTTTGTACGACTCTAATTGTTAGAAAGCTCTACTTGATGTACTTTCAGGTGTTTTTGGTTTTGCTTTGTTTCTAGGGTTTTTGTTCAGTATCTTTTGGGTCAAAGCAAAATTACAATAATGATAATAATAATAACTGTATATACTCTTAATATGTGCCAGGCACTGTGCTTTTAAACACTTTACAATTACTATCCCACTTGATGCTCATAACCTTGTAAAAGGGAAGTGCTATTACTATCCCCATTTTTATAGATGAAACCAGGTCTGACCCCTCTCCCACAAAATACAAGTTCTATGATGAACACATGTAGCAAATAGCAAAGAAACCCATTTATCTGTTTGTTTGTTTTGCTTCTTGGATGGGGAATGCAGGTGATTGGGGTTAAGTGACTTGCCCAAGGTCTCACGACTAGTAAGTGTTAAGTGTCGGAGGCTGGATTTGAACTCAGGTCCTCCTGACTCCAAGGCTGATGCTCTATTCACTGTGCCACCTAGCCTCCCCGAAACTCATTTATCTGAACTGTAGAAAAATTATTAAAAATTAATTTCATTAGGTTTTCATAAAAAATAGCCAATTGCCAACCTATAGTCATTACCATTACCAATTCGATTGAACAAAGATTTATTAAGTGACTTGCTTAGGGTCATACAACTAGTACTAGTTTGAGACTGGATTTGAACTCAGATCTTCACTCCAGGCATGATGTCTTATCCACTGTTTACATTAAATAATAATTATTATAGTTCTTTATATTAAATTGCTCTCTACCTATCATTAATAACTATTGGTCCTACTTTTGGACTTTGGGACATAGAAAACTAGACATATTGCTATCTTACAAATATAAAGATTATATCCTTTGCTGGTTTTTTTTAAAGCTAGTTAAGTGTCAAATGTCTGAGGCAGGATTTGAACTCAGGTCCTCCTGACTTCAGGGCAGTGCTCTATTCACTATACCACCTAGCTGCACCTGAATCTTCTTTTCTCTAGGTTCATCATCCTCAGTTTCAATTAATCCTTACATGGTATGGTTTCAAGTTACTCTAGTCCCTCTCTTCTGATCATGCTCCTATAGGTCAACATTCTTCTTAAGATATTATATTAAGGGGGCAGGTAGGTGGTGCAGTGGATAAAGCACTGGCCTTCGAGTCAGGAGGACCTGAGTTCAAATCTAAGTTCAGACATTAGCTAGCTGTGTGATCTTGGGCAAGTCACTCAACCTTGATTTCCTCATCTATCTATACACATACACACATTTATATGAAAACAAAGCCCCAACTACAGTCTGACTAGGATAGTATACACAGCAGGCAAGGCTATCATTTTCTCTGTTATGGACAGGATGTTTCTATCCAGTCAGTTAAATATTGTTAGTATCATCTACAATCATTATGCAAACACTGAACTAACAGTTTAGTCTTGGATGCTTGTCTTCATGGTTTGAGTTGACTCTCATGCAGAGCTCCAGGTCTGACTAAACAATATGACAGAGAGATCATTGAATTCTGGGGATCTGACTACCCATGTGACTTTGGGCTAGCCTCATTTATAAAATTAGGAATTTGGATTGATGACTTTGGAGGTCCTTTCTACTTCTAAATCTATGAATCTATTAGCCTCTGGCTTATTCTTAGCACTCCCCCAGAGTTTTTCAGTTCCCTTGCAAGTAAACAAGATTACCAAGGCAAGTAACACTGAACAAATATTTGTAGAAGGCCCCACATGTATCGAGGCCCATGTGCTGCTATGGATTGGCCCCTTGGGTAGAATGCAGGGCTGTGGTAGAGCTTGAAGGAAGGTAGAATAGACATCTCTAGCCTCTTTTTCTCCTACCCTTCTCTAAGGGAGACTTTAATTCCTGCCATGAGGGTAACAGGAGGTTGGGATCAGAGGTCACTCTGCTCTCCTCAGAAAGAGGGGGTACTGGGCTAGAATAATAGTTATCAGCTCCCTTAAATATTATTAATGTACAGAATATGATTTTCAGATTTAAGCTAAACTTCTAATCACTCTATGATTGGGGGAAGGAAGACCCTAACGTTTATATATGATCCCTTTCCCACAAAATACCAGTTCTATAATGAACACATGTAACAAATAGCAAAGAAACCAGTTTTTCTGACAAAAATCAGGGAAGGTAGACATAGGAGGATATCTACCCGACAACAGAGAGTGAAGGAAATCCCACTGGGAGCGAGGTAACTCAGTTCAACGAAGAAGAGAGTCCTCCATCTCTCCCAAGGGGAAAAACCCCCTGCAGTCTCTAATGTAGCAAGCTGGGGAGAGTCACTCTGCTCTGCTGTCTTATCCCATCCCCTTCCTCAGGGAAATGTTATGGATGTGATGGCCAGGATTGCCCCTTCTTTTGTTAGTCAAAACCACTGCCCTGTATTAGGCACCTAAGACTCCTTAGGTGACTGTGAAAACCTGCTGGCTTGCTGATCTCCAGGAAGGGTTCCTAGTCCTCATTCCTAACCAAGTTAGGGTGGTGGAGTGCTGTTCACCCCTTCTAGAATACCTGTTGTCAGGACACTTGAGTTCAAATCCTGCCTCAGTTACTTATTAGCTGTGTGACCTTGGACAAGTCTGTTACCCTTTGTTGCCTCAGTTTCCTCATTAGAAAATGTGGATAATAATGACATGTAATTCCCAGGGTTGGGGCAAAGATCAAATGAGATATTTGCAAAGCACTTAGCACAGTGCCTGGCACATAGTAGACATTCTATAAATGCTAGCTATCATCATAGTCATCACCACCACCATCATCATCATCATCAACAGATTGGAAGCAGAGAGCCCCCAGCATGATTTGCATGTCCCTCTGAGGGCTTTTTGAAGCTGGCAGTAGGGGAATCGTTGGTACCATTTTCTAATTTCTTTTCCAGTTCTTGTCATCTCCCTCCCTACCCAAGACCAAGCCATGCAAATTATCCTGAGACTAGGAGAAGCTCCTAGAAAGCATGAGAAAAGGCAGAGGATAGAGGGCAAGGCTGCATGCTGTTTGTTGCTGAGACTGCCAAATCTGATATATCGCCAAAGGTCACCATCCCGTTACATTAGTAATGGGTATGGAGTGGGGGTGGGGTGGGGTGATGTGCATTGGAAATTCTGCCCATATATAGCTTAGGAATCTGCACTTGTCATTAGCTTACCTTCCTTTGACTCCTCTGGGCTTAACATAGTGACTGGCACAGAGTAAGCAATTAAAAGTGTTTATTGATTTATCGAATGATTGACCGACTTTAGACAGACTGGATTGCCCTGGTCAGGATATCATCCTTCAAGGGAGTCACAGTAAAGCGATGGAGACAATGGGAGTTGGCAACAGGGCAGAAAAGGTTCTGAGAAACTTGTAGTCCCTTAGCTGTGTTAGCTTTCCCTTCAAATACTAAATGAGATCATATTTGTAAAGTGCTTAGCGTATAATACGCACATTATAAATGCTTATTCCCTCTTTTGAAATCTAAGGAAGCCCATGGAGTCCTCAGAATATTGTTTTTATATGCATAAAATACATCCTATTACAAAGGAAACTAATTATATTGACATACAATTATCAAAATATTCTTCCCTTCCCTTCTCTTCCCTTTTTTCTCCTCCAACACTATCACATATAGGACTGCGATACTTCTAGGGAAGGCAGTCAGGAGCTTATGGGACTTATCTTTGTTCTCCCAGATATCTCTGGTGGTTGGTAGATTTTGCGGTGCTGTAGCACTAAGGCATGAAGTACATCCTGTGGTGTTCTGGCAAGTGTTTAACAATCAGCTCTCCAGAAAAATAAGTACACAGGACATCATTTAAAGTTTAATCTGCATTATGAACATTTTCTCCCTCACCTTCTTGAGTCTAGAAATCAACAGAATAATAAATCAAGCCCTGATTTGTAGCCTTTGCCCATTTCTGAAATATAAATGCTCACACTGAAAATTTAACAGTCAGTTCTCAAGAGCTGGCTCTAACACACTTGTACCCAAGAAGAAATCTGATCAATGATGATATATCCTGAGACATATATAATCCTCCATTACTGACCTCAGTCTTCTGTACCTGTACCTGGGAGCTATTTCCAGCACTGGATATCTCTACGACAACATCAACTTTGGCTACTACATCCCATAATTGACTCATTTGGAGATTACGGTTTCCTGATATATACCATGTTTTTCTAACTCCCCCCCCCCCATCATCTACCTAGCTCAGCTCCCTTTCTTTATGCTTGAGATAATTTGTGTTGGATTCCTTCTAGATGGAAAAGAATTCGGTCTTGCTGGGAAGTCCCCATGGATCTGGGCAATTTTTTAGTTCTAACAATTTCTCAGAAATGTTTGGTAAATATCTTCCTTTCCAGTAGTAGAAGAACTAGTTCTGAAGATCAGATAGAAGTTCTTACCCAAGTTACTTAGGAGTGTTTAGCAGGATAATAATGTGTTAACTTAAGTAAATCCTCACTTCCCTAGGTCTCCAAAGAGTCAGCACCTGACAGTCAGTATTGTTCAAGTCCTGATGCTCAAGCGTTCATTGAAAAGGGGCTGTCATAATCTGTTCCTTTTGAAATTGCTGTTGTAGCAGGAAAGGGAAAGTGTAATGGCCACTTGATTTTCAATATGCTGCTTATATCATCATCATCATCATCACTGATAATAAAGAAAAACAAGCAATAGCCTGACTTTATTTATGCTATTTATACTTATCTCATTATTTACGGTATCACCCTAGGAAAGATGGAAATTTACTGTTGATAATAGAGATTTTTCTTGAGAGAGAAGGCTGGTATAATAGAGAGGATGGAAGATGGAGTCAGATCTGAGTTCAATTCCTGCCTCTGACCTTGGTGAGCAGTGGGACCATGGGAAAGGACCATTTGTCCTTTCAGAATCTCAGGCAACTGGTGTAGTCTGTGTTATAGTGCATGGGTTTTTAACCTGAGGCTCATGGACATGTTTTTAAAAAATATTTTGACAACTGTATGTCAATATAATTAGCTTCCTTTGTAATATCACGTACTTTTGCATTCAAAAACAATATTCTGAGAAGTCCATATGCTTCCCTAGATTGCAAGAGGGGTCCATGACACAAAAAAGGTTATCACACCTATACTAGTATGATAGGACCACTGTTTACCAGTGTTCTAGCCTCTGTCCTTCCTCATCCAACTTGGATAGGCTATTTCCCCCTGAAAGTATACTGGAGACTTTGTTGGCTGGGGGAATGTAAGCTATACTTTGGGCCATATTGATGTGACTTCCTGATGCTCTAAGAGTGTCAAAAGATCTGCCTGCGTGAGATGAGGCTCTTCCATCATAATGGACATCCCAAGACATCCTGCCCGCTGACCATTCTTATACACTGCCAAGATTTCCATATGTAGATGAGGAGGGTCCCTATTTACCCATGACAAGTGATAGAGTCTCCTTGTTGAATATATTTTCTATGGCACAATTATACAAACCACATCTGATTAACTGTTGAATGACCTTCAAGTTGCTTATTTTTTCCAGCAACAAACTTGAAGACATTATGGTGCTTGTCAGACTCACCCTTAATACTGGGCATGGAACAATGAATAATTACTATGATTTTTAGCACCAAATTCATCATTTGGTGCTAAAACTATGAAAGTAGAAAAACAAAAGATTGGATCAGATTCTCTAGAGGTCATCTTCCTGCTTCTGGGCAACAAATGCTGATTTTCATCAAACCATTCTAAGACTGATATGGACTTATTCTAAGACAAATAATATAGATTTAGGACTGGAAGGGATTGCATTTTACAGATTCAAAACAACAAAATCTGAGTCCCAGAGATGGTGAATGGCTTGCCCAAGGTTATAGTTAGAAGGTGTCAGGACTGGACTTCAAACTCAAGTCCTCTGACCTCAAATTCAGCACTCTTCTCATTATGTCATGCTGCTCTCGGTTAATCAATCCATCATCATAGTTGTACAATCTGATAAAAAAGGATGGTATGAGTTCAACTCTGTACTCCAATTTATGAAAAAGACAGAGTTTTATAAACATGAAGTAAAACTATGAAAAACGGGCAGTAAAGTGGTACAGTGGATAGAGCGCTAGACCTGGAGTCAGGAAGACCTGAGTTCAAATCCAGTCTCAGACACTCACTAGCTGTGTGACCCTGGGCAAGTCACTTAACCCTGTTTCCCTCCATTTCCTCATTTGTAAAATGAGCTGGAGAAAGAAATGGCAAACAACACATATCTTTGCCAAGAAAACCCCTAATGGAGTCATGAATAGTCAGACATAAATAAAATGACAGAACAACAGAAACTACAAAGTAATGAGACTGATTCCATAATGGTGCTCAGCGTGCTAGACTCCAACTCACAAACAGGTTTTGAAAACCATCAAATGGTCTTCAGATGAAAGACTAGCTTTATGTCAAAAAGGCTTCAAAACACTCTTAGGTTCTGGAAAGTCCAAAGAAGATTTACAGAGAGCACTATATCAGAACATTTTAGGGTCTGGAAAGGAATAGCTTAGCTCCAAAAAGATTTACAGAGAGTAATCAGAACGTTTTATTTCATCGATGTAAAAACTGCCTAGGTTTATTCCTTTCTTGTAATTTTTGAATTCTTTTACCTAATGAGTTCTATTCTTATATTTTTTTTCTGACCAATTGAATAAACAGTTTGATTCAATTCATTTTAATTCAGTTCAACCACTTTTTGCTGAAGTCTACTATAATGTAGTTTGGGGCCAAATATCATTTGGTAATAATAATGTTAGTTGTTTCATTCAAAAATTTAAAAAACCCAATAAATACTTACAGAGCTCCTGCTATGTGCAAGACATTGTGGAAGCCACTTGAAAAGTAACCATTTGGTGTGATTAAATGGTAATGCAAGAGAACAATACAAATGATACAATCTCAGAGGCAGAAAAGACCATAAAGCAATCCTAGTCCAATACATCCCTGAACAAGACTCCTGTCTATACCATATTCAACAAGTGGTCGTTCATTCTTTGCTAGTCAGTGAAAACCCATTACTTCTCAAGGTAAATCGCTCTGCTTTTTGGTTGTCTCAATTTAGAATTTTTCCCTTAACTTAAGCCTAAACCTGCCTCCTTGTGATGTCTACTGTTTTCTTTGCCTCGTTGCTCTCTAGAATCCAAAAGAGTAAATATGTAAGAGTCCTTTGAATACTATCATAATCCCTTATGCCTTCTATTTTCCCTCTGTCTTTCAGTTTATCTTCATATGGCATGATACAGATGTACTTCATACTAGTTCCTCCTCTGGATAGTCTCTCACTCAATCATGATTCTTCCTAAAATGTGGTATCCAGAACGAACATAATACTCCAGGTGTCATCTTACTAGGGTGAAATACAGTGAGACCTCCTTAGCTTTGTATATTGTACCTGCGATCACATTAATTTTCCTGGCTGACATATTACACTGATGACTCATACCTGGTTTGCTGTCATCCAAGATCCCTAGATCTTTTCAGAAAAAAAAACAACAAAACTTTTGTCTTGCTCTGTCTCCCCTATCTTGTGCTTGGGAATTTGATTTTTTTTAACCCAAGTAAAGGTTTTATATTTATGTTTGCTAAATTGAATCATAATTGGATTTTGTCTAATATCCTAGCCTGTCAAGACCTTTTTGGATCCTGACTATAACATCCAAAGTGTTAGGTATTCCTCTCAGCCTCGTATTATCTGCAAATGTGATAAAAATGCCATTTAATACCTTTATCTAAATCATTGATAAAATGGTAAAAATCACAGGGCAAGGCACAGGTCCCTGATCTTTTCCTCTCCTAGGGACCTTCTTCCAAACTGATATCAAATTAGGAATGGTTACTCTTAGGGTATAGCTAGCTTGTTTATGAAATCCCCCTAACTGTATTATCTTCTAGGCTACATTTCTTCATCATTCCCAAAGAGAAGTATTAAAGACTTTGTCAGATGCTTTGCTAAAATCCAGGTGCAGCATTCTCATGATCCACTAGCCTAGTGACTCTGTCAAGAAAAGAAGTAAGATTAGTCAGACATAATGTTAGTTATCTCATTAGATTTGTCAGCCACACTGTCTCTCTGTGACCCCCACTTCCTTTTCTAGCCATTCATTGTCATTCCCTTAATAATTTGTTCTGGAGCATGAATTCTTAATCTTTTTTGATGTGTCATTGGCCCCTTAAGCAGTCTGGTGAAGCCTATAGGACCCTTCTCAGAATAATGTTTGTTGTTTTTACATGGAACTGAGAAATAATTTCTATACAGAGGGTATAGAAATTGATCTTAACATACAGAAAAATAGAAGAGGGAAGGGATAAGAGAAGGTGGAAGTGATAGAAGGGAGGGCAGAATGGGGGAAGGGGTACTCAGAAGCAAAACACTTTTGAGGAGGGCCAGGGTAAAAGGAGGGATGGGGATGGAGGAATAGGATGGAGGGAAGTACAGTTAGCAACAGTAACTGTGAAAAAAATTTTGAAGCAAATTTCTCTAATAAAGGCCTCATTTCTCTAACATATAGAAAACTGTGTCAAATTTATAAAAATAACAGCCATTTCCCAATTGATAAATGATCAAAATACATGATCAGTTTTCAGATGAAATAATTAAAACTGTCTATAGCCATATGAAAAAATATTCGAACTCACTATTATTTGAAGAAATTCAAGTTAAAACAATTCTGAGGTACTACCTCATACCTATCAGATAAAACAATAAGACAGAAAAGGTAAATGACAAATGTTTGAGGGGATGTGGGAAAAACAAGACATTAATATATTGTTGTCAGAATTATGAATAGATTAAACCATTCTAGAGAGCAATCTGGAACTATGCCCAATGGGCTATGAAAGCATGACATAGTAATACCTCTACTAGATCTGTATCCCAAGAGAGATAAAAAACAAAAAGCAAAAGGACCTATATGTACCATAATATTTATAGCGACTCTTGTCTGGGGGTAAAGAACTGGAAATTGAATGGATACATATCAATTGGGGAATGACTGAATAAGTTATGGTATGTAACTGAGATGGAATACTATTATACTATAAGAAATTTTGAGCAGGATGCTCTCAGAAAAGCCTAGAAAGACTTACATGGGTTGATGCAAAGTGAAATATAATGGGTACAAAGTAACAACAATATTATAGGATGGTCATTTGTGAATGACTTAGCTATTCTCACCAATACAACGATCCGATCCGTGACAGCTCTGAAGGACTTAAGATGAAAAATGCTAACCCTCCCCGGAGTGAGAACCAATGGTGTCTGAAGACAGATTGAAGCAACCTTTGAGATTTGTTTCCTTTCTTTTTTCACTTTCTTTTTCCTGATTTTTTATCTCTATGTTTTCTTTAACGACATGACTATTATGGATATGTTTTGCATGACTACACATATACAACCTAAATAGAACTGCTTGCCTTCTCATAGAAGTGGAGTGGGGATAGAGGAAGGGAGAGAATTTGGAACTCTAAGTTTTTACAACGAATGTTAAAAATTGTTGTTTGCAGGTAACTGGGGAGAAATTAAATACTAAATAAATACAAAAAAAGAATAATGCTTTGATAATTGAATGATACATTTTAGTGAGAAGTTAGTGAAAATAAATATATAATTTTTTTTCCATTCAAGTTAACAGGTTCCTCAAAATCTATCCATTGATACAGATTCCAGATTAAGAACCCCTGTTCTAGAGTTTTGCCAGGAATTTGAAAGTAAGTTCTTGGGCCTATAATTCTATTCTCTTTCCTTTTTTGAAAATTGGATTAGAATCTGCCTTTATTCAATGCTCCACTGAAAAATCACTGATAGTAGTTCATCAATCACATCCACCAGCCCTTTCAGAGCTGGCAGACAGTATATGATTAAGTAAGTGCCAGACATCACCCCCTTCCCCGATTCTCCCTTACAAGTTTCACAGGGTATCCAGGGAGGAGCTGCACAGAAGTGGAAATTCCCTTTCTATTTCAGTCTGGATTTCAACTAGCTTCAGCTAGAGAAGGGTGCAAGTGTGGAAGGGCATATGTTCAGTGGCAAGTGCTAATGAAGTGATGTATCTGAAAACAGAAGGCCTGAGAGGTGGCTGGGCCCTGCCTCTGGCATTTTCAAACCTTCATGGCCTTTAGTCTCCTCTGTAAAACAGGGATCATCATATACCTCATGGAGCTAATGGGAATAAAGCAGACTGAAAAAAAGAGAAGGAAAGTCAGGTTCAACCACAACACAACACATGCACAAGGACCCTAAGTGAGAAGGAAATAAATATTTAAATAAATATTACCTACTCTGTTTCAGGCACTGTACAAATATTATCTCATTTGATCCTTACGATAACCCTGCAGAGTAAGAGCTATTATTGTGTCCATTTTATGGATTTGTAACTGAGGCAATTAAGTGACTTGTCCAGAGTCACACAGATGGATACATTATCTAAGCCTGTCTTTGAACTCAGGTTTATCCTAACCTGAGACCCAGTGCTCTGTCCACTGTACCACCTCTTTGCCTCTAGGCAAGAGAGGTGTCGATTACTAAGGCATACTATTCATAGGGATAGTTCAGTCTCTTCAGTCTCTTCAGGACAGGGAAGCAAAATAAGGCATGAGGAGAGGTATCTACACAGCAGTCTCTTGGGGGAGGGGAGGTCTGTGTGCAATAGGTCATTGGGATATTAGGGATCTTCAAAAACCAGGCATTAATAATTTAGGAAATGAATTCATGTTTGAGGACTGGGCAAGAGAGTGCACCTGGATCAATGCAAACCCATCCCTACACTTCTCAGAGCATTTGCTCTCCTGATAGCAGGGGAGTAATGCCATCTTTATCAACAAGGGAGAGCAGTATTGCTTCGTAGTTAGAGTGAAGATTGAACATAGACATAGTAAGATGGCCCTGAGTCTAGTTTACTTTATACTGGAATTGTTTATTTTAAAAGGGGTGAAGATTATAGCAAGTGGGGTGTATGGGAATGAGAGTCAATGGGGCATGGTCCAATCATGTGGTGTTGGACTTCATTAATCAGAGGGTATCTATACTTGTATAGATTTTTGTTCTTGTGTCTTCAGTACTACCATTTACTATTATTCCCTTATACCCTTCCTTAGGCCTAACAATCTGAGGCAGACCTGATAAAGACCTATAGTCAGCTCCGAGGGCATGTCATGCATTCTCAGGGTCTGGTCAAAAGAAGGCTTTTGAGCAGGATGGGACAAAGGCTACCTTTGACAAAGGTCATCTGGTCTTTCAGGGGCTCTCTCCCAGTTTCTGGCATGTCTCACTGATTTTTCTTCCTATGTTTCTTCTCCTATAACTACCTCAAACCTTCTGTTGTTCATTCATGTCTCATTCTTTGTGACTCCATTTGGGGTTTTCTTGGCAAAGATACTGGAGTGGTTTGCCATTTCCTTCTTCACCCATTTTACAGATGAGGAAACTGAAGAAAACAATGTTAAATGACTCACCCAGGATCATACAGCGAGTAAGTGCCTGAGATTGGATTTGAACTCAGGAAGATGAAGTCTTCCTGACTCTAGGTCTGGCACTCTATCCACTGCACCACCTAGATCAAACCTACCCAAGTCAAAATTTTACAAGGCCCTGAGCCCCACTAAAGTTTTTGTTGATAATCCCTGATGTATTTTTGGGCATTCTGCATCCCATTTTCTTAATAGACTTTTGTAATATTGCAAGGTTTTCAAGACCCAAAGAAATAACCTATAATGGTGGTACTTCAGGTAGGTACCACAGGATAGATATTTTTGGACAAAGGTGTTTTCCTAATGCTTCTCAAATTATACTCTGGATCAGAGCCATAACAAGAAAATTTTACACCAGTGGAGGGAGCAGGGAAGGAGTGGACCAAGGAGGAGGACATCTAGGGTTGGGTTGTAGGTAAGGGGTAGTTGGGTAGGAAATAGGCATCTAAGAACTTTCTGTTTTAACTAATTCTTCTTGCAAATTTGGTGCTTCCTGGGGCAAAACTCTGGTAGCTCTGTCCTAGGTCTTGCTCTACTTGGAGATGGCCGCACTCTTTGTCTATTCATAAAGTTGGGTTTGCTTTTGGGATGATGGTTCTATATAACTTAAGGTTTATCAGTGAGCATATGTCTTTTGATTTCTGATCCTTCTGTGGGAATTTTCTTTTCAAAACAAGCATAGATTTATTTTACCAAACATTTATTAACTAGCTAAGCACTGTACTAGGCAATAAGGGGCATATGAAGGAAGGAAAGGCATAATCTTTCCCTTAATTACCCTGTCATTGCCCATTCCCCTTTGGGAAATCTTGAAGATGTTTGAGATTTCCAGCTGCAAGCTTCCCTTCTCTGCATGAAGCATCCTGGGCCCCACGGCCTTCAAACAGGCACATGCTGCTCTCCTCCGATTAAATCAGTGCTGATAGCTAGGGTTGCCTTTTCTTTTCTTTCTCACCTGGTTTTAAAGTGTGCAGTGAGAGATGTAGAAAATGAGCCTCCAAAGCAGCAAAGCAAAGATAACCTTGAAGAGAGCATACGAACACGCATATTGACAGACTGATGTGTGTATGTACTGATTCCTTGCTGCCTCTCCCAGATTTCCTAGGTCTTCTGCTGTTTGTGGAGGTTAGGTAGAAGTAATGCTACAAGATGCCCTTTTCTTCCCAACAAGCCCTGAGCCAATTTTGTTTATAAATACATAAGTGATGAAGAACACAATGCAGATGGTAGCACTACTTGGTGGTTATTGATGAACAGATACAGCTGTAAGCTGAACTCAAGACCCATGGCAGGCACACAGTACCTAGCCAAAATGGATGTTTCCTGTTGGGACACCCAGGGTCATAAGACATCATATTTCCCTGGATTCTGGCTTGAAAAATGAGCCAGTTAGCAAGAGAACTGGAAACAAAGTGGGTAACCCATTGACTAGAGGATGATTGAACAAACTATAATATATGAATGTATCAGAATGCTATTGAACTGTAAGAGATGATGTACAATGTGCACATCATCTATGTACAACGTATGTACGTCATCTAGGTACAACATATGTGCAATGCTATAGGAGATGATGAATAACCCAGAGAAACATGGGAAGGCTATGAACTGATGCAGGATATAGTATGCAGAATGAAAACATCATTCAAAATGACTACAATAAAGGCAAATTAAAGCAATTTTAAAAGGCAGCTGAACTCAGACACAACCACAATGACTGAACAATAACAACAGCAACATAGCACATAGCCCTGTATACAACAGGTACTAAAAATGTTGGTTGAATTGAGTTGGATTGTACTGTTTAGTGATATGAAGAAAAGGGAAGTTATGAAGTAGTGTAGAACAATTAGTTAACTGCCATATGTAGTGGTTGTTCAATGTTCTTATTTAATACAAGACACATAACTCTTCAAAATCAGAGAAGGGGGGAGAGAGAAAGAGAGAGAGAGAGAGAGAGAGAGAGAGAGAGGGAGGGAGGGAGGGGGAGAAAGAGAGAGAGAGAGAGGAGGGAAAGGGAGAGGGAGAGGGAAAGGGAGAGAAGGATAGGGAGAGGGAGAGAGAGAGAGAGAGGGGAGAGAGAGAGAGAGACAGAGAGAGAGAGAGAGAGAGAAGGGGGAGAGAAGGGAGAGATAGAGAGAAGAGAGAAAGAGAAAGAGGGAGAGGGAGAGGGAGGGAAAGGGAGAAGGAGAGGGAAAGGGAGAGAAAGATAGGGAGAGGGAGAGAGAGAGAGGGGAGAGAGAGAGAGAGAGAAGGGGGGAGAGAGAGAGAGAAGATAGAAAGAGAGAGGGGAGAGAGAGAGAGAGATAGAGAGAGAGAGAGGAGGGAAAGGGAAAGGGAGAGAGAGTCTTTTAATTCTACAAAGAGAAACAATGACCAAAATTGATTCCAGAGGATAGAGGGTGAAACACACAACCCTTCTTGCAATGGAGGATCAATATGGTGTTGAATGTTACATATGCTGTAAGACAGTGTCACTATGTTGGTTAGGTTTCCTTGACTATTTTTCTTTATCCAAAGAGAATATACAATGGTAAGAGGTGGTGGGGGGAGTAAAATGATTGTGGTATAAAGAAGCATCAATAGAATTTTTTTAAAAATTAAGTAAACATGATTCTTCTTCTGAAGGTATAAACTTGAGTATGAGGCTTGGGGGCTTGGAAAGGTGCAATTCTTATCAGTTTTCCTCCACACATTAAACTGGAATAAATGCAATAACCTAATAACACTCAGAGGATAAGTTCCTTGAGGTCAGGGGCTGTTTGGTTTTTGTATCCAAGTCTAGTTCAGTGACTTGCACATGGGAGATTCCTAATAAATGTTTGTTGAGTGGAATGACCAGGGCAGCAATGGAAATGATAGGAGATCCTTCTGAAACAATCTTTGGCAAAATTCTGTGTGGTCAAAATGCTGCGTGAGGATGTATTCTCAAGGAGAACTGACAATAACAGCTGCTGGAGTCCGAATCTGCAGTTAACTTTTGTAAGAGCTTAAGAGATGAGCTCCATCTGAATGGGCAAGCTGGAGACGCCTGTGATTGTGTGTTGTATTGTGGTTGCTCACTTGACCTGGAGCAGTACTACACAGAGAAATGAGAGAGGAACAATGTATCTCCCTGACTCCAGGGCCAGCATCCTAGCCATTGCACCATCTGACTGTGACGGATTGAGAACTGACTACAGGCAGGAAGACCTGCATCCCTCCTCACACACACACACACACACACACACACACACACACACACACTCACACATACACACAAACACACTTACATAGAAACACACACTTACACATTCATTCACACATACACACAAACACAGAAACATACACATACACATTCATCACACATACACACACACATACACACAAACACACACAGAAATACTCACACATACACATTCATTCACACATACACACTCACACACACACACACACTCACACACACCCTTTATTTTCACTAACCTTGAACTGAAATTGAGCATTTCCTTAAAACACAAATGAAATATGAAAAGGGCTCTATACTATAGAGATCCTATATACTATATACTATAGAGTCTATAGGTTTCATCAGATCACACACAAAAAGTTAAGAACGTTTTCTGCTCTAAGAATGTTTCAGAGAGAGTGCAGACCTCTATTGGGAGTTTACTTGCCCATGTCTTTCCTGTATGAATGACATCATAGGTCTAATTCCTATCTATCCCAAAGGGGCAGGGGAAGGAGTGGGGAGATATGGGTTCAAATCCCAGCTTTGCCACTCAACTATCTGTGTGACTTCAGACAAAGTTGCTTCTTCTCCCTGGGTTTCAGTCTCCTCATTGGTAAAAGTGAGGAGGTTGAGGTAATTGACCTCTAAGTTTCCTTGCAGCCTTAAATCTAAGATCCCAAGTGTATAAAAAATATATTTTGTGCTTTGTGAGGTCTAAGGAAGAAAAAAAAAACATTTCAATCTGGGAGATCAAGGAAGGCTTTATGGAGAAAGTGACATTTGAGCTGGGTTTTGAAGGCTGAGGAGGGATTGAAGAGGAAGAGCATAGACTCACCAAATCCTGGAGTTGGAAGAGAGTTAAGAGGTCCTCTTGCTTAATGTCCACCTGAACAGGATTTCCCTCTACAACATACTTAATAAATGGTCAGTGTAGTCTCCAGTATAGTGGAGGTAGGAGGGTGTTGGGCGAGAAGGATCACATTCTAGTTACAAGGAAAAGTGTGGACAAAGTTAGTCAGGTAGGAAAGCATAGGATGTATTTGGGGGGACTCTTGTCCAATTCACTGATTTCCCTTGATGGGAAACAAGGAAGTGGACTCAGTTGTGGCAATGGGTTGCCTGAGAAGGAAACATTTTGTTTACCTATTCATAAGGAAGTGCAGAACCACAACGAGCCATTTTCATACCTAAGGCAAGCCCCAGGGGAAGCCCTACCATATAGTTCCTACACTTCTGGGGAAGGGGTAAATCTCACCCTGTAAGCAATATAGGGGGAAGGAGCACATCCCAGGACACTGGGAGGTTTCTCCATTGCTAGAGAGAAAGGGTGGAGAAGGAGACTGGAGAAAGAGGCATCCTGGGTCCAGGGCTGTGGATGCCGGAGGGAGGAAGCTTGCCCCATATTATTTACACTGCTCAAGGCAGGATGAAGAAGAGAAGCAAGTCTTGGAAAATGTTTTCTATATTTCCTGCCCTTGGGCAAAGTTCCATGGTCCCTGAATACTTACTACTCTGGTAGGTGATCAGATCAATCTTTTTGCTAGTTTATAGAATAAGCTGGACTTTATTAGCATATGTAAGCAATTTCTTGGAAAACCCATAGGAGAGTAGCTTTATACATTTTCTATACGTAGTGCTTGGAGGGGAGGGATTGGTAATTGCAATGTTCAATGATCTCAAAAAGCAGATCTGTAAATGGAGGGAACAGGTAACACTTTGCCTCCCTACTTTTTGCCAACCTCAAACCTCTTCCAAGATGAGGAACTTACCCAACAAAAAGTCAACAGTAAGACTTTTTCTGAAAAAGAAGAACAAGCTGAGAAGCCATTTGGGGAATTTGCATACTACCATCCCAATCTGGGCACAGATTTCCAGGCTAACAGCTCTCCTCCCATCTCCAGAGCTCTGAGGGTTCCATTAGTGGTACAGACCATCCTATTATACATCTCAGTAGGACATGTGAGAACTATGAGTGGATGGATATTCTACCCGTCTAGCATAGACACTATTTTACCACATGATCACTCTCTCAGAGAGGCGTTTATCATCAAATGTAGGAACTGAAATGGGGTGAAGGAACTGATCAATCCTTCTAACTTTTAAGTGCTTCACACAAAAAACCCTCATTGCTGCAATGAGTAGTCCTAATTTCATTAGCTTCTCTAGCTCTAAGAGGCTATGATTTTATGACCTGATCATTGTCCTTCCAAGGATTTTATCATTTCTCTGGGAATTTGTGATAAAAGGTATGGGACTGACTGATAATCCAATAGGAGTTCAGAGAGGGAAAATCAATATGGGCTGGCATAGTCAAAGAAGTCTATGGAGGAAGTGGGAGAATATTGCCTGAATGAAGACAAAGGTGGGAGAGTGATGTATGTAGAGCTTAGTGTACAAAAGTTACTGACTTCAGCAGAGTTTGTATGTTGAATGGTTTTAAGTAATAAAGATTTTAAACTTTGATAGGGATCAGACTGTAGATGGGCAGCTAGGTGATACAATGGATAAAGTGCTGGGCCTGGAGTCTGGAAGATCTGAGTTCAGATCTGACCTCAGACACTTACTAGCTCTGTGACTCTGGGTGAGTCACTTAATGCTTTTTGCCTCAGTTTCCCCATCTGTAAAATGAGCTGAAGAAGGAAATGGCAAACTACTCCAGTATCTTTGCCAAGAGAACCCCAAATGGGGTCATGAAGAGTGAGATATGAGTGAACAACAAGAAGAAGATTGTAGCAGGCCTTGAATGCCTGGCTAAGGAGTTTGGATTCTGTCATCTAGACACTGGAAGAGACTAGAACAGCAAAATTATGAGTTGAATTTAAGTTGTTTTTTTTTTTTAACAGAGGAGCACCTTGATATAGATAGTGTTTTAGGAAGGTTAGTCTGACAGTATCAGACAGGACAAATTAGAATTGGGAGTCTTGAAGGACTGCTGTAAAGTCATCCAGCTAATGAGGCCTTGGACAAGGATGATGAGGATAGTAAGAGAGAAGAAAGATCTAACTGGGAAGAAATTTCAAAATAAAACTTAGAGACCGAGTGTATAGAGGTAATTTCTTCCAGAATGTAAGAACAGTGGTACCGGAGGGGCAGAGCCAAGATGGCGGCGTAGCAGCAGCAACATATCGCAGCTCTCACATAGCCACCCCAAAATACCCATAAAATAGGACTCTAAACCAATCCTAGAACTCCAAAACGCACACAGAGATACTTCCCACTAAAGTCAGCTCG